>OY856411.1:1040748010-1041325510 GCA_963693085.1 Alisma plantago-aquatica
AGATACGTTCTGAAATAGAGTATTTAAATTAAAAAACAATGTCAAATTGTGGACAGTGTACAATGTGCTCATAAGATAAAATATCATTTTTATTAATATACTCAAATAATCTTCAATACATATCACGTTATGTTACATATTAATGGTGTGACATTTTAATTTTCCAATACAAGTTGAGATATAAGATTCCACCCAGTCATGTTTCATAACATAACAAAAAAAATTAGCCCATGTCACCCCTTGCTTCTTGCAGTTCACAGCTTCTTTTCTTTAGAATAGGCATGTATGATTTTACAGTTTACATCAGCAATCCCAAAATTATCTAAAAGAACGTCGCAAGAACATTGTGCCTCATCACTCTCAACACAACATGTGAATTTCTTAAGAGCGGTATATATCCAAAGACGACCAGGATCACAGAGTACGTCTTCTTGTCTTCACTCTTGGTACCCAAGTAGATCATCTGCAGCCAGCAAAAAGATGAATAAAACATGAGGGCCATACATGGTGAAGTCAACGTTTTTTCTGTTTGAACACCAACTATAAGAATTCAAGTCAACCGAGAACAAAATAGATGAATTAGAACATAATATCGAAACCACAATTAAGCCATACAAGTCAACGACTTTCTATTTATACATGCAATAAACTGATAACTGAGCAACAACAATCAAGGTTTAATCTCCTTGAACATCTCATCCAAAATACAACTAGATATATTCAGCTGCTTATTCTTTACAATCCTTTTTTTTTCATTGATATGGAGTCAATATCACAATTATTATACGATTCATGTTGTTCAAAATAAAAAATTTTATTGAGGCCATCATCCTCTTGATTAAGTTGTAGACTCCTCTGTTTTGTTCAGTGAAAATCAACGACTTAACCTCCATGTGAAAATCCAGCACCACTTCCATTTGCAATCTAATGTGAGACCAAAGAATTGGTAGGGAGAGAAAGCTTGGTAGATCAGGTTCTAGAGTTATTCACCTACCTCACATGAACTTGGTTCTGTTTCAGAAGTAGTACTTGATTCTTCCTCATATGAGGCAGCACTATTCTCACATTTTTTATTGTTAGGAGCATGAGTGGGAAAGAAAATCTAAAGATTGTTCAATTGTATGAGATCCCTATCGACATTGGGACAGGAAGTGAAGCAATGACCAATTCTCTTGCAACTATTTTTGAACAAAAGCTCAGAAAGGTAGTTAGCATCATGGTATTCTTGTCAATGATTACAACAGTAGAATTCATCATATACGATATTACTTGAAAATCGAGGCAAATCTCGACATCATCGAGACAACCTAATGTCAAAGCTTCATTATCGTAGTCAATAAGTCATCCACCATGTGTTAGCTACCCTAGGAGTCAATATATAGTCTACATGTTACTTAGGATTTCCTTACTTATGCGGATAGGCATTGAGAAGGATAGAGAGGGGCAACATCTATGAGTAATCATGAAGATAACATCATTATGCTAAGACACAACAGTAAGGACCCGATATTTTTTCTAGTCATGAGTCGCAAGAAGAATCATTTACTCTCCTAAACTAGAATATCAAATTTACTACTTGGCACCAACTTCTTGCAAATCCATCCAACTAGTTTGCCTTCAAATTTCCCACAAATAATGAATTTAACAAAAATGTGGTCATTCCATACCAAGTTAGCCTATCTGTGATTTGGAATCATTGCCGTCTTGATGCCTCCCGGAAGGAGGTATAAATGGGATTACATACATTGTATTGATGTCTACCACTTCCTGACCTTGACGAAAAGTGTGAAGCCACTATGGATTCGGTACCCACTCCTATGTGGATGATGTTGGGGTTTGTTCGGGAGGTTACGAGGAAGGTTTTTGTGAAGGAGAACTTTGTTGATCGGCATAAACCTAGAGAGTTTCTAGGGTGATTTTCATCTCTGATAGTCTCTCTTGAACTAGGAGTTGGTTCCAACACCCTTCCTCTTCCTCTCCCTCATCCTTTTCTAATTTCTTCCTCACCCACTTTGGATAATATATAAGGAATGAATGGAGAGACAACTATTGTCATCTTAGTTGCTTCCACCATCCTAGCCATTTTCACCATTATAGTTATTATCCCATTTAGCAACATTTTCATGTCTATTACCAACCTTGACAATAATCCTACTTCAATCATGATGTGTATGAGGAACCCTATGATCATCCCCTTAGTTATGGACATGGATCAAGTTCAATGTAATACATTGAAATCCACATACACCACCAGTAGATTATAAAAATGATCTCACCACACATCCTATCTCTTCCTAATGTACATTTATTTAACATGTGGGATCAATGAATATATGAAAACATCCACCCTCTTAGTGTCTGAAAATGCGGGAAAAATCATTCTGGGCCATTTTCCACAATATCAACTAACTGCACAGAATTTATGATAGTATTTACTAAACAAGTGTGGTTTAATAAAATTATGTTATTAAAGATTAGTAACTCGAGTACACATACCTTCAATTTCTTGAGCTAGTAGCCTATAGGTTTCATGTTTACTTGTCCAAAAAAAAGACATCCAATTCACTATAATAAATTTATTTTATATTGTCTTGTTCACCTATAAGATTTTTAGAGACATTAGACTACAAAAAAAATAGAATAAGAAAGAAGAATAGATGGATCTTTTGCTTGAGATGTATGCCTAACTATTAATAGACAACATTGAATATCGTAGATAAATATTTTCCTACAGCCATAGTGATTGACTATCTTTTTCAATACGGTGCTATTAAGGGAATTGAAATTATGGCCTGAAATGTTAACTCAAGGATATATCCTGAGTGACTGACATATCATCAACATTTTATACATTACTACCAAATTTGGAAGCCCATCTATTCATTAAGAGGCTATTGGAGAACTATGCAAACAAAAAAATCGATGAAGGAGGATTTAGCTGCATTTTGTTGCAATTTTTTACTCAAAACATTTCTCAATAGAAGTTTATTCTGTGCTACAATAGTTTGAGAGGAACAAGAATTGCACTGATAACTAGGAAGAAATTTTGTATGAAAAGGCTACACAAGTTAAGAAGCAATCTATAAATCCTTCAAGAAAGGCTTAAGCGACAACACTCATATAAGGAACAAAAATTTGAGTGTATAGAGATTCTCTGAATGAATCTTATAATTGAACCTTATCCTGCAAAAGTCTATCAAAGTCATAGTTATCAAGGCGGGTTCATATGCACCCTAGGCACTCCATAGTTCCCTCAAACCTAGGTGCCAATGTGTTTAGGCATGTTAGGATGACTAGGAGGGTTAGCGACAGCCAAAGTAGTCAAGGCGAACACCTAGTCGCTTTTGCTGCAACTATGGTAAACTAGGAAGTCCTCATAGTGTTGTTCGTAGAACTTTTCTACTTCCTCTTGTTTACTATATTTGATTCTTTTTCTTTTATTTTTTTATCCTTTTTCTCCTGCATTTGTATTCCTAAATCCTATTGTTAATGAATTTTTATTTGTGAAACCCACCATGTAGACATCTTGGCAAGTAGGATCAAAGTATAAAGAGACCAACTAGAATACTTTCAATACATTTAGCATGCTATTTTGAGTAATTAATGACTCACTTTATGCATGTGAAATAGTATCCATAGGGTTTTCATTCCACAAAATTGCAAAATATATTGCCAGAGCATTAGTCTTCAAAAAGGATTCCAGCTTTAGCAATCAAAGAAAGGCTGAAAATTGAGGGTTTTGTGTTAATTAACCTTATCATAAAAAAATCTATCATAGTATAAGTAAACTTATAAGAATATATGATGACATTCATCATGCTTGAATAAAAAATTGGCTCACACAATTGATATGAAGAAATAGCCATCAAGTTGCTACTCCAAAAACTTGCAAAATCTATGCATAAACAATAATAGACTCCAGCAAAAATTAGTTCAGCTTCACCATACAAAAAAGACCTGCTAATTTGGGTGCATAGAGGTTGTGTAAATGAACCATATCATACATCAGAATTCTTGCAAGTGAAAATAATCAGAAAAGATGCTAAAAAGCATATCTAAGACAATGAACATGCATTTTTAGAAATAAATTACTCACATTATGCACAGGAAGTACCACCCATGGAGTAGCTATATCCTATATATACAAAATGTATTGCCAAAGTAAAAATTGGTTCCCATAGTCTTGAGATTCATGAGATGAGCAATGTTCCTATTTACATAAATATCTCACATATATTAGATGATTTAACACTACAATTTTATGAATTTATCACGAAATTGCTTTACCGGTTGGTGATTTTGGTTGCTAGAAGTGTGAGGCTGGTATTCATAATGAGTTTCTCTTACTTGGTTATCCTAACATCAAATTACACACACTATTTAGATATTTCTTGTAAGTCAGAATAATGTATAAAAAGTTAGTACCACCTGTCGTGTATGTGCTCGTAGCATAGCAACTTCAAGTTCTAGCTCCCCGATTCGACATTGTTGCCTAACATATGGCTACATCTTCACTCGTTGCAAATGAGCTGCTTTTCATATTTGTCTTAAAATCCCTCCACCATACCCCCTTTCATAACCACCATTATGTTTACCAAATACTTCATCAAGTACCCGACTGAAAACTTTTTGATTAGTCGTGTTCTCAACTTGACGTTGTTTGCATCTTAGAGCAATTTCTTCCTACAAATGTTACAGGTGATAAATACATTAACAATAGTGATAATTATAGATAGTATATATGCGTATGACTTACACATTTTTGTTTTGTATACTGATCTGGATAGAGTCCCAGTTTGTTTTGGTGAAATTTGAAATATGCTTCCATGTCAGATGATATAACTCCTTTTTCCATCTACACACCAAACAAGAAGACATTAGGAATTTATTAAGAAATATAAAAAAATTATGTGAGTAATTGCACCACACCAATTCATGATATCATCTAGAATACGATTTTGCCCCAATAGTGTGAGTAGGACGAGGGCCTCCATGGATAACCTTATTTTTAGCACTCTCCTCCTATGTAATAAAAATAAAACAATCTATAATGAAGACACTGACAAATAAAACAATTCACCATTAATTTGGAGAAGAATATTTTATGCACCAACCATCTTTGTAGGTAAACTCCAATATTCCAACAATTTCCTCCAGTCAACATTAGAAACTCTAGGGTCAGGTGAAGTTTGACGTTCTTGGTTTGGATGATCAGGATCATATCTTTTCTCCTTCAACATACTACGCCATGACCTAACCTTCCTTTGCATATTGGTGTAGCACCAATGCACAACTTCTTCCATGTCTGCAACTGGGTGTTCTAGATTTTCTAAGTTATCGATCATATCACTATTCAACATAAAAAATGAAAAGTCGTCCTAGGAAATATATTTTGTCAGATGCCATGGTATAGAAAAAACAAACAAAAAAATTAATTTAGTTCATACCATAATAGCATCCATAGTAGTTTCAAAACCCAATATATGCACCTTACCCCATTATTTATATAGTGGAAATTGCATGCCATTTTTTGCATGTACTCCAAGAAAATTTGTAAGTTTCTTTGCTCCTTACCAATTGGAGCACCACGGTTAAAGAAAAATTTGTGTATTTTTCCCTTTTCTGGTCTACACGAGCTTAACTTGGTTGCCCCTCTAAAATGCCTTTATGGAACAAGGGATTTGGCATTTTCTACTAAAGTATATAAGAAAACGTTAGTCATACTAAAGCAAAAAAAATCAAGGGAACAATACAAGTATGATGTTTATGTACCCAGATGTCATGTAACCATTCTCTGAGTGGGGGGTCTTAGGGTTGTATGGTGTGGCTGTTGGATTTTACGGGAGGCAGAGAAGAAGCAGAAACAAAAATTTTCTCCCAAAACCCAGAACAAAGGAATCGCGTCAACGTCTATATAATAGGAAATAAGGTTTGTGGATGCATACCTTGTCCATAGGCTCGCTCGGCGACAGTACCTCACGCCTTGCGTGGTCTTCACCTCCGGTCTTCGACAGTGTCTGTGCAGCTCCTGGTCACACCGGGACTGAAGACTCCTCCTCCTACCGGACTGTCAGATGATAGTTTTCCTTCGAGCGACAGAGGTCTCCCGCCTCTGCAGTCGTCCACACGGACTGCCTGGAACTCCACACTCCTTGTCGCACAAGGACGTGGAACGAGTCGCACCCTCCTATTGACGTACTAGTCGCCAACACAGTCTCCTGCTACCTGTTGCAACTGCAGTTGTCCTTCCCTTACTGCACCTCCTTTTTGTGGGAAGCACTTGCTCGTGCTCTCTCTTGGTTACCAAAACCAGAGAGAACGACAACTTGAAGAGCAACTAGTTGCACTGAGTTGTCCTTCGAGAAGCCCCCAATACCCCTATATATAGGAGGGTCATGGGACAGGGTTCTCTTGCCCCGACAATGCGGGACTAAAGCAGGAATAGAAGGGTTTGAGATTTCCCACAAAATCTGACAAACTGTGTCGGCTGAATCGATCGTTTCAGCCCTGAAATGATCGTCTGGACCTTCCAGTCGATCGGTTGGTCACACCAGCCGATCGTTTGGCTCCATGAGCCGATCGATTGGACACTCCAGTCGATCGGTTCAAGATCCTGGTTCAACTCAAATTAACATTCCTATTTTGTTTCCTTGTTCCAATCGAATTGGATAATCGAAACGAAATTATTTCCCACCAATCTCACTTTCCCAACTCGCTCGGTTGCGCCAGTTGAGCCGATCGGTTCAACCCTTGAACCAGTCGTCTCACTCTGGCCTTGAGCCGATCGACTCATCCCATGAACCGATCGGTTCACCAAGCTCAACCGATCGGTTCATCACATGAGCCGATCGGTTGGGAGTGTAGACTGTGAAGAATTAGTCAATTGCAATTCTAATCAATCCGATACTCTAATCAATTGGTCCAACTCCTTGAACATTATGATACTGAGCTATCAATTGATTAAGTGTTTAATTGAACTACTAAACTCCTTTAGTAATCAATCTAAAGATCATTTGTGGACAAATCTCCTCTTATAGGTTAAATCCTATGTGTGTGACCATGTAGGTCCATTTCACGTTGGCAGTGAAAGTCCATAACACTTATGACTTCACAAGCAAAGAGCGGTGCCTAGTCACACATCATTGCTACCCAAGTGAAATAGAAAGTTGGAGAACAACTTTCATCCCTACAATCCGTGAATGGTGTTACAGTGAATGTATAATTCCTTTGTCACTGATATCCAGAATGAACTCGAGGCATGGAACAGTCATCCTGTCAATGTTCATTCATTTCCTTGATCTCAGAGCAAATTGATGAGATGTGTATGACATCAACATCACATATTGATTCACACGTGCATGCGCATGCCTTTCTCAATCCTACTCATCAAGTGGCCTAGGATATCAAACTCCCTTAGGAGGGACAAATCCCATATCTATCACTCACCCCTCAAAATCCCCAAGTGTCAAAGCCACCCAATCATCACCTTTATAATAATCCATGTTTCAGGACTGCGTTTGATGATGTCAAAGTGTGCCCAACCACATGTGTTGAGTGTAGTGATTTCAGGTCTAAGAATCACACTCACCATCATCACTGTGAGAGCTGACTGTGACTACCAAGTCATGGTTCCATGTGTCACTCTCACGGTGGGTCTGTCTGGTACCTTGTTCTCTAACAAGTACCTATGTGCTTGGTTTGATATAACTATATCATGACTAATGAGATTCTATCATCAACCAACACACAATCTAGTCTTTAGTGTTATTGATGTCTATGGTTATTTCCACAATAACAACTGACTAGGGAACAAACAAGAATGTATACTCTTAACATCCGTATGATCTCATCGTTTAGGTCCTTAACCTAAAAGCATACGTCATTGAGTAAAACTATTCTTTAGACATCTATCATGTTACACCATCATCTCAGAAACAGTTTAAACATATAGATTGGAAATTGTCTTTATTATTATTCAAATCATTTACATAGTATACCATTACAATCATCATATGACTTGCTCTATGGGCATACATACCAACATACTCCCACTTGCACTTAGAGCCAGTCACCTTGGAATCTCATTCCTTGTGACCTAGCATGACCATCATGCTTCTACTGAGAAAGGGCCTTAGTCAGTGGATCAGCTATGTTGTCTTCAGTTGGTACTTTGCAAATCTTCACATCTCCTCGTTGTACGATCTCTCGTATGAGATGGAAGCGCCACAGTATGTGCTTGGACCGCTGATGTGAGCTGGGTTCCTTAGCTTGTGTAATAGCTCCATTATTGTCACAATAAAGCTCAATTGCATCACAACTACTACGAACTACACCAAGTTCAGAGATGAACTTCCTGATCCACACAGCCTCCTTTGCTGCATGTGAAGCAGCAATATACTCGGCCTCTTTAGTAGAATCGGAAACTGTCTCTTGCTTGGAACTCTTCCAGCTCACAGCTCCATTATTAAGGCAAAATACAAATCCTGACTGCGATCTGTAATCATCTTTATCGGTTTGGAAGCTTGCATCGGTGTAACCCTTTACAACCAGCTCTTCCTCGCCGCCGTAAACAAGAAATTGATCCTTAGTCCTTCGCAAGTACTTGAGGATGTTCTTTACGGCTGTCCAGTGAGCATCCCCGGGATCTGACTGGTACCTGCTCGTCATGCTGAGGGCATACGAAACATCTAGGCGTGTGCACAACATAGCGTACATGATGGATCTGATGGCTGATGCATATGGGATCTCATTCATACGCTCCCTCTCTTCACAAGATTGGGGACATTAAGCTCTAGAGATGGTGACTCCATGTAGCATGGGGATGTTGCCTCTCTTTGAGTTCTCCATGCTGAACCGCTTCAGCACTTTGTCAATGTACGTGCTTTGACTTAGTCCGAGAAGCCTTCTAGATCTATCTCTATAGATCTTAATTCCTAGAATGTAGGATGCTTCTCCTAAGTCCTTCATCGAGAAAGTTTTCCCAAGCCAAGTCTTTACCTTCTCTAAGGCTAAGATATCATTCCCCATCAAAAGTATGTCATCCACATACAATATGAGGAATGTGGTCGAGCTCCCACTAACCTTCTTGTACACACAAGGTTCATCTTCATTTTGAGCAAAGCCAAACACTTTGACTTCCTCATCAAATCAAAGATTCCAACTCCGAGATGCTTGCTTCAATCCATATATTGACCTTTGCAGCTTACAGATTTTATTGGAATTCTTTGGATCTACAAAACCTTCAGACTGTGTCATGTACACATCCTCATTTATATTCCCGTTAAGGAATGCGGTTTTGACATCCATCTTCCAAATCTCATAGTCATAATAAGTTGCAATAGTAAGCATGATCCTGATAGACTTAATCATGGCAACTGGTGAAAAGGTTTCGTCATAGTCAATACCTTGAACTTGTCGAAATCCCTTAGCAACCAATCTGCCTTTATAAGTCTGCAGATTTCCATCCTTGTCAGTCTTCTTCTTAAAGACCCACTTGCACCCTATGGGTTTTACCCCTTCGGGTGGTTCCACCAAAGTCCATACTTTGTTGGAGTACATGGATTCCATCTCGGATCTCATGGCTTCAAGCCATTTCTCAGAATCTGGTCCCTCCATAGCCTCTGCGTAGGTAGTTGGATCATCATCTATGATCAACTCACCACCTTCCTGAGTTACAAGGTATCAAAACCTCTCAGGTTCAAGGCGGGTCCTACCAAATCTACGAGGTCTTTGTGTTACCCGAGGAGACTGAGATTCCACAACACCTTGTGAATCTGCATTTTCCTCTGGTACATCTACCGGTTCTATGTTTTCTTGTTGGGCTTGAACCTCTTCAAGCTTTATATTCCTCCCACTGCTTCCTTTGGAAATAAATTCCCTTTCTAGGAATACAGCATCCCTGGCAACAAACACTTTGTTGTCAGTAGGGTGGTATAAGTAGTATCCCCTCGTTTCCTTGGGATATCCAACAAAATAACATTTATCGGATTTGGATCCAAGCTTATCAGGAAACATTTTCTTGACGTAAGCCTTACAACCCCAAATCTTCATAAAAGACAGAACGGGACGCTTCCCATACCATATCTCATATGGTGTCTTTTGAACCGATTTAGATGGCACACGGTTAAGTGTAAACGCGGCGGTTTCAAGAGCATGACCCCAGAAGGAAATTGGAAGATCAACAAAACTCATCATTGATCACACATATCTAACAATGTGCGATTCCTTCTTTCAGATACACCATTATGCTGTGGTGTTCCAGGCGGAGTCCATTGTGATACAATACCACAGGCTCGCAGAAGGTCCTCAAACTCCTGGCTTAAGTATTCTCCACCTCGATCGGATCGAAGTGCCTTAATACTTTTACCAAGTTGGTTCTGTACTTCATTCATGAAATCCTTGAACTTTTCAAGGGTTTCTGACTTATGCTTCATCAGGTACACATAGCCATACCTACTGAAATCATCAGTGAAGGTAATGAAGTATTGATACCCATTTATGGCATTAGTTCTAAAAGGCCCACATACATTAGTATGTATGAGTCCTAATAGATCACTAGCTCTCTCACCTTTACCTGAAAAGGGAGTCTTGGTCATCTTACCCAACAAACAAGATTCACATGTCTCTATTGATTCATAATCAAAAGAGTCTAGATAACCATCTTTATGGAGTCTAGAAATGCACTTCTCATTTATGTGCCCTAGACGACAATGCCAGAGATACGTTTTGTTTGAGTCGTTGAGTTTTTGCCTTTTGGTGTTTACGTTGTATACACTTGTCTCCAAGTCTATCAAGTATAGACCATAAGACATAGGGGCACTGCCATAAAAGATCCCATCTTTAGAAATGGAACACCTTCTATTCTTAATAAGAAATTCAAATCCATCTTTGTCCAAACAAGAGACGGAAATGATATTCCTATTTATGGCAGGTACATAATAGCAGTTCTTCAACTCTATTATTAGCCCACTTGGTAGAGTTAACTCATAGGTTCCTACGGCACTGGCGGAAACCCTTGCCCCATTGACAACACGTAGTTCAACCTCGCCTTTCCCCAAAGGCCTACTTCTCTTAAGATCCTTCACATTTGAACAAATGTGAGATCCACATCCGGTATCAAGTACCCATGACGAAGAAGTAGTAAAGTTAATCTCTATCACGTATACACCAGAAGTAGAGATCTCTATCTCTGACTTCTTCTTCCATTGTTCCTTCCATCCTCTCCATGTAGAAGAAATTGGTTTGGCAAGATAACACTTCTCTCCCTTACCTACTTTCTTCTTCACCAACGCATTAAGCGTACATAGAGTGGATTCTAAGGCTCCTGGTATATCAGGATTGTGCAGAACACTTCTCACAGTCCTCAACCAGTTATGGAATTTATTCTCAATTAATTTGCCCATTTTAAAAGATGATTCCTTTGCCATTCTACAAGAGAAAATTTGCATTTGTCAAAACTCTTTTGATTTGATTTGAATAAAATTTGACGATAGTTAATTATGCCTTTAATTAATTACCGCTCCCACTATTTTGACTCAAATTGATAGCCCTCACCATCAATTTGGAAGATTGCAACGTACAATCTTCTAGTGGGTCAAGATCCTGAAATCCTCTGAGCCATGGACCAGCTAGGGTTGTCACCCACACCTCAAATCTCTCAGGTAGGCAACTCTTGCCAATTGCATCATATGCAACTCTTGAAAGATGTCATATGCAACTCCTTGCCATGATCGTCTCCATGCCTCAAGGTACTAGATCCCATCTAGATCACCTTGTTAAGTCCGATCCAAAGCCAACACGATGAATATGCACCCTGCTAGGGCAGACCTACACATTCATCCTTCACGCTTTCACGAGATAGACGGTGCACCACGCTAGGGTGTGCCCACACTTGGTCGATCAAGTTTTTCACGTGTGTCTCATTTGGAAGGCATCTAAAGCTTAATATTTAATGAGGGGTTTAGTTTTTATATACATATACATATCTAATCATCACAATATATAGTACGTATCATATACATGCTATATCCCACAGAAAAACATGTGAAACGATAAAAGCAATGATTATGGCCATCCTACTGTGATTCCTCGAGCCAAGAGGAATCACGGTCATCTAGGTCTACATCACATGCAACCTGTACAAGATGAAATCTGTGTCTTCCTTTCTGGGTTTGATCAGCTCATCTCTATGACTGATCGGCTCGCCATCAAGTTGGTCGTTCGGGTGACACCAGCCAATCGACTGGCGCCTCCAGCCGATCGGTTCACCGGTCATCGTACATCTCCTCAGGTCGCCACCGGCTCGACTCGTCCCTCGAACCGCCCGTCTGGATCACCAACCGATCGATTCACTCCTTGAACCGATCATCTCAGGTCGTCGCAGGTCGTCCGCCGTTCTTTGACATAACAAGAAATAAAATCTATTCCTATTTACATTTAAATTGTGAAACCTCGAGTTACATTCGGGGGGAGCAAAGGTAGGAAAACAATTCTCGAATTATTTTGAGTTACATCAGGAATAAGAGAAGGGAATTGGTGTGCAGACCGAGATGCAAGCAACCACACAAACAACCACACACAGATATAGGGGTTTATAGGCCATAATCATGCTACACATCCACCACAAAACTCGTTTAAGGGCGACGCATATCGAGTGCATTAATATTATATATCCTATATGTATATTTGGGATTTGTGGATTGGACATGTATAAAGCCAATATTATTCGCATTGCATGTAATAAATAAAGGCGACAAACCAAAATCGATCACATCGATAATCCTAAAATATAGAACTGTTGATGTGGCTCTGATACCACTGTTGGATTTTACGGGAGGCAGAGAAGCAGCGGAAATAAAAATTTTCTCCCAAAACCTAGAACAAAGGAATCGCGTCAACGTCTATATAATAGGAAATAAGGTTTGTGGATGCATACCTTGTCCCGAGGCTCGCTCGGCGACAGTACCTCGCGCCTTGCGCGGTCTTCACCTCCGGTCTTGGACGGTGTCTGTGCAGCTCATGGTCACACCGGGACTGTAGACTCCTCCTCCTACCGGACTGTCGAATGACAGTTGTCCTCCGAGCGACAGAGGTCTCCCGCCTCTGCAGTCATCCACACAGACTGCCTGGAACTCCACACTCCTTGTCGCACAAGGACGTGGAACGAGTCTCACCCTCCTATTGACGTACTAGTCGCCAACACACTCTCCTGCTACATGTTGCAACTACAGTTGTCCTTCCCTTGCTGCACCTCCCTTTTTGTGGGAAGCACTTGCTCGGGCTCTCTCTTGGTTACCAAAACCAGAGAGAACGACAATTTACAGAGCAACTGATTGCACTGAGTTGTTCTTCGAGAAGCCCCCAATACCCCTATATATAGGAGGGTCATGGGACAGGGTTCTCTTGCCCCGGCAATGCGGGACTAAAGCAGGAGTAGAAGGGTTCGAGATTTTCCACAAAATCTGACAAACTGCGTCGGCTGAACCGATCATTTCATCCCTGAAATGACCGTCTGGACCTTCCAGCCGATCGGTTGGTCACACCAACCGATTGTTTGGCTCCATGAGCCGATCGGTAGGACACTCCAGTCGATCGGTTCCGGATCCTGGTTCAACTCAAATTGACATTCCTATTTTGTTTCCTTGTTCCAATCAAATTGGATAATCGAAATGAAATTGTTTCCCACCAATCTCACTTTCCCAACTCGCTCGGTTGCGCCAGTTGAGCCGATCGGTTCAACCCTTGAACCGGTCGTCTCACTCTGGCCTTGAGCCGATCGACTCATCCCATGAACCAATCGGTTCACCAAGCTCAGCCGATCGGTTCGTCACATGAGCCGATCGGTTGGGAGTGCAGACTGTGCAGAATTAGTCAATTGCAATTCTAATCAATCTGATACTCTAATCAATTGGTCCAACTCCTTGAACATTATGATACTGAGCTATCAATTGATTAAGTGTTTAATTGAACTACTAAACTCCTTTAGTAATCAATCTAAACATCATTTTTGGACAAATCTCCTCTTCCAGGTTAAATCCTATGTGTGTGACCCTGTAGGTCCATTTCACGTTGGCAGTGAAAGTCCATAACACTTATGACTTCACAAGCAAAGAGTGGTGCCTAGTCACACATCATTGCTACCCAAGTGAAATAGAAAGTTGGAGAACAACTTTCATCCCTACAATCCATGAATGGTGTTACAGTGAATGTATAATTCCTTTGTCACTGATATCCAGAATGAACTCGAGGCATGGAACAGTCATCCTGTCAATGTTCATTCATTTCCTTGATCTCAGAGCAGATTGATGAGATGTGTATGACATCAATATCACATATTGATTCATACGTGCATGTGCATGCCTTTCTCAATCCTACTCATCAAGTGGCTAAGGATATCAAACTCCCTTAGGAGGGACAAATCCCATATCTATCACTCACCCCTCAAAAGCCCCATGTGTCAAAGCCACCCAATCATCACCTTTATAACAATCCATGTTTCAGGACTGCGTTTGATGATGTCAAAGTGTGCCCAACCACATGTGTTGAGTGTAGTGATTTCAGGTCTAAGAATCACACTCACCACCATCACTGTGAGAGCTGACTGTGACTACCAAGTCATGGTTCCATGTGTCACTCTCACGGTGGGTCTGTCCGGTACCTTATTCTCTAACAAGTACCTATGTGCTTGGTTTGATATAACTATATCATGACTAATGAGATTCTGTCATCAACCAACACACAATCTAGTCTTTAGTGTTATTGATGTCTATGGTTATTTCCACAATAACAACTGACTAGGGACCAAATAAGAATGTATACTCTTAACATCCGTATGATCTCATCGTTTTGGTCCTTAACCTAAAAGCATACGTCATTGAGTAAAACCATTCTTTAGACATCTATCATGTTACACCATCATCTCAGAAACAGTTTAAACATATAGATTGGAAATTGCCTTTATTATTATTCAAATCATTTACATAGTATCCCATTACAATCATCATATGACTTGCTCTATGGGCATACATACCAACAGTGGAAAACTTGGAGAATAAGAATCATATCGTTCATTTCTATTTTCTCCAGAGCGTTGAGGTTTTATTTCACCATTTGAATGTGGAAATGAAAGCATTCTTCCCTCATCTCTGACTCTATCAAAAGTCACTTTTCTGGGAAGCCTAGAGTTACCTTTTAGATATTGAACTTAAATTAGCAATAATGTAGATGATTTAAGCTAAAAGGACACTAACATTGGTAAAGACTAATCAAATACCAGCTTCATATGCATTTGAGTGTCCAAATGAATTATGAGGACTATTTGAGTTCCTTTGGGCATGTGACGATCTTCTTTCCTCATTTCCAAATAAGTCAAAAGCGCTATATCTAGGATCCCTAGAGTGATCTTTATTAAAAACAAGTTAAGTCAGCCAAACATATATGATTCATTGAAATTGACACTAATGTTTTTAAAAGAAATTATGAATTACCAATTCTATTTCCATGATCATCAATTGAGTGTGGAATGGAATCATGACAGTTGTTTGATTTACTTAAGGCATGTAAAGGTGGCCTTTCCTCATTCTTGACCAAGTCCAAAGGGTTACTAGATTGCCTAGAGTGACCTTTGATAGAAACTACATAAATCAGCAATATATATAAAAAAAAACAAACACCAAAAATTTGTGAAGATTACTGAAATACCAATTTTATTTCTAAAACCTTCACTTGAGAGAGGAATGAAATTCTGACAGTTGTTTGACTTACTTAAGGCATGAGAAAGTCTTTCCTCATTCCTGACTAAGTCAAAAGGATTTTCTTTAGGATCCCTAGAATGACCTTTGACAACAAACAAGTTAAGTCAACAATATGCATCATTCAACTAAACTAGCACTATAAAATTTTAATAAGAATTACCAGCTTCATGTGCATTTGAGTGTCCAAATGAATTGTGAGGACTATTTGAGTTCCTTTGGGCATGTGATGATCTTCTTTCCTCATTTTCAAATAAGTCAAAAGCGTTATATCTAGGATCCCTAGAGTGACCTTTATTAAAAACAAGTTAAGTCAGCAAAACATATATGATTCATTGAAATTGAGACTACAAAATTTTAAAGAAATTATGAATTACCAGTTCTATTTCCATGATCATCAATTGAGTGTGGAATGGAATCATGACAGCTGTTTGATTTACTTAAGGCATGTAAAGGTGGCCTTTCCTCATTCATGACCAAGTCCAAAGGGTTACTAGATTGCCTAGAGTGACGTTTGATAGAAACTACATAAATCAATAATATATATAAACAAAACGAACACCAAAAATTTGTGAAGATTACTGAAATACCAGTTTTATTTCTAAAACCTTCACTTGAGAGAGGAATGAAATTTTGACAACTGTTTGACTTACTTAAGGCATGAGAAAGTCTTTCCTTATTCTTGACTAAGTCAAAATTATTTTCTTTAGGATCCCTAGTATGACCTTTGATAGCAAACAAATTAAGTCAGCAATATGCATCATTCAACTAAACGGACACTATAAAATTTTTACAAGAATTACGAAATTACCACTTTTATTTCCAAAATCTTCATATGAATGTAGGATGGAATTGTAATGGATGTTTGATTTACTTAAGGTATTTGAAGGTGGCCTTTCCTCATTCCTGGCTAAGTCAAAAGAGTTATCCCTAGAGTGATCTTTGATTGAAAAATAGTCACATTAGTAAAATATATATGATTCTACTAGACTTACACCATTGTTATGACCCCACCTCCCGATAACCACCAATTAAGGGAGACCGAGAGGTCGAAGCCGCACCCATGTCCTCTGGATCAAAGGTTCAACACTTAACCAAGAACAATTATTAAATTTTAACAGACTAAATTGAAAAGTTGTAAGAAAAATAAACTTTTACATACCTTTTTGAAAACTTGAATCTCTAAACTTCTATCCACTTATGGATTCTACTCTAACTAATCCTCCTTGTATTTTACTTCATGTATTTCACAATATGATGATTTACTGTTTGTCCTTTTGGCTTGTACCTAAAATTTCGACAAACAAAACGTCGGTCAGTCGAAGCTGGTATGTGGGGGAAAAATAAACGCGCAACTAGGATAAAAACATAATCATTCAATTAATCCTTTAACAACCAAGATTATGTTTTAAATATAACTCCACGATCCACGAGTACCCTATCCTCTGTGCTATCCCTGTAGTGGACCTGGATACTACCTTCCTTATGGTAGATCCCCATTAAACCCCTCATGATCAATTTAACAAGTGAACCAGTTTTTAGGGTTGAGTCACATGGCACTACCCATAGGTAGACCACTCCTTAACTCATGGTATTCTAAAGAGTCTCATGCTACTACGCATAGGTAGCCCAATTTCTAACTCACGGTAACCTAGACTTTGCTCTAGGATTACCCCTTTTTTAGCCTTTTCAAAGCAACAGAGGTGGACCCAGATCTAGCCAGTTATATATGTACTTATGGTGATAATCATAGTCGCTTTATGGTTGCACGAAATAAAAGGCATCCAACATTTATTTTCAAACATCTGATAAACACGTTTGGAAATTGCCGTGAAACTAAAGCGATTATTCATAAGCGTAACCACATACCTGATCCAGAGTAACTTGATGTCCATGCATTAACATTCAATACAATCAAACAAGCAATCAACAATATCCTAAAAATAATGCATAACATCCATGTGTCATTGTTTTATTCAAAGCATTCTCAAGATCAACTTGGATTCTATCTTACGATTTCTAGGTCAACTTTAGGGTTTTATTAGGGTTTTATCCTTCATTATGCATTTATCACTTTTAGTGCTCTTTTAGTCC
The DNA here is from genome assembly GCA_963693085.1 of Alisma plantago-aquatica. NCBI lineage: Eukaryota > Viridiplantae > Streptophyta > Magnoliopsida > Alismatales > Alismataceae > Alisma > Alisma plantago-aquatica. The sequence continues at coordinate 1,040,765,854 of OY856411.1, forward strand.
ACAAACCCTAATTCCAACCTCATAGGCACAATCAAAAGTCAATTAAGTCCAAAATGCCTCTTTTACACTAAAACTACCATCTTTATCCTTTTAATTCATGAAATGATTATTAAGGCCAATTATCATGTTCAGGTCCCTTTGAATTGACAACTCAACAAAGAATTATAGCTTGATTCTCAAAGGAACCCTAACTACTATATTTCACATCTTTTAGGTTAACAAACCCTAATTTATCATTAATTTCACTATTGTAGACTAGGAAACCCTAATTTCCAAATTATCCACATTAAAAGATCTTTTATACTCAAATTGGATTTGTAACAACATAACTCTGTCTTATTCATAGATTTGTACCATTAAAACCATTAAAAGACATATTCTCCTATATTAGGGTTTCTAAGCCCATTAATGCATAAAGATCATCTCTTTAGATATAAATCATCCTTTTAATCCATGACAAGATCATTATGCTCATTTAACATCAATTCATAGTTCGTTAATCATCATTATCAATGATTCCTTCATTTTACATGTCTAGATTAGGTATTAGCTTAACATGAATGAACATATTCAATTATGCATCAGATTAAGGCAAATCTAGGTTTCCCTTTACATCTAAACATGTATTGCACGTATTTTTTTGGAACAAAAAGCAAAATTAGACTCTAAAACTATTTTATTTGGATTCCTCTTGTTCTCCTAATAAATTATCATATAAAGTTTGTCTAATTTTGAATTACCAGTAATTATTTATGAATTTTGCAAACTAACCTTATTTGGGCCAATCCGGTCTTGACACGTAAGTGAACTTGCTTCACTTTCCTTTTCCTTGCTGACGACCGGTCTGGTCTTAACCCCCGATTCACCTGCTTGAGTCAAGAACCAGGAGAACGTGGAGGGGGAAGTCTAGTTCAGGGCTGAACCACCCGCCTTCTTCTTCACGCGACGCTTTCCTCGGACACGCAGCCAGTCCATGGGCCACATACTCACCACTTTTCCGTAGCCGTCCAATTGTTGGGTAGACGGCAATGGACAGACATAGGAACACCTCGCCAGCTATCCTCAGACCGGCGAGTCTCCATCGCCCGTACACGGTCGTGGAAACGGACCCTGATGAGGGTTGAAAAACCATCTACACTTCCACCTCAGATTCATCCATCGAACTAGACATCCACCTCCTTCGCGGTGGTAGGTCCATGAGCGGGCTGTAGCCTTACACATCTCAGCCTAGGGGTCGACGCATCCATCAATCCAGAATTTTGGAGAAGAAGACATGGTGGAGAAACTTGGGGTGCTGTCGTAAACTTCTCAAAGACCCATCCATTGATCGTCATGGGAGTTCAAGGGATCTTGCGACCAGTTCATTGGACGTAGGGTTTTGGTGATGAGGATTTCCCACGGCCTACAAATATAGATATGCCTCCTAGGGAAAAACCTAAAAGAGTTCGTATTTGGACTACCATCCCTGCCTCCATAACTCCTGATCGCATCTTACTTCTTTTTCCTTTAGGTTCAAGTAATCCAAAAGTGGCAAGGAGTATTACAGCTATTTGTAAACTCAATTTTCCAAGATTAATTAATCTCAACACCAACAAGGAAAGAAAAATACTATTTTATATAAACCCTTTGCTTTTATTCCAAAAGGCCACGAGAGGCACCACCATATGACTTCCACATAATCCTTATCTTTTACTCATTATTTCAAATTTCCTTAATAGACTTCTCTTTTTTTTCTTAAAGTATTTCTCATCATCCTTCATTTCCTTTCCTCTTTTCCTATTTCTTTTATTAGAAATTATGTATAAATGAAATCTATTCAATATCTCATATTTTTTTCTATTATTTGAACTTTTCTTCCTTTCTTCTCTTTTATATTCATTAATGGATTAATCTTAATAATAGGAATCATGAAATTCCTATCAAAAGGGATATTTGCAAAGTAATCCATTGCTTGAAGCAAATCCTACAACCTTTTTAATTAAGTCCCATACATACAATCTTTACATTTCAATTATGGAAACATATGAAAATTTGGGGTTGTAACACCATAGTCACATTTGTAACGACTTTTGAATTACCAATTATATTTCCAAGGTCTTCATTTGAGTGTGGAATTGATTTGTGATAGTTCTTTGAAGCATGGTAAGGTAGCCTTTCCTCATTCCTAACTACATCAAAATGGTCATCCCTAGAGTAACCTTTGATAATAAAAAAAAGTCACGTCAACAAAATATATATGACTCAATTAAATTGACATAAGAAATTTAGTAAAGATAGATAAGATACCAATTCTATCTTCCAAATTTCCATTTGAGTGGGGACTAGAATTGTGATGGTTGTTTGATTCAGTTAATGCATGGAAAGGTAGCCTTTCTTCATTCCTAACTAATTCAAAAGGGTCAACCCTAGAGTTGCCTTTGATAGAAAAAAGATAGATCAACATAATATATATAATTCAAGTAAATTGCTACAAGAAATTTTGTAAAGACTACCAAAATAGAATTGTGATGGTTGTTTGATTTATGTAAGGAATGGAAAGGCAACCTTTCTTTATTCCTGACTAAGTCAAAATGGTTATCCATAGAGTGACCTTTGATAAAAAATATAAGCCAATATACATGATTCAACTAAAAGAACAATATATAGTTTGTAAATACTTGTAAAATACCAGTTCTATTTTCAAGATTTTGATTCGAGTGTGAAATGGAATTCTGATAGTTGTTTGGTTCACTTAAGGAATAGACTGGTGGTCTTTCATCATTGCAAGCTTTGCCAAAAGGGTCATCTCAGGGACATCTAGAGTGACCTTTGATAGAAAACATGTGACGTCAACAACATATATATTATTCAACAAAAACATGAATCATTTCCAATTAAGTTAGAGATAAAGCAAGTTATATTGACATTATAAATCTGATTCAATCTAAGAAATGCAAAAAAAATTATGAATAGTCAAAATACCAGTTCCATATCCATGGTATTCCTTGGAACATGTAAGAGAAGAATGGGGAACATTTGACTTTGTTGGAGCATGTGGAAGTGGCATTTTCCCATTCCCTAACAAGCCAAGGCTCTTTTCTCTAGTCTCCATTGTACAGCCTTCGAATGAAAACAGCTCATGTCATATATCATATATATTTTTTGACCCAAAATAATTTAAAAATCCATAAGCATATCTCAAAATACCGGATCTATTTCTAGAGAATTCATTTGAGTGTGCAAAGGAATTATGGTGGGTGTTTGATTTCCTCAAGGCATGGGAAGGTCATCTTCCCTCATTTTCAGCTAAGCGAATGTTATTGTTTTGTGGCTCCCTACAATGATCTTTAGATAAAAACAAATGGAATTTAATAAATTACAGCCAAATTCACCCAAAATAGACATGCCTTTTTATGAATGTGATAAGTTAGAAATTAAAATGTACCTCAAACAATTGGCAAGAAATGCTCTAACGAGTTCTGCATTGTTGTATATTTAGGAGAGTAATTATTCTCTAAACTTTTTAGAGTGTTTGAAATTGGTTCTCTAAGATGATCTATTATCAGAGAAAGTACAAGACCATCATGACATTTTGATTAAGCTATTGCATAGATTCAAATAGATGTGATTTGCAATAAACCTTTTGAAAAGGTAGAACATTTAAGGTTTATTATGAATATAAAATCCAAACTTGCTATGTTTTTATGATAAACCAAGAGTATACCATCGATATATGACATACTGTAATGATAAAAAATTATATGCATGATAGTAAATTTTCAAGTAGAAATACATACTTGAGGCAATGTTATACTCTTCTAGTGCATTTGGAATAAAATCCTCAAAAGACGCAATCTCATTAGCTCCTTTATCTTGTGTATTTTCATTTAATATCAAGTGGTTGTTTTCTTTCTGAGCCCTTAGCTTCTTTTTCAAAGGAGCCTTAATTCCTACATTACTTATCAAAAGAAAATGAATACCAATAAGAAGTTGTCACTTGCACATGAAAGTTTCTAGATCATACCAGGAAGTTTGCACAAAGGTTCACCCAAGCTAATTGAAGAACCTAATTGACCACCTACATATATTTAAAATATCAAATAAAGATGTACAAACTTATTAGGTCTTGTTTGAATATGCTATGTGAATGTTTCAAGCATTACAATAGCATCACGTACCATGTTGATTATGTTCCTCATGTTGCAATGTCCCACTTCAAATATTGAGCACAGCTGTGATCTCAGATAATGGTCTAGTTTTTCCAATCTTAGGCATCCTACAAATTAAATATATATGGAGATAAAAATAGTAAATACAATAAAATGATATGATAAAAACTAGGACATGTTACCTTGTCTCACTTATCTTTTTAACCTTTTTCTAGATTTATCTTTTATTAAGCTATCTACAAGTACATCTTTTTGTGCATCCCATCTAGTCCATAATTCAAAGGAGTCATTGCAATCACTTTAATCACATACATTGTCATCACTTCTCATGCTGATATTTTCAAGTTCTTCATTAAAATTGGAATAAGAAGGACAACCATATGTGTGCCTAGGCCTCCAGTGACAAACAACACTCCATTCTGGAAATTCTGGATCAACTGAGTAGTAAACTTGGTGTGCTAATGAAGGAAAGATGAATGGCTCATCTTTATAGCTCCTTTGCACAATATCAATCATAGTAAAATTTTATTCATCTTTTTGGCTCCCATATTTTATATCATACCATATGCACTTAAACAAATGCACCACAATATTCTTAGAATATGAAATCTGTATGATATCCATTAATGAGCCATAAAATATGCTTCCATCTTCTCCAAGAGTCGCTACTCCACTATTTTGAGTGGTTCGAACCTTTTCACTTTCTATGATCTTAAACTTATATCCATTAACATAATAACCCTTGTAAGAAACTACCCCAAGTTTAGGGCCCCGAGCTAAGCATTTTATATCTTCTGGTAAATCCTAGGATTTATCTAGTTCTAAAATCTGAAATAGACATAAAAAATATCCTAGGATTTATCTAGTTCTAAAATCTGAAATAGACATAAAATATTTTTTAACATCTATGGGTTTAATGGATTGTGTTTTGAATCATCAAAAAACTTACATGTTGTTTAAACCAGTAAGCAAATTCATCATGTTGTGTTTTTTGAACTTGAAATTCACTCCAATTTAGGTTTTGGGCTTGTATAATCATTTTGTGCTGCCTACATATATTGAAATGAAGTATTTAATGTATCTAGGAATGGCATCAACAAAAATTATAGCATTAACTTACCTCAAATATGGTTGTACTTCATTTGTATTGAACAACATAAAATGATGTGCTTGAAATATATTCTCCTCTAAAATTATGCGCTCAATACCTACTCCAATCGGCCCATCGACATATCTCTTTGAGTTATCCCACTTGGGGGTTATTTGATCCTTGTATCGATAACAAAAGGTGATAGCTTCTTCCATAAGATAAGCCTCAGCAATGGAACCCTCAGGCCTATTTTTGTTAAGTATGTAACTTTTAAGCCTAAATAGATATCTTTCAATTGGATACATCCATCTAAAATAAACAGATCCAACAATTTTTGCCTCAATAGCCAAGTGGATAGTCAAGTGCACCATTATATCAAAGAAATCTGGTGGGAAAATTCTTTCTAGCTTGCATAGAGTTATTGGGATTTGTTGTTCTAATTGTTCTATCTCTTTCACATCAATGACTTTGTTGCAAATTTCTTTGAAGAATGAGGACAGCTCACTGATTGCCATTCCAAGTGGTTTCGATATTGTGGTTCTTAAAGCCAAAGGCAGAAGTTGTTGCATTAGAACATGATGGTCATGAATTTTCAAAGAACCAATTTTTTAATCTGAAATTTGGACTTTATTAGAAGTATTTGAAGAAAACCCAGTTAGGCAATTTCAATTCTTTTAAGACTTTCAAGAAAACCTCTTTTTCTTCATCAGTCATGTTGTAAAGTGCATGAGGAAGAATAGATTTGTTCATTCTTTTTGAAGACTTAAGCCATAACGGTTGTCTTATGTTGAGATTCTCCAAGTCTAACCTTGCATTGATGTCTCTAGTTTTTCCATCCTTTTCTACTAGCCACTCTAAAATATTTTCAGAAACATTGTTTTCAATATGCATAACATCTCAATTATGTCTCATTAGTAATGTTTTCCATTAAGGAAGCTAAAAAATATACTCTATTTCTTCCACCCGCTCTTTGCAAAAGTAGTATGATCATAATCTTTCAAAAGATTGTCTACCTCTTCACCGGTCAAAGGTTTTGGAGTAGAGTCAAATTCAACATCACCATTGAAATTCCTGGCATCATTACGCCATGGATGATCAAAAGGTAGAAAGCGTAGATGCCTTAAATAAGCAACCTTCTTACTAGCTGGAAGGTAACAAGATCCAGCTTCTAAATTACACATTGGGCATGCCTTGTACCCTTTTGTGCTCCACCTAGACAACGTTGCATATGCAGGAAAATCACTTATTGTCCACAATAAAGTCGCACACATAGTAAAGTTTTCACTAGCAGAAGAATCATATATGTTCACCCCATCAACCCATAATAATTTTAACTCATCAATCAAAGGTCGAAGATAAACATCAATGTCTTTTGGTGTTTTAGGTCCATCAATTGAAAGAGTCAACATGAAATAAGATTGATCTAACATGAACCAAGGAGGCAAATTATACACCATCATAATCACTGACCATATAGAATGATTAGCACCCTTAGCCATGTTAAAAGGATTGAATCCATCACATTCTAGCCCCAATCGAACATTATGTGGTTTGTTGCTAAACATTGGGTGTTTTTTTATCAAAATCTTTCCATGCTTTAGAGTCACGGGGATGACTCATTTCTCCTTCCTTTCCTAGAGGTGTTGTTTTGTGCCATGTCATTAGTGAAGAGGTAGACTTACACATGAAAAGTCTTGTTGATCTTGGAATCAAGGGAAAATAACGAAGAATCTTTGCTGGAACCTTTTTCTTCTTATTAATGGAACAAATCCATCTAGATTTACCACACCTTTGACAAGAATTTAACGTCTCATATTCACCATAATATAACATGCAGTCACTAGGGCAAGCATGAAATTTCTTACACTTAAGGCCTATGTTGCTCATCATTTTTTTACATTCATACCAAGTTTTAGGTAGAGTATTATCTGAAGGGAGTATTTTATGCACGAAGTCCAAAACATCAGAAGCACCATTCTTTGTCCACTTATTATCACATTTCATCTTCCACAATTCCAATATAGCGTCAAACTTAGAAATTGGACAATTAGGATAAAGAGGGATATTAGCATCATGCATTAGTTCTTTGAATTTTTTAATGTTGGAATCATCACATTGTTGTTGTGTATGTGAATCATTGACTTCCTCGACCTCTTCACAATTACCCATCATATCATTTAGCATATTCAATGTCTCATTATTTTGCAGGTTTCCAGATCCACATCCAACCTTAGTTTCTCCATGATAAATCCAGGATGTGTATCTTTCAAGAAAACCATTAGAGAAGATGTGATATCGAATAAGATCCACATGTTGATAAAACTTATTCTCACAATTTTGCAAGGGAAAAGCTTTTTGAGAGTGAGCATTATCATTGAAGGCAAATTTCAAAAAAAAGTCTACACCTTCACGGAAGTAGAGATCATTAAATCTCTCATACTTGGTATTGGATCTATACATCCAACTCATATCTTCAATAAACTCACTACCCATAACAACCTTCACATAAATACAAACAATTAAGGATATTTTGTTAAACATTGATTTAAGACTACAAAACAGTTATGTAAACCACAAGACAATTAAAAATTGTTAACATATTAGACTCAAGAAAAATAAAGTTGGATGATAAATAAGCACCCTTTCAGAAGATAATACTCCCAATAGATAAAATATAAGGATCATAGTTATAGACAATATAAGTTAGAAGATATAAGAATTCATTAATTAGAAGGAGCCTTAAAAATTAAGCGGGGTCTCTTGTGGGGTACTCTTGGTTACACCTATTACTTTAAATCATTGTATTCTTGTCCCAATCATCTTAATAAATTATCAAAGTATAAATAGACAAACACATCTATAAATTTTGAGTGTCACATTAGAGGCAACATACTTTGTCCATTTATTACCATATTTCAACTTCTACAATTCCAATATGAGGTTAAACTTTGTGACAATTAGGATAAAGAGCGGTATTAATACCTCAAATTTTCCAATGTTGGGATCTTCGTTATCAAGGGGCCCACCTAGGTAACCTAGGTGCCAGGCAAGGCACCTCAAACTAGGCGCCCAACCTATTAAATTTATTAATTGGGCGTCTAAGGCCTTTTAGGACCATATTAAGCCATTTCAAGGATAAATTAGCATGAATTGAGTCTTAATTTGGTCAAAGTAGATCACATTAATTACTTTTATGGTTGAAATATGTCTAATTTAGGAAAAATAAAGTGAAACTTTTACTAATAAGGTCTGATTTGGAGGAAATGCGTCCAATTTGGGGGAAATTTGGTCTGAATTGGCCAAATTAGGCATCAATTAGCTAAATATAGTGTAAATTAGAGAAATTTAATATCTAAGAAGTTTATGATATGCATAATTAGGTCAAATTTTGGTCAAATTAGGTCAGATTGGGTCCAACTTAAATAAAGATAGGTCAAACTAGGACCAATCAGGTCTACATAGGTCATGTTTAGTGTGGTTTAGGTCAAATATTAATTATATGTCCTACTGCTACATCTATGTTTCTTATTTTAGAGGCTAAAATTCAAACATACAACTCTTTCTCTCACATCTACTATAGTAGTATTACTTCTATTTGCATATATTCTTCTTTTTATGACTTCTTGCTCCTACATCTCAAAAGGCTATTGTTGTTTGCATGTCTACAAATAAAATTCCTTGATCTCTTCTTCCTCCCCATGAGTCTCCTTTCATAGCTCATGTATTGTTTTTTTTATTTTGTTTTTCTAAATTCGTCTTCCTACTTCATGTCTCCTCTCATGTTGTTGTGCGTTTACTTTTCTGAATTCTTGCGCATATAAGTATTTTTCCTATTTCCTTTCTTCTTCAATTCCTAATTATTTTCCTCCTACTATTGTTTCTTTTTTCTTCCTCTTAATCCCCACCAATTTAATCCACGGGAAGCCAGGACAGTGGGCCAAAAATGATAATGATTGATTATCTTGGTGCAGGGATGAGTGGACGTCTACACATAATCTGACACCGTGACACGTGACCCAGTCTTTCTATTTTAATGTCAAAAAGTTTTAAAAGGCGCGTCACAGTATCCCACTCTTTCCAGTAGTGAGGTGATAGTACTTGGCTTTGTTGTCTTTTCTATTAGGGCACACTTAACCATCTACTTTGATGTCCTATTGTATGTATTTTCTTTCTTAATTAAAATGAAACGACTTCCCAAATGCACACAAATCTAGCAAAAATAATCCCCTCACCATCCGCAACACAGTATAATGGCAAGCTCTCTCTTCTAACTAATTAAGGCCAAACGTCTCTAGTTGGTAAACATCATCTCATTGGAAAGAATGTTTCACCCTTTCAGATTCCTACTAATCAGCTTCCTAGTACAAATTACCGCATGTATTATCATGTATTGTTTGTTGTCAAATTGAATTATATAAAGTGCAGACAAAAACTGATGCTTAAGACCAGATCTCATGTATTTCTTGATTGTGCTGGAACAAAACATAGTATATATTCAGAACTATCTATACCTTTTTGGCCTTCCATTCTTAGTACATCTAGGAAGATATTTAAATAGACTTTATAATGTATATCAATATATTATACATGTTTATATTGGTCTTTTTTAGTTGCAAATACACATACTATTCAGTTATCTTTGATCATGAGTTTACGCGACATTTACTGTCACGAGCTGGTGATACTTGGTGGTAATTAAATTCTCAAATCAATATTAAACTTTCAATTCCTCTAAATTTGAATTTAATATATTTATTGATTTCCAGATAGCTGAAAGTTGGCATTCTAAACCTCACTGTTGGAGCTATTCATTTACATCACAGTTTCAGTGAATTGCTAACATGTGAGGATGGGTTAGTTATATTCTAAGGTTCAGCAACTCCTCTTAAAGCTCTCCTATTCGATCTGCGTTATGCCTCTTGTCTGAAATGATTGTGGTAGACATAAGAAATACTGAGAAGACAGAGCTTGGTTATTGTTGTTGTTTGAGGCACTAGGATGGCAGATCTTAGTTTTCTCTATTGTCTACTAATTCATGTTATTAACAGTTGTCGTTTCTTGCTATACATTAAGTTATTGTATTATTTATCACGTTCCCATATATTTATGTGTCTAACTATATTCTTCTTGGTAATTTCTCTTTTGGGCGATAAATATATTGATATTTTACATTCAATTTATGTGTGGATTGCTTGTTTGTTTGTTGAACCTTAAGAAGTCTTTCTTAATTAAAATGGAACAGCTACCCAATATCCAGATGCACCACCCACACACCCACACCCACACCCACCCGCAGACACCCACACCCACCCCCCCCCACACACACATGTCTATATAATGTATATATATAAACACCGGTTGTGACAACTCTTGCAAAGATATACAATTTTAATCAGGTTTGGTTTAGAAACTTTAAAAAAAAAAGTACACACCTTCACAAAAATATAATCCATTTAGCCAATTTTACAGTCACATCTGCATGTGTAAATTTTATCTTGAAGAAATCATTTCTCATTGCCCTAACATCTCGGAAAAATAATAATTATTATTTTCTAAAAAAAAGAAAAGTAAATATTAAAAAAAAATACCATGAAGTATAAAGTGACATATTCCTACATTGCAGTACAAGAAAATAAAACAAGAAATTATCGCATGGAGAGCGAGAAAAACTAAGTAAACAAAATAAAATTATAACCTGTCTCTGCAAGTAGTGCTCTCGACATTCAAAGACTTATCCTACCCACCACCCACTGCATAATATTTTACAAACAACTAAGGATGATCCAATGTCTGCCTTCAATAATTGTTAGAGGAGCATGACCAATACCACTTCTAGATATCCTTGTGATAATAACCTACACATAGCAACAAATTTATTAGGGGTTTTAAGTGAGTGAGACATAGAGTTGAGAACAAAGACCAATTTCTTTTGTGTGATCTCATCTATAAGAAAATGTAAAATAAGAAAATAGTAAAGTGATAGAGAGACACATAATTTAATGATCACTTCTAAGTACAACAACAAAGAAAAAAAGTTTAAAAAAATACCAAAATAAAACAGCAAACAAAAAAGGATGATTGCTAGCATTTGTGGTAGATGATGCCAAAAAGAGTTAGGGAAGCATTTATGATGTCTAGGTAGATTGTGATCATAGACGAGGTCCAAGGAGGGAAAAATACATAAGCATATGTGATGATAAGGATTTGATTGGTTCAATGTAATTGGAGTTTCTTGGGAACTTATTTTCAAGAATTTAGATTCCATTATTGGCATTTGTGTTTACATGCATGGTTTAAACTTAAGATTTTTTCGTCAGAAAGAACATTCATGTGTTTGTTTTTTGACAACTGTGAGTATGACACATGATATTTTTAGCAAGTTATTGGCACAACATTGTGAGATTCTATTATATAAACTTGAACTGGACATGTAAATTATACAGTAAAGCTATTTAAATGCAGAACTCATTAGAAGACCAAAAAAGACATGATATGTATTATGAAATATAACGTGTATGTGTAAAGGGTCTAAGCATATAATAAAACATGTATATTACAATTATCAGCTTCGTATCTACTGAATCTGTCTCTCAATCACTTCTAAATTTCTGTCCATCCAATCTAATTATAATATATCGAAGGTCAGATAATAACTGTAAAAATTGTTCTCTTATAAGTTTAGAATGATGTTTCAATGGACATAAATCAACGAGGGAATCAATTGATTATAAGAAAAGGCAGGAACATTTAATTTTTAGGCAATTAGAAAAACATGCAGCTTGGAATGCTAAAGGAATAATCCAGAAACGAAGAGACACGGTGACAGAGTCTCTACATAATAAAGAAAGAACATTGTGAGTCCTATCTGGGGAAGGAATCCTCACGTGATAGTCTCCTGGTGACAGTATATGGTTATTGTTGTTCATCGCCCAACCCAACGTTCTTGGTTGTTTGAGGCAAACAAATCAGCTGCTGCTAGAGATTAATATAACCAACTACAGCTAGAGATTATAACATGTAGGAGAACAAAGACAGTTGGATCTTATTTTCCTCCTAATCGGTGCTTAAAACATTTCAAGAAGGTTCAAAAAGATAGTCTTTTCAACTAAATCCTTTTAGACTGAAAAATCAGATGACGATGAGGTATAAGAGGAAGGAACATGGATAAAGGATCTAAAGCTAGCAACATATTCCATATTCTACCTTTCTTCCTTGTCAGTGCAAAAAATGAAGATATATAATATGACCAGAAATGATTTGTGCTTATAACGAAATCTAAGTTACTAACTTCTGTCATATGTTTCCACGAACCTTTTAAGAGCGAGAACGGATCCTTTTCACTATATTGGAAACATGCACATATATAAACTCTCAATGGTACTGCCTTTCTGGAAGCAATAGTTTTTGCCGCATGGCTCTATACCGCGTCACGGTTCTCTCGACGGTAAAGGTTGCGGCTGCTTCTATGATCTATTGTTGCAAGAGGACCAGAATCATTAGGAATGGAGTGCCCCAGGGAGAGAAAAAGGACCAGAGTTACCGTGAGGAAAGAGGAGGAGGAGGAGGTGGTGGTGACGATATCAAGTGCAACGCACAAAGCAGGGGAACTACAAACGGATGAGGAGGGGTGACGACCGAAAGTTGAACGCGCAGAGCAATTGGGAACAGACGACCGGAAGTTGAACGTGCATAGCAATTGGGGACAGATGAGGTAGTTATGGTTTGTGGGCGGAAAGTGTGAGAATTTTGAGATTTAGGGAGAAATGAAGGGGCGCGCTGGCGGGACCGGGAGGAATAGGGGATGAAAGGGCACTGACGGGACCAGGAAGAATAGGGCGCTGGCGGGACCAGAAAAAAAATTTCGTGAAAATTGGCAGAAAACGCAAGTTTCAGGTGTCGTCAGTCAGTTGATACTATTTTTTAATAATTCCTTTATATATTGACGTGCCTGCTTGCCGGCCAGTCAACATTATTTTTTATTAAGACTTCTATACATTGACGTGTCTGCGTGCTGACCCCACATGCACGTTGATTTTGCTTTAAAGAAACGTCGATTTATAACCCCCCTTTCAGTAGTGGCAAGAAGAAAATGCAACTGGTTAGTGTAAGCTACAGAATAATGGAGGTTGTTTAAACATACTGGGGAAAGTGCAATACTTTTGAATGTTAATTTATATAGAGGACGTGATAGTTGTTTCCTGTTTTTGGTGTTCAATTTTTCAAACTTCATCAAATAATTCGATAGAAAAAGAAAGCTTTTATAGTCGTCTACGTACTGTCAGAGCCAGAAGGAATGTCATTGCTTAAATTTTTCAATGTAGAAATTTAATAATGAATCATCAAGCAAATTATTTAACTAACTCACAAAGGATACTGGATATACCATCTCTTTAAACACAGCCATGCACTAACTTAGGATTATAACATAAACAAAATCAAGTGCCATATTTATACCCCTGCTTTGTATGATAACTTGCTTACAAAATCAAAACCCTTCTTGTTTAAAGCAAATACATGAACTAGATGCTTATAGAAAGATTAGGTAATTTGCTCTATCCTTCATCCTGTTTCTTCCGTTTAGCTAAGAAATGAGGCTCAAAACTATCTGTTGTGCCAGGACTTGAAATAGGTCATCTTTCATGCGTTTAGAAGCATGGTTTCGAAATCCTGCCTCCAGGCACTACGGTCTACGGTCCTATTTCTGCCCAGTGAATCACGCCTTTATGTCGTACGCTGATTGTCAATGTCATTGATCATTTTCACTTGTCAAACGCCTTAAAATTCAAAGATAAAGACGACGCTGGATTTATCAATATTTGCTCTTTGTTGATATATTTTTATAACTTCTTTTACTATTTTTGGTTGGTAAAAATCCATTCTTTTACTATTTGTACTATATTCAGATTTGACAGAACAAAATAGTAAAAAAGATTGAATATTATAAAAATTCCAATTTATATTTGCTTATTTGTTCCTAGAGTTCAAAGCTTGTTGCCTTCAATTTCTGTCATGTTACAAAATCTAGCTTTAATATTACAAAGAACCGGAATCTAATTTTCGTTATTACGAAAAATAAGATGAGAAACTAATAAAATGTTTTCTTATCAATGACGGCAAACTTCCATCCTGTATATAGGAGAAGAGGTAAGTACAAGGAAACAAACTTATCCTTAATGGGCCGAGAGAATTGACCTATATTATAAATAAACTAACAACTCTAACCCTCTCTCGTAAGCTGGAGCATGGGTGAAACACATGTCCAGTTTGGACTTACAAGACTCAGTTAGATAATACAACAAAAAGAAAATAAGAATCTCATCACAAATACAATATTTTCTCTCTTCTTAAACATGCCTCTTCAACCAATAAAGGATTTGATTTCACCCATTTTGACATTATGTTCTGCAAGCAAAATATACTTGAGATTTAGAAAAGATTTTCTGAAGTGCATATGGAATATAGAACATCACCATCAATCTGGAGTAGAAGATCCAAGCATCACGACTGCACCATCTTCATTGCAAAGGAATGTTTAATTGGACTAAGCACCATTAACACATCCAACAATGTCGCAGTAAAAGTACTATCAAACACAAATTTGTGATGAGGTGACGGTGATTCTCAAATTGGATCCATCAAGAGTGTGAGTCTCAAGAGTTTGACGGGAATGAATGATACTGTCAAGGAAGTCTAAGTAGATCAGTAGAAGAACCATCTTGGCACTTTGAGTAATGATACATGCAACTTCGAGAAGACATAAATAAAATAATTTGGTGAAGATACAATCTGGACGAATCATCAACCTTGTAGGTATAATATTTGTAAGCTTGATATTGACGAGCTTCTGAAAGTAACCATCCATTTTATGAGATGCAGCAAGATCATGAAAAACTGACACTAGAGGGAACGAGAGGCTGAAATAAGTGCAACAAATTATGTCCCAATATGTGTTTATTGTAACTAAGATCATTCAATATGTCGGAAAGTAGTGCCAATTGGAATAAGAACATATAGCCAACCCACATATATATATCGTTGCACAAACACGAAGAGGTACAATGTCATTGGAAAAGAGATACAAGTACTGAAAGCATGATGCTTAGTGAAGCGCCGGAAAGACATTGGAAGATGGATGTGGGGTAATAATAAAATACTCAATGGAGATCGACCGATAGACCGATACATATCATCTCTTTTGTATTCTTTTTCCTCATACTCCCTCTTCATAGATTATCTCTCTCCCTCCCCATACTCTCTCTCATCTATAACTCCCCGCACACCAATTACAAAGTCAATGAATAGTTGGCGTAGAAAAGAGACAATACCCCTGCACATAGAAAGGAATGTAGGCATGAGTGGTACAGGAAAACTGTTAAGGGGGAGTCACTGTAGCGTACTGGGTACACTTTAGTATACGTTGGTGATTGATAGGAAGGTTAAGGCATGTATGTTCAGGACCGTTGCAGACATTTTAGAGGCCCCGGGACGAAGATAAATAATGGGCCATCTGTATACTCTTATTTAATAAATTTAAATAAATACAAGTTTAGTTATAATTGTCAATCTATCATATAAAAAATAGTAGCATCAATGCAAAGCAACTTCTTACTTACTGTATTAACAATATATAAAATATAATGTCAAATAACACTACCCTACAACAAGAGATGTTTACAAAAATAAAATTGTGGGCCCCCGTCTTTGTTGGGCCCCTGACCGTCACCCAGGTTGGCCACCCCAATGGGCCGGCCCTGTGTATGCTAGTGATGTGGCCTTAGATCTTGGAGAGGAGTGTTACAACGGGGATCAAGAATTGGACGATGAGGTTAAATCCTGGTTGCTGGTTGGTATATCCATTTGTCCTCGTCCTCTCCAAGTTTAGATTGGTATTTGCACAGAAAAAAAATAGCATCATGTGATAATGACCACATGTGGTTGATTGTCGTTGCTTTGAATAAGGACAAGGATTCCAGCCTTTGATTTCTTTTCTCAATTGCTTAGGTAATCGGCTTGTAGCCATGAAGGAAGAAGCAACAATGATTTGAATATTACACAAAGGTAGAACAACTTTGGTAGTACTATGCAATGCCAACGCACATAGACTAGACTATGCAAGCTATGGAATAACATAATTGTACGCCCATACAGTATTGAGAATCTGTAGTAGCTTGCGTTTGACTTTGAGTTTTTGTGACTTGTTCATCTAATAATAGCATTCGTCTCATCTGGTTGAGGAAACGACACCACTAGTTTTGAAGAGAATGCAACAAGAGTACCGAAGACGGTGTGCTACCCAATTGGCGATGTATAAAGAAATGACAGCAAAGGTGTTGCATGTCAGGCTGATATCAGGAGATAGGATGGGTGACCAAGGAACGAGGCATCCGCTTTCGATGACGTTCTGACAGCATGGAAATCGAACTTTTTTGCAATTTTGACAAAATTTCCGATAAATGCAACTGTGCCCGTTTCGACGCCAAAATGAATGAATTAATTTATGAAATTTTTCCGGTGTGCTCTCTACACCTAAAAGCATCATTTTATGCAATAAAATTTTATGAGGGGTAGGTTGGGGGTCCTTCACGTGGGAGGTAAGGGAACAATCATGTTTCCTAAGGATTTCGATGAGAAAATGTAGGATATAAGCTATATAAATTTGCAAGTATGAGTGATATACATGCATGTACATTTGTGTTATAATATCAAATATTGGATATGTAGGGCATCTTGGCTCGGCGCAAGACTTACGAGTCTCTTGGGTTACCCAAAAAAAAAATAGGGCGTCACCACACATTTTACTTGGGTTGATAGTTTGTTGTTGATATTGACTCAATAGTCAATCATTTTATTGGTCCCAAGAACACTAGTGCATTGTTTCCAAGATAAATCATTATTTCTTGGTGTGGTTGGCTTCCTAGCACCCTCATTGTCTAATAAACCACCAGTAGAATACATGGCATCCACATCGAAGAAACTAAAAAAGCATGCATCACATAAGTATTTAATAATTTGAATAGCAACATTAGGGAATGAAATGCAATTATGATATACTATAAGCATATACTATGTATGAGTACTAAATGGTGAAATAACCCTAATCCCCCTTTACTTCTCTTTAAAAAAAATAACAAGGATTGCAATTATTGAATTTTTCATTGAAATTTCCATCACAATTTTTGAGTTGTGTACAAAAAAACTCAAAATCGTTAAAATTTGGCAAAATTCATTGAATTTTTTTATCAAAATTTCTATAAATGCAATCTTGGTAACAGATTTTGACCAAAATTGACACAGTCACATGTTTCGGTACCAGATCCCATCGAAATAAAATAAATGTTGAAATTTCACCAATTTGGACGAAACCTCTTTCCTTGCAGGTGACGCAACAATGTCTGGACAACAAACACGGCCGGATTTTGGCATTAAGAGTTCAACGCTTTGATCATTTAGATGTGACACCGAAAGTCTATTTTGTAGAGATAATGAATCGAAAGCAACTGTGCTTTCAGCTCATACCCTATAGTGAAAAAAGGGACGTCAGGAGAGTACTCATGGGTTAAGGTTGGTTGGTGATGGAT
The DNA here is from genome assembly GCA_963693085.1 of Alisma plantago-aquatica. Lineage (NCBI taxonomy): Eukaryota > Viridiplantae > Streptophyta > Magnoliopsida > Alismatales > Alismataceae > Alisma > Alisma plantago-aquatica. The sequence goes on from OY856411.1 coordinate 1,040,783,670, forward strand.
GGTGTGAGAAGAGATGAGGAGGAGAGGAGACGAACACCGAGAGATTTGTTGACTGCAAGGAGCAACTTCTTTGAGAGGGCAATAGCCGTCTCTCTTCTTTTTATATGTTAGGGTAAGATACATTGTGGTACAAAGGAGAAAATAATAGAGAAAAATAAAACAAATAATATAATAAAGATAGAACCATGAGGCAGGCCACTGATTTCTGCTTCTGTTCTACTGTCGATACCATTGACAGGACTATCAATGGTATCGACAGGGTGCTGTTATGTTGTTGTGATAATCTCGATACCATCGACCTCTTGTCGATAGTATCGATAGGGATGCAGGTTGTTTTGCACTCCCCCTCAAGCTGGAGAGTACACATCGTGTATGCCCATCTTGCCACATAATCTCTGAAAAGCTGTCGGACCCAAAGGATTTGTCAAGATATCCGTCGGTTGATCTTCAGACTTGACGTATGGCGTCACAATAGTGCCATCTTTGATTTGATCACAAATAAAATGGCAATCAACTTCTATATGCTTTGTACGCTCATGAAAGATAGGATTCCTGGCAATGTGTATAACAGACTGGTTGTCACACTTGAGCTCCATAGAAGACATAATAGTGATTTTTAACTCAGAAAGAACAGATTTGACCCATTGTAGTTCACAACATGCATGGGCCATAGCACGGTATTCAGCCTCAGTGCTAGATCTATCTACCACATGCTGTTTTTTGCTTTTCCAAGTAATCAAATGATCACCTAGGAAAGTACAATAGCCTGATGTAGACCTTCTATCAGTATGATCACCAACCCAATCTGCATTTGAATACCCTGTGAGAGTCAAAGTAGATGGAGGCACCTTGGGTTTAGAATATGTAATCCCTTTACTAGGATCATTCTTCAGATATCTCAGAATCTGGAAAACTACTGTCAAATGTGACAGTTGTGGTGAGTGCATATGCTGACTCACGACGCTAACAACAAAAGAAATGTCAGGTCGTGTAACAGTCAGATATATTAGCTTGCCAACTATTTTCATGTAATATCCTGGATCTGAGTACTCAGCATCATCAACCGTCTCCTTGATGTGATAATCCATAGGAGTAGATACCGGTTTAGATCCAATCATGTCGGTTTTCTGTAGCAAGTCAAGAACATATTTCCTCTGAGATAGATTGACACCTGCATGAGATCTAAGCACCACAATGCCCAAAAAATATCCCAGTTTACCCAGATCCTTCGTTTGGAAGTGTCTCTGCAACCCTTCTTTCACACGAGATATGCTTGCAGAATCACTGCCAGTAATCACTATGTCATCAACATATACAACAATAATGATAGAGTTACAAGAAGAGCTAGAGAAGAATAAAGAGTGATCAGTCATGGAGCGAGAAAAACCCATCTGGAGTACAACCTCACTGAACTTGTCAAATCAAGCTCGAGAAGACTATTTCAGTCCCTATATGGCTTTCTTCAATTTACACACCTTCTGACACTCCCCCTGAGCAACAAACCCAGGAAGTTGCTCCATGTGAAAAATAATGAGATTTGGAGAGCTTAGGGTTGCACAATGTGTGCACCCTCATATATATAATATTGAAAGAATTACATAGAGGTCCATATATAAAAGAGAAAAAAATAACAGGCTATGTAAAATAGGAAATATATAATGTAACACTCCCCCTCAAGTTGGAGCATAGATGTCAATCATGCCCAACTTGTCCATCAGTGTGCAGAACTATTTCTTCGCCAACAACTTGGTGAAGATATCAGCAACTTGATCTTCTGATCTCGTGAATGGAGTTCATATCTTTCTAGCAAGAATATATTCTCTGATGAAGTGGTAGTCAACTTCAATGTGTTTGGTGTGCTCATGATAGACAGGATTATTTGCAATGAAGATGGTAGCTCTTTTATCACAGTGCATAGGAATGGCTGAAGAAGACTCAATCCCAAACTCTTTCAGGAGAGAATGTACCCACAGTAACTCACAAGAAGTATGGGCAATGGCCCTGTACTCAGCTTCAGCACTAGATCTGGCAAAGAAATTCTATTTCTTGCTCCTCCAAGTAACAAGATTGCCTCCTACAAAAGTACAGTAACCGGAGGTAGATTTTCTATCAACTTTGTTGCCTGCATAATTAGAATCAGAATACCCTTCAAGAACACAATGCCCATTCTTTTTATAATGAAGTCCCTTGCCAGGCGACTTTTTTAAGTATCTCAGGACTTGACATACAACATCCCAATGACACTGTTTGGGTTTGTCAAGGTACCTGCTAAGAAGACCCACTGCAGTAGCAATATCAGGACGAGTAACAGTTAAATAAATCAATTTACCAATCAACCTCCTAAATTTTTTATGATTAGCAAACGCAGAAGAGGAATCATCATCCCAATTCACATTGGGATCAAGAGGAGTATCCGCAGGTCTTGCTCCAAGCATACCAGTCTCCTATAGAATATCAAGGACATACTTTCTCTGAGAAAGCACCAGGACATTAGAGGTTCTAGAGACCTCTACGCCATGAAAATACCGAAGTCTGCCCAAATATTTTGTGGCAAAGTACTTGCCTAGATGATCTTTGGTAGCCTGAATACCAAGAGAGTCACTGCTAGAAATAATAATGTCATCAACATATACAATCAAAACAGTAATACCTGCTGAAGTCTTTTTTTTAACAAAGAGTGGTCAACCTGTGACCTCAAAAAACCAAAATCAATCATGATCCTGCTCAACATATCAAACTAGGAATGATGACTCTTCTTGAGCCCATAGATAAACTTCTTAAGCCTGCATACTTTGTGAGACTCCCCCTGAGCAACAAACGCAAGAGGTTGCTCCATATACACTTCTTCCTGCAAGTCACCATACAGAAAAGCATTTTTCACATCAAGCTGCAGAAGAGGCCAGTTCAGATTCACAACAACAAATAGGAGAATCCTGACAGAGTTAAGGCGAGCAATAGGAGAAAAAGTTTCAAAGTAATCAATGCCATATGTCTGGGTATAGCCCTTTGCAACTAACCGTGCTTTCAACCTATCAACCGTACCATCAGGTTGATATTTTACGGCATATACCCACCTGCAGCCCACAGGCTTACACTGAGGAGGTGGATCCACCAGCTCCCAAGTGTCTCTGTCAGTAAGAGCAATCATTTCTTCTTTCATAGAAGATGTCTAAGCAGTACTTTTCAATACATCCTGAACATTCTTAGGTACAACAACAGCAGATAAAGTATATACAAAATTGCTAGAATGAGTATTCAGATGAGCAGTAGATACAAATTGAGCAATACTATGAGAAGTGCAAGAACGAGTACCCTTTCTGAGTGCAATAGGTATGTCAAGGTCAGAGTGTACCTCAGGTACAGCATAACCTTTTAGAGGAGAAGATTGGTTGCCTTGGGGGGGGGGTACTTGCGTAGAAGGTGCTCTATTCCTACGCTGATAAACAATAAGAGGAGGATCTTGAGTTTCAGTAGTCACAGTGTCAGTACTGTCAGGTACACAGTCAGAAATAACAAGCAAAGGAGAGGCAAGAATGTCTGTCTGCAAACTATCTCTTGTTGAAGAATAATACAGTGTATCTTCAAAAAAGACAACATCACTACTAGTAAACCATTTCCTTGTACTGGAATTATAACACTTGTACCCCTTCTAAGTTCTAGAATAGCCCAGAAAAATGGATTTAGCAGCTCGAGAAGACAACTGATCAGAAGTAGGTCCAAGTAATCTGACAAAGCAGGTACACCCAAAAATTCTAGGAGGCACAGCAAACAAAGAAGTCTCACGTTGCAGAACCTGTATAGGAATCTTATTTCCAATAACAGACGATGGCATCCTATTAATCAGAAAACACACAGTCAAAATAGCCTTAGGCTAATAGGAGTGGGGCACATGAGAATGCATCATGATAGTCCTGGTAACTTCTAATAAGTGTCTATTTTTCCGCTCAGCGACACCATTTTGTTGTGGGGTATAGACACATGAAGCCTGGTGGAGCGTACCAACAGACTTACAGAAAATTGCCACTTCTTGCTTAACAAACTCTAAAGCATTATCGGTGCGGAAAACTTTAACAGGCAAACCAAACTGTGTTTTTATTTCAGCAAAAAAGTATTTGATAGTAGACAGCACTTCAGACCTACTTTTTAATAGAAACAACCAAGTAGTCCTAGAAAAGTCATCAATAAATAGAATGAAATATTTGTAACCAGACAAACTCGGTACATGGCATGGACCCCATACATCAGAGTGAACTAAATCAAAAATGTTTTTACTGCTCACTACGTCTAGGATACACAGTACGAGTCTGTTTTCCCAGCTGATAAGATTCACACTGAAAATTACAACTGCCAATATCAGAAACTAAATGACACAACTTCTCTGATGATGGATGTCCCAGCCTGTAGTGCCACTACAGTACAGAAACAGAAGCCGATAAAGAATATACCACAACTTTCTTTGATCGCGGTAACTGGTCCAAGTAATAGAGTCCATCAGCACCTTCATACCCCCACCAATCTTCGTTCTCGTGCGAAGGTCCTGAAAAACACATGAACTAGGAACAAAAGTCAGGCTACAGTTACAACTTCGTAAAATTTTGCTGACTGATAATAAGTTCAGAGGAAATCTAGGCACATATAAGGCAGACTTGAGCCAAAACTGAGAAACAATATCACCGACTCTAAAGACCGAAGACTTTGAGCCATCAACAAGTATAACAGAAGAGTTACAGACATGTTTAGATAGAGTTTTAAACAGAGATCTATTGCCATATATATGTACAGAGGCACCAGAATCTATCACCCATTTGGTATTACCAGAAGTAGAAGGTGAGGAGGAACTCAGGAATGCAATATCATAACCAGAGTATGTAGCATGTGCTCCACTAGTAGAAGTAGCAGTCGAAGAGCCAGCATGCTCAAGAAGGAGGTGTTCCACCTCAACACAAATGTAGTCTGTGGTAGCTCCCGTAGTCGCTGGCTCAGGCGTCGGAGTAACAGCCTCAGAAGCAGTAGACGATGAATCTGCAGCAGCATTGGCCCAATCCGGTTTACCATACTTTTCCCAGCACTTTTCTTCAATATGGTTAGACCGGCCACAGAAGGTACACACGTGTTGTCCTTGCTGAGGACGCGCAGCAGTAGGAGGTGAGGAAGCGGAGGGGCTCCTCGTCTAGCACCAGGTCCACATCCCCGTCCTGCACCCAGGGGAAGACGACCATCAGTGGAACAGCCATGTCCACGACCACGGCCACGCCCGGCCCAAGAACCCAGGGCAGTAGAATCTCCAGTCTCAGGAGACGATGTCAATGAAGAAAGGTGATGGTTGCCACTCTGCAAAGTAGGGAGTGGATCACTTGCCAAGATCTGATCCACAACGCCAACATAAAATTCTGGCAAGCCACTCAGAAACTGTATCAGTTGTAGTTCCGCCCGTTGTTCTGCATAGTCACCAGATCAGTAGACAGTGGGTGGTAAGTCTCCAACTCACCCCACAGGTCGGCGAAGGTGGATAAGTAGTCAGAGACGTCAGACCCCGTGAATTGGAGTCACCCCAGTTGCTTGGTGAATTGGAGTCACCCCAGTTGCTTGGTTATGTCGAAGACCTTCTTGGGATTCTGACTGTGAGAGTAGGTAGTGGTGAGCTGATCCCACATCTGCTTCGCCGTAGGTACCCTAAGTAAAGTAACACTGATCTTCTCAACGACACTGTTGAGAATCCATGTCATCACAGTCGAGTCTTCACGGACCCAATCATCAAAAGTTTTGATGTCTTTTTCATTTGCATTCGCTGCAGGCTGAGGCAGACCAGTGCGAATCAGATGAGAGTACTTCCCTTGTGATTTGACATATATCACAAAGGAGCACACCCAAAGCTAGTAATTGCACCCGTCAAGTTTAATAGTGGTAACTTGACGGTGTGAGTCTCTCCAGAAGTCATCTCCAGAAGATGCCATGCGAACAGGCAGGAAGGCAGGCACAGGCAAGCAAGCACAGGCAGGAGTAGTCAACAGTCTGAGGCAGAAGTCCAACACATGGACTAGTAGTAGAAGGTAGAAGATCCATGCATAGATCTCAAAAAAAAAATCATATAGGGGCAGAAGATGAAGAGAAAAAATCTACGCCAACATGGAGGATCAATCACTCCACCATGAGACGCAGGCAGACAGAGAGGATGAAGCCCATTACGCCGTCAACGTGCCAGAACTGGAAAGTTACCGAGGCTGTCTGGAGATTTCAAAGAGAGAAACAGAGCTAGATGGAAGGTCTTGTGGTGGATTAGGCCACAAGCATGGAGGTCATTAGGGGATTAGAGGTGGATGGAGGGCTGCGGAGGGGTGGACAATGATCAGTAGCGGTGGCGGTACTGTAGCAGCGGCGGTGGTACTATAGTAGAATTTTAGCGGCGAAAAAAAGGAGATTTCAGAGTGTGGTGGCGGCTAGGGTTGGTGGAGATAGGGATTAGGTTTAAGGTGAATTGTCCCGCTTTGATACCATGTGAAAAACAATGAGATTTGAAGAGCTTAGGGTTGCACAATGTGTGCACCCTCATATATAGAATACTGAAAGAATTACAGAGAGGTCCATATATAAAAGAGAAATAACAAAACAAATAACAAGCTATGTAAAATAGGAAATGTATAATGTAACACTCCATATATACCTCTTCCTGTAGGTCACCATGTAGAAAGGTATTCTTAACATCAAGCTGAAATAGGAGCCAATCAAAGGTAGTATCCAGAGAAATAATAATCTGCACAGAATTTAGATGAGATACTAGAGAAAAGGTATCAAAGAAATCAACTCCATAGGTCTGTGTGTAGCCTTTTGCTACCAATCTGGCCTTCAACCTCTCAACGGATCCATCAGGATTATGTTTGATGGTGAAAACCCATCTGCAACCCACTGCTTTCTTCCCTGCAGGTAAGTAAATAAGATCCCATGTGCCATTATGCAAAAGAGTTGAAATCTCAAGCTGCATTGCCTGTTTATAGCCACTGTCCTTCATAGCATCATAGTGATTCCTCGATATATCAACAAAATCAATCCCAATAGCAAATGCACGGGCCTTCTTAGATAAGTGGGGCAGACAACACACATTTGTAATAGGATGTCTAATAGTACAAGAACGAGTACCTTTCCGAACAGCAATAGGAAGATCAAGATCTGATGCTTCTACAGGAATTTTGTGAGTAGAAGACGATGAGGAAGGCTCAGGGACTGGTGTCGCTACCTCTTCTAGATCTTGTCTGCCGCGTCTACTATAAACATATGGGTATTGCTGAATAACAGACATGTCAGCTGTCTGCTCGTCCTGAATAAAAGTATAATCAGGAATGATGGGTGGCGCTCCCTCACTCTACACAGATGGTGCCACTCTCTCACTCTAAAAATCTGGTGGCACTCCCTCTCTCAACTGCTCCCCCTTACTCATAGCATCAGAGAAATATGGAGTGGTCTCATGGAAAGTAACATCCCTAGACACAAACATGCGACGAAGACTAGGACAGTAACACTTGTATCCTTTGCTAGTACTAGAATAACTAAGGAACAATGTTTTAATAGACCTAGGGGAAAGTTTTTCAGCCTTAGGGTCAAATTTATGGAAAAAAGAAGTGCAACCAAACACTCTAAGGGGAACAGAGAAGGGCAGATCCATGGGTCGTAACACAGAGAAAGGACTTTGTCCTTTAAGAACAGAGGATGGCTGTCTATTAATTAAGAAGCAAGCGGTTAAAAGAGCTTCATACCAGAATTTCTTAGGCGCATTGGATTGAAACATGATTGAATGAGCAATATCAAGAAGATGGCGATTTTTCCTCTCAGCCACCCCATTTTGTTGAGGGGTGTGAGGACAAGTCGTTCGATGGATCATGCCCACAGAACTGCAAAAATCAGACATAGCCTTTTGAACATACTCTAAATCATTATCAGATTGGAGAGTTTTTATATTGCAGTCAAACTGAACCTTTATTTCTTTATGAAAATGGTTCACAATAGATAGCACAGACTCTCGACTTTTGAGAAGGTAGATCCATTTCATGCGGGAAAAATCATCCACAAAGGAAATAAAATAACAAAAACCATTATAATTCTGGTCTTTAACAGGACCCCATACATCACTATGGACTAACTCAAAAGGATAAGATGCCTGCTTATTAACACGACTGGGATAAGACAACCTGTGATGTTTTCCCAGCTGACATGACTGACACTCTAAAGATGACACTTGGGACAACTCAGGTTCCAACTTTCGTAGGCTCTCTAACGATGAATGTCCATATCTGCAATGCCATAGTAAGGGGGAACCACTCAATAGGATGGATGGAGCTGGAGCAGATACTGGGCGAGGCAGACTGTCACCGCGGAAAAGGTAGAGATCACCTTTCCTAGGCCCCCCACCAATCGTCCTCATACTCTTGAGATCCTGTAAAACAAAATAAGAAGGCCCAAATGTTACCGTACATTTTACAGTGTCAATCAATTTTGCAACAGAAAGAAAATTATAAGGAAACTCAAGCACAAACTGTACAGATTTAAGATCAATCTTGGGTGTTAGAGAGACCGATCCACTAGCTAGCACTCTCCTCACTGAACCATCTGCCAGTGTGAGAGATTGGTGAGGGATATACGAGTCAATAGATTGGAGCAATCTCTTCATACCAGTCATGTGTTGTGACGTGCCAGAGTCAACCACCCAAGATAAAGTAGAGCCAGAATTTATGAGAGATGTATCCTAATTACCCGCAGTAGATGCCAGGTTTGCAGATGACGAAGATGAAGATCCCATACTCATGTGCTGTGTAGCCAGAATGAACCGATCATACTCCTCCTGAGTAAGAGTGATGTCGGTCCCAGAATTGGTGCCCACAGCTGAAGACAGAGAGGAATTTGTAGAGGTGGCACAATGTGCTGCCCCCACAGGAGGTGTATCAGGTCTCCCATGTTTCTTCCAACACTTCTCCACTGTATGTCCCGATTTGTCACAGAAAGTACACTTCGGACGTGTCCCACGTCCTCTTTCCATACCAGGTCGTCCTCCTCTCACCGTAGTAGCTACAGATGCATGAGACTCCCCAGAACATATAGTAGAGACATGATTAACAGACTCTCGAATAGGCTTCCACAAAACTTGGCAATTTATCAGAAGCCAGAATGACGCTCCGAGTAGAAGCCCAAATGAGATTAAGCCCAGATAGAAATTTAGCAGTAACCAGGTCATCTCTGTCTTTAATCTGTGCAACAACTACCACAGGATGATAGTAGCTCAGCTCTTGAGTAAGTGCCTGAATAGCTCCAAAGTATTCCTCAAGAGATCTATCACCCTGCCTCTCAGCAAACATACGATCATATATCATGAATAGACGAAGATCATGCTTCTCCTGGGAATAGTACTGCTTCACTGCGTCCCATATCTCTTTAGCTGTAGTATAGAACATAAACCTAGCCGCAATTGTAGGTTCCATACTATTCCACAACCAAGTATTCACAAGACTATCATGACACTTCCATTCAGCATATCCTTTATCAGTAGTGTCCAGGGGACCCGAGTCAACATGTCTCGCCTTGTCGTGAGATTCCAAGATAGTGTGAACAGTGTTCATCCATAGTAGATAGTTTTTCCTGTTGAGCTTGTGGAGGGGATAGGAGACACCTCGCGGTAGGGAGTCTTGGTGTACTATATTGTAGATGAGAACTTAGTGACAGATTGATACACATCATAGAGAAAGCTGAGGTGACGGAGAGATACACGTCACAGAGATAGATGAGGTGACAGAGAGATACACGTCACAACATAAAAACACAGATAAATGTGTTACTGACGCATTCACCGCCTCCAATCAATTTTCCTAATCACACATGGAGGATATGTGATTAGGATAGCACTCTGGAAGAGATGAGTCCCTCGAATTGGGCTTTAGATAGCCGTTGGATCACCCGAAGACTCCCAAACAGTAGTTTCAACTCCCGAGAACTGGCCGAAAACTGTTGTAAATCAACCAGAAGCTTGCTAGAGGCTCCGGTCCTTGGTGGCTAGATCTACAACAGCGAGGGAAATGATTCTATCGATCCAGTGATGAAGACGTCTAGCATTTGCTAGCCCAGTAGCACCCGCGCCGGCAGCAGGATGATGTTCTTACTGGCCCGACGGCCAAGGTGGCCACGGTGCCTAGTGAAGCGAGGTGGCGGTAATGGCTGGGAAGGAGAAAGGGGGTGGGAAGGCTGTGGCGGTAGCTTGTTGAGGAAGCGGGGCGGAGGATAAAAGCCGCTCTGATTACCATGTGAGAAGAGATGAGGAGGAGAGGAGACGAACACCGAGAGATTTGTTAGTTGCAAGGAGCAACTTTCTTGAGAGGGCAATAGTCGTCTCACTTCTTTTTATATATTAGGATAAGATACATTTTTGTACAAAGGAGAAAATATTAGAGAAACAATAAAACAAATAATATAATAAAGATCAAACGGCATACCGTCGATTTCCGTCGTTGTTCTACTATCGATACCATCGATAGGACTGTCGATGGTATCGATAGAGTGTTGTTCTGTTACTGTGATAATCTCGATACCATCAACCTCCTATTAATAGTATTGACGGGGATGCAGGTTGTTTCACAGATGGGAAGACAATAACCAACGTTGGATCTGAAAGGCTTGGGGAAGAGACGCCTAGATGGGGAAACTTGAGTAGTGCAGAAACAATGGGATGAGTTTTCTTAAAGAATAAAAATGGGGAAAACGACCATGGACCATATACAAATACACTCAATACTTAACTAAATAATAAGACTCTAACACTCCCCATCAAGTTGAATCTTGGGAGAATCCCCAAGTCATCTTGCAAACAGATAAGCAGACTAAAGATAATAAAAAGACAAACCAAGCACATACAAGAAAATTTCTCCCCCTCAACATTACAATAAAGCACTCATCACTCAAACACTCCCTCGCAAGTAGGTAATCCAAAAGCAGCATGCAAGCAAGCAGACTGTGGAAAAAAATATTTTCGTACATTGAATTAATTATGAAAGACGTACACCCTTGTCCTATATAGGAGCAAGGGAGAAACCCTAAGACTTAGGATGCAAGTAAACTAAACGGGTTGAGACACAAAAGCCCACTAACTAATTAACCTATTAACTAAATAGGATGATATACTCTCTAACACTCCCCCTCAAGCTGGAGCATGGGTGAAACATATGTCCAAGCTTGGAGTTACAAGACTTGATAAAATCATAAATGAAAGATAGAAATGATAAAAGTAAGTGTCACTTCCCATACAAAATTTGTTACTTTCCCTTAAACAATACTCCCCCTAAATCATATGATGACGACGCCTCTTCTTAGTTGTGTTATGCAGGCTGGAGATCCTCGAGCTTTGAAGGTATTTCAGAGTGTATCTGGAATGAAGACATCTGATGAATGGAACCTATATGATACAGTATAAATTTGTCACTTTGGAGCAAACAATCATCAATACCATAACTACGCCATCTTCGTTGGAATACATACTTAATGTGACACGAATGCAGATACACAATGTCGATGTAGCAGTAGTGTAATCTTCAAATCGTTTGACAAACGTGCATAATGTGGAACGAACACAAACTGGATGAGGTGTTGATGATACGATGCAGGTACCATAACTATGGCACATGAACCTTGGGGGCTTGACGGGAAAGGAGATCATCTATCAAGGTAAGCCCAAGTAGATCCATAGAAGGTGATCTTGAAACACCATATGCATCTCTGAGAAAATGTGATGAAATCAGATCAGTGAAGATAAAAATGAATGAACTATCAACCTTGCATATGTAGACTTGGCAGGCTTGAAATTGTTGTGCTTTTGAGAAGTCTGAAGAAGCACCCTTCTATCTCTCAAGAATGTAACAAAATTGATCAACTGAACCACCATTAACACCGAAGGAAGAGGAAACAAGAGGGTTGAAATATGCATGGAAAACTCTTGTCCTGACGTACATAATGCGGTATGAACACGAGAAGCTTGGTGTCAAAGCTGCAATGGAGATCCTACAAAGCTCTCTGGAAGTGGAGAACAAATGTGTTGAACAATATGAAGCTCCATGAAGATAACCTGGAATATAAAACTAGATAAGCTCTCTTCATTTCTCCTCATACTCTCTTTCTTCCCATATGCTCTCTCACGCTCTCTCTTTTCTCATACTCTTTCTCTCCTCTCTATCCCCCACACACCAAATACGACCAAGGTGAGTATATGGTGAGAAGAAAGGGAAATATGATCCACCAACACGTGGAAAGGGGATACACATATGATGGGTGGAAGGGTGAGAAAGATATTTGTGAAAAAGAGAGGAATATGTGAAACTGAGATGTATAGTTAGATAATGAAAATTGATAACTGGAGAGAAGATTTTAAATGGGTCAATATAAGATCATCATCATCATCTAAGCCTCAGCCCCAACTATGTTGGGTTCGACTACATGGATCCTTCGTTTCCAATCAGCTCTATCATGGGTCAGTCAATATAAGATCAGAGTAGAAAAATTAAATAGATCTAATCCTGACCCAAAAAGTAAGGGTGCGGGGAGAGGACCCCCACAAAAAAAATGAAGATAAATTTTTGAAGGACCTCATAAACTGGGGGAAGACAACATTTTGGGGTGATGGTGGAGTTCGACGTTTGTTGTTGATGATGGTTTGTGGACAACAGGCTCAATGAGAAGAGATAATGGGCGATGGCAAGGGCCAACCGTGGCTGCAGTGGCGGGATGAAGAGCAGTAGATGGCTGGATTATATTGCTTGGATATCGTAGGACTTGGACACAACGGAGGGGATGATAATGGGCTCCAGCGCGGCTATGGAGATATTGCATGTCGTGAGGCTATAGGCGGAGCCAAGTGCAGAGCCTTCTCCATAAGTGGTAGCGAAGGTTAGATAGATGATGTCAGCAGTGACGGGTCTAGATGATGGAAACAGCTGTAGCGGCTGCTACTCCTGGGGACCACGGTGGTGGAGGTTGCTACTATAGATGGCAGCGACTGCTTTGTAGCGGGATACTATCATTGGCGACGGCAGCAGACAATCTTTGTTGTTTCTCATGGGGATAGACGGCGACAACGGTTGTTGCTGCTAGCCGACAATGGTGTTGGTGCAGGCAATGGCGGCTGTTGTCTTGGCTGTCGACGGTTGCGGCTAGCGGCGGTTATTGTTGGTCGATTGTTGCTTCATGATGACGGCTGATAGATTATTCGTCGGGAAGGACAACGACGACATATGGAATTGAAGATTAGCTGGAAAGGATGGCGTCGGCATATGAAAAGAAAATTGGATCTTTTAAGAAAGGAAGAGAATTCGTGGAGGCTAGGATTTTCCTGGCGGGTGGGCGGCCTAAGCCATGGAGATGGAGACAGCCGCCCACAGCCAGAGACACTCCCTCTTGATTTCTCTCTAGGAGAGACGAGTGTAGGTGTCTAGGGTTGTTGTTGGCATGGAGACGGAAGCAGGGCGACGACTAGGGTTCTCTCACTCTCTCCCATGCTCTGATACCATGTGGAAACAAATATTGTTGTATATTGAACTCATTATGAAGTGACTATGAAAGATGTACACCCTTGTCCTATATATTGGAGCAAGGGAGAAATCCCGAGACTTAGGATGCACTAAACTAAACAAGCTGAGACATAAAAGCCCACTAACTAATTAACATATAACTAAATAGGCTAATATACTCTCTAACATAAATAACAGGAGCTTCTCAATCAAAAAGAAGTGGGATCTGGAGTAGTAGTAGACAACAACAAGATGTCAAGGTCTTCATCAAAATCGCAATCGTCGTATCCCAGAGAGTGTTGGATCATAGTTATTAAGAGTGATGGGTCACAGTAGCAGTAGTCGATGTGCAAACAAAGCATAAACAAGTAAAGAGTCAACATGTGCAAGGCACAAACAAATGAGAGAGTGTTGCCAACCATCATAAAGTCAACAAGTGCAAGGCACAAAAAATTCAACATGTGCAAGGCACAGACAAAGTCAACCTGCAAATAAAGCACAAGCAAGAAGTATAAATTAGAGACAACGTATCCTGATAGAACACCATCAACATAGATCAATAGTCATAAAAAAACTCTAATATGTATAATATCAAAATGAATCTCCATAGATATAGCAATAGAAATAAAATCTCTCTCTTCTTCTTCTTTCCTCCATCTCATCTCTCCCGTCTACTCATCTTCCTCTATTCCCCCCACATCAACCACAAAATGAACCAAGAGTTATTGTAATAGAAAGTCAGAAACATTGGAAAAGGAAATAAATATGTAGGCAAATATTTGGAGGATGTTAATCGATAACTCGAGCTAATGTGCAACACGACCCGATTACACATATTCGAGTAGCAAAATAAATGGATCTTTGTGTGACCCAAAAAGGTAGTCATATTCAAAAGTAGAAATCATATCTGAAAAAGGATATGATTAGCATCATGCATAAAACACATATAGGTATGTGAAAGAATATTGTATTAAACTGATTCGATTACTAAAAGAGGTACAAACCTATCCTATATATAGGACATAGAATTAAATGTCCGATTTTGATGTCGTGTCCGATGGCCCAGAAATAGAAAATTTTCAAAATTTCAACCGATATTTTGATATTTATAGCCCTAATGATTCCAATGACCAAATAAGAGAATTAAATCATGAAAATTTACCAGGATGATCTAATCGCCAAGATCTACTCAAATACGCAATAACATTTCATACTGGATATGTGGGGGGTCTCCCACATTTGTAAGTGAAGGAAGCTGAACAATTTCGACAAAATTTTGATGGCAATTTTGATGACGAAATGAAGGAATTAAGTTATGGAATTCTGCGAACACAATGTTTGAAGATAGACACACTAGAGTGTCTAATAAATCTATTTGTTTAGAGGTTAGGGTGAGATCCATGTCTTGACGAGACAGTGCACAAATGAACATAAATGTTAGACAATTAGACTGTTACAAACTTGCAAACTTCAAGTTAAAACAACTAGAGTAATGGACTTCATAAGTTAGAGTTAAACTTACAAGTTACAATATTTTAGGTTAGTATATTTATTGTATAAGTCTATTATTATAATATATTTAGGGTTACATAAGTTAATAATAATAAAAAATATTTAGGTTACAGGTTACAACTTACACATCATTTTATATAAGGCTACTATTATAATATATATAGGGTTATATAAGTGAAAAATACAAAAATATAAGCACTTCCATTAAAAAAGCTTTAATAGCCATTTTGTGTATAAATATGAAATATATTGATTAAATTCTCAAAATAAGTATAGATATACGTATTTCACACTATTGTTTCTTAGATTTACAAGTTCACTTCAAGTTCTGGAGAATTTTAAGAGAAATGTCACTTAGAAATTTAGGATTTTTGGAGTATTTATTAAGATATGTCTAATAGGGAGTAAAAAAAAGTAGTAGTAGATGGGTAGGGAGGGGGTTTACATACCTTAGAATCAAGTAAAGCAACCTTCGAGAGTAAGATATCACAAAAAAATTGCTAAAAGATCAAAGTTCCAACAAACCCAGTCGATGGAACACTATTTTACGAAATAGGTGCTGCATTTTGCACTGATTTTGCAATATCAAGGCCCAAACTGGGTTGTTTTTCACTAAAATACCCCCTCTTTTGCAAAATTTTGACTTTACCTGTGAAATTTTCACGAAATTGCTGATCAGTTCATGCACACTGACGTTTCGATGTCCGATTGAAAAAAAAACAAAATTTCGTGTGAAATTTCGCAATTTCGATTGAAATTTTGCTCCATGATATAGGAGCAAGGGAGAAACCCTGAGACTTGTGACTCAAGTAATCTAAAAGGGTCGAGACACTAAAGACCCACTAAGTAATTAACCAATTAATAAAATAGGCTAATATATACTCTTTAACAATCCCCCTCAAGCTGGATCATGGGTGAAACACATATCCAAGCTTGGAGTTACAAGACTCGATAAAAGAAAAGATATAAATGATAAAATATAAATATCACTCCCCATTCAAAAGATTGATACCCCCCCTTAAACAATACTCCACTTGAATCATATGATGATGCTTCTTTTCTTTGAAATTGTATTCTGCAAGCTGGAGATCCTCGACCTTTGATGAAGGTGTTTTGGAGTGCATCTGGAATGAAGAGTATCTAAAACGGAACTTGAATACTGCGGCAGTAATTCGCCGCTTGGAGCAGACGATCATCAATACCATGAGTATGACACCTTCACTGGAATATGTACTTAACGCGGCACGAACGCGGATACACATTGTCGATGTAGCAATAGCAGAATCTTCAAATTGTCTGGGTAGACGTGCATAACGTGGCACAAACACATATGTAGGATATGCTAGTGATACGATGTAGGTACCATAACTTTGTCACGTGAACCTTGGGGGCTTGATAGGAAAGGAGATATCATCCATCAAGGAAAGTCCCAAGAAGATCAAGAGAAGGAGATGCTAATATAGCAGATGCAGCTTGAAGAAGACGTGATAAAAATAGCTCAGTGATAATAAAACTGGATGAATCAACCTTACATATATAGACTTGGCAGGCTTGAAATTGTTGAGCTTATGAGAAATCTAAAAAAGCACCCATATCTCTCTCAAGAATGTAGCAAGTGTGATCAACTAAACTACCATTAACACCGAAGCAAGAGGAACCATGAGGGATGAAATATGTGTAGAAAACTCTTATTCTGACGTACATAATGTGGTACGAAAGCGAGATGCTAGATGTTAATGATGTAGTGGAGATCCTTCAATGTTGTCTAGAAGTGGAGAGCAACAAATGTGCTGAACAATACGAAGCTCCATAGTAGTCTGGAATAAGTAGCCTGAATACAGATATCATCTCTTCTCATACTTTCCCTCTCTCATACACATTCTCTCACACTCTCTCTCTCTCTCTTCTCATCTCTTCCTCTCTATCCCCCCTGCACACCAAATACGACGAGAGTGAGTGTTTTGTGTGTAGAAATGAATATATGATCCCTCGCACGTGGAAAAGGGATACACACATGATGGGTGGGTGGGAAAGGAATTGGTGGATTTAAGAAAAAATTGTGATATGGAGATGTGTAATATGTGGAGAATGAAACCGATAATCGGAGAGAATATGCTAAATGGGTCAATGTAAGATCTGGGTAGAAAATTAAATGGATCTAATTCCGACCCGAAAAGGGGATTTGTTTGGCCCATTAAGGCAACAAATCTGGGGGTGCGGGGGTGGAGCCCCATGAAAAATCCAATTAGGCTTAAAATTGGATCTGATTATCCAAAGATAGATCCGAGTAAGGATCCAAATATCAATAGAGATAGAGTGGCATAGTTGAATATGGTGGAGTGATTTTGCCAGGGATAGGTGATGGCATTGGGGCAGCAACAACGAGGACTCAACAACGATGACAAGGGATAATGGATGTCAGCGATAGTAGGATGGGGTAGAAGTCAGGGGGCCTGGATGATGGCGACGATGGTTGTTTTGATATTGTTGCTGAATTTCAACGGTGACAAGACGATGACCAACTACCATAGGACTTGTCCATAGCGGAGGAGATGATAATAGGCTCCTCTGCAGGCCATGAGGTTTTAGGCGGAGCCATGTGCGAAGCTTCTCTATTTGCTACGGCAAAGGCTGGATATATGATGGCAACGGAGACGAAGCCGACTGGGCAGATATGATGGCAACAATGGCGGCTATTGCTCCTGGGATCGGCGACGATGGCTACTTACTGTTGTTGGCGGTGGCGCAGATAGTCGTACGCTGACGGCACAGGGCGTAGGGCCGGTGGTCATCGGCGGCGCATGGGCAGGTAGCGGAGGCTACTGGCCTAGCCGGCGGTGCTGATTGATGTGTGTGGTGGCGATTGTGGCGCTCCTGCTTGTGGCTGGCGGTTGCTTGTAGGGATGGCAAATCTCCCCATAAACCCATAACCCAACAAACCCAATGCACCCAGACCCAATTTAAAGTGGGTATGATGGGTCCCGGCCCGCATGTTGGGTCTAAATGGGGACCGTCCATTTGGGTCTGGTGACATGCGTTGCCCCCATCAGTCCCCATGATTCCCCCATTAGTGGTTTCGCGAGTCATAGAGTCCAGTCTGATCCTCTCCCGAGTCTCGACTCGCACCTCCCCTCCTGAGGTGGTGGCTCCTCTTCCGTTCGTGATCTGTTCCCTTCTTCCATTCGAAGGTTCTCCTCCCCTAATCCCCGAGTACCTGATCTCAAAGGTGTCGTGCAGAACCGCTGGGATGCCAGGCGACGAGGTGCTTCAGACTTTGGAGACGCCTCGCGGCAAGGTGTCAAGGTGTCGCCCAGACGCTGACCAGGAGATCTGTAAGTGAAGCAATGTTGCCCCGACGAGATCTGCAAGCGTTAACAGTCGTGAACCTCTGTCAAACTCTTCTGGTCGTCTTCAGTCCAGCACGCTAGTCTGAGGTATCTAAATTGTTGGTTTCTCCGCCCAAATGCTGATTTCTCATTTGTGTGCCTTCGATGTTTCTATTTCTCCTTCTCCTCAAGGAATTTTTTCACGATTTAATATCGATTTGATCTACTTGTCTTCTTCCTTCATCCAAGACTCACTCCCAAAAGTACATGAAACCCTTGCCAGCTCCGGTTCTCCTCTTCACCTCTCCCAGGATCCAATTATTCTCCGTCAAGCTACGAATTCTGATCCCATGGGTCCCCGACCTTCCTCAAACCTTGTCATCAATATCGTCCCCTTTCCCCTATCTCCCACACTCAATACGCACCACACAACCTAGTCTTGTTGCCTGCTAGTTTGCTTGTACCTCTAAATTGAAGTTTGAGAAAGGAGGTTCCATTCATCTGCCCCCTCCATCGGGTCAGGATATAGATGTGTACATAACGTTTCCTTCCTTTTTAGTCATGAAAATAATTTCCCTTGTTATTTTGCTCAAGTCATGTGATCTGTTGATGCTTGATTCTGGTGTGGCCCACTCATGCTTAATTTTTGTATTGTTACTGTATATTCACGATGGGTTGATAGCATGTTGTTGTGTTTATTTTGTATTGCAGGTGCCACTTTTTTTTACAGATGTTTCATCCATGGCCTTCTTACGGCATGAACATCAGGCATCAATGGGATGATCTAGGCAGCAAAATTCTAGTCATTTGATTGAACAACTAATGTATATGTCCATTAGCTTCAGTTAGGTGGTTGATCCAGAGTAGATCATGATTCTGTGTTTCCAGCTCATGTGTTATGTAATGGTTCCAGCTCATGTGTTATGTAATGATCAAGATAACAATTTGTTTGACCATTATTTTGTATGTGGACATTGATTGATTACAAATAGAAATGTGTATGATGCATCTGTCTCGTTTGGAATAGTTTTTCATACATTTTGAATGCGCGCTGCATTTGTGTAGCCTATTGTGTGTTGATTTGTTCTATGTTCTGTTGGTCTTTAGCTTAGTAAATAAAGTTATGTGAATATCAATTATAATCACAGTAAATTCTTACAATTAAATATTTCGTATTAATGGGTTTTGTAACAATTTTTCAGT
Organism: Alisma plantago-aquatica; assembly: GCA_963693085.1. NCBI lineage: Eukaryota > Viridiplantae > Streptophyta > Magnoliopsida > Alismatales > Alismataceae > Alisma > Alisma plantago-aquatica. Next base: position 1,040,803,240 of record OY856411.1, read on the forward strand.
TTACAAACGATGAATTTTGTTCAAATATTAAGTATGCAGAAATTCACAAATAAATATTTTTATGTAATGGGTTTTGATGCCATTTTTCAGTTTGCAAACGATGAATTTTGTTCAAACATTAAGTATGCAGAAATTCACAAATAAATATTTTTATGTAATCGGTTTTGATGCCATTTTTCAGTTCACAAATGACAAATATTTTTCAAATATTAAGTATGTAGAAATTCACAAATAAATATTTTTATGTAATGGATTTGAAGCAATTTTTCAGTTTACAAACAATGAATTTTGTTGAAACTTTAACTACACAGAAATTTGTAAATAAATTTTTTCATGTAAATGGGCTTTGATGCAAATTTTCATGTAAATGTGCTTTAATGCAAATTTTCAGTTTGCTCGAACTGTAAAGTATACAAAAATTCGTAACTAAATAATTTCATGTAAATGGGTTTTGATACAATTTTTCAGTTTGTAACATGGGTTTAGTTAATATTAGGTATACGGTAATGAAACATTTTGCTGGGTTCTTTTATACAACTTATCAGTTTAGTAATGGGTTTTGTTGGGTCCCCATTACCCAACTAGGCGGGTATGGGTTCACCTATAGGTGCCACTTTTTTTAGTGGGGTGGGGGTGGGTATTAAAGTAAATGAAATGGGTAAAGTGGGTATGAGGATGGGTGCCCCATACCCGCCCAATTGCCATCCCTAGCTACTTGTTGCTAGATACGGCGACCGCGTAATGTAGCGACGGGAATGATGCGGCGGCGGATGGATGGATAGATAGGAGATAGTCGGGAAGGATGACGCCGGCGTACGTAAAGAAGATTAGATCAATTAAGAAAGACGAGGATGAGCCATGGAAATCGGGATATGCGTGGCGGGCAGCCAGCCTAAGCCATGGCAATGGGGGATGCACCCCCTCTGTTGCTCTCTCTCAGAGAGAGGCGGTGGCTAGGGTTGCATGCGCACCTAAGAGGATAGGGAAGAGGAGCGACAGCTAAGTTAGGGTTCCCTTAGGAGCTAATGTGCTTCGATACCATGTGAAAGAATCTTTTATTGAACTAATTCGATTAATAAAAGAGATACAACCATGTCCTATATATAGGAGAAAGGGAGAAACCCTGAGACTTCTGACTCAAGTAATCTAAACGGGCCAAGACACTAAAGGCCCACTAACTAATTAACATATTAACTAAATAGGCTAATACATACACTTTAACAGTAGTCATATTCAGAAGTAGAAATCATATCCGAAAAAGGATATGATTGGCATCATGCATGAAACACATATAGGTAGTCATATTCAAAAGTAGAAAAAAATGATATATGTATCACGTACCGGTGGGAATGAACTAATAATAAATAAGAACAAGTAGAATACCTTGCCATGTTTCCTCCCGTAAAGCAACAACAAAAGAGTAGTAGGCAAGTAATATACTTTGGGGCAAGGTTTGAAACCTTAGTTGGCAGAGAGCATGGTTGTATAGGCGGTCAGGCGTTCAAGGGGGGACGCCCAGACAACCTAGGCACCCAGGCGGAGGCCTAGGTTGTAACGACCGACAAACAAATCGTCATTAATTAAGCGGAATAAACATAAACAACGGATTAATAAAAATCACTAAAAATTAAAACCATTTTTTTGCATGGAGATCCATTCCAAAGAAAACTCTTACGGAAAGGTCCAAAACCTTACATACATCATTATTCACATTGTACATATCTGGTACATCTCATCTCGAGAATAACATATAACAGTTGCTTTACCAAACTATACATGAGCAACATAAAACCTCGAGGCACGTAAGACAAAATCTCAGATTATTCATGAAACCAATACGAATCAACTCCAAGGACCTGAGAGTACAGAGACGACACATAGGACTCGTATCTACAAGACATGACAGACAGTACACTCAACCTGAGATGTCACTGCTGCCTCAACTGTTGTTCCTCCTCTGCAAAAAGGTCTTCATCTCCTCGTGCACGTCCACCTAAAAATTTGGGTCCCACGGGGGTGAGACAATTGTAATTGTCCCAGCGAGAGATATAACTCTCCGCCGACCATATTATTATCACAGATTAAGCATTTATAAACTGAGCAAAGGTTCTTATTATATTGATAAGCAGGATAAATCACTATATGAACCAAATGAAGCAATCCCCTTTCTTAAGGAGAACTTGCATCTACCCGTGGTAGATATATACATCATCTATCTACTTTGAAAGGAATGTAAAGAAATATAAATAACATCTATCCACTAAGAATGTATAAAAGAAATGTAACATCAGCCAAATGATTTCCGTATTCAATCCTTAAGCAAACATGCTATACGGCTTATTACATTTTACAATCACACTTAAGCCCTGAAGAGATGAGGTATACCGCTCATCTCCAACCGACCATTGCGAAGTCGAAATCGGTGCCATACAAGGTCAATGGAAGAGCCGGCTTCCAAGACCTCTACTGTCTCGGTCAGTGCGAGACCACAAGCAGGACCATGTCAACTGCTTACATAGCTTTCCAGGGTATACTGGCAACTTCGCTATAGAGCTACAGCGGCAGCTGCACTCCTTCGGCGATTGAGAGATCTCGTGTTTATCTGCCATCAATCCCGGCATTAAACATCATCATCGGGAGATTCGTGATACATCCATCCCCGGCTTTATAATGAAGGACATTGAGAGATTTAATGTTTATCTCACATCAATTCCTCCATTAGGGCGTATGGATATTTTCGCCCATCACCCCCACATATTCAACAATATGCGGTCTCCAGGAGATCCCGTAGGAAAACCTGTTTCACCATCACCAGCTGCTGATGATGATGGATCTATGGCCAGGGCACTACATGATAAGATTCCACTTGATTAATTAAGTGCATTACCATATCCTTTTAGCATCAATCAAGTTTCAAACAAGAATTATTATAACATATGCTAAAAAGAAAGGTGTACAATATCTATCAAGTACTTTCAAATCTTTAAAACACATGTTACTTGGGATCTCAACCCCTTATCACATTACTGGGAATTATCATTCCTTCACATTACCATCATCATGATTATGGATCTGGGTATTCAAACTCTGAGTTCATCACAGAACATTGTTAATACCTCTAGGTCCTCAGACCTAGGTATACATGATACTTATTACATAAGCATCTCACAAGGCTCGCAAGTCCCATTAAGTATCTTGTCACCTCTCACTAGGCAACATATTATCACATGGCTCACAAGGCCATTACACATCTTGTCACCTCTCACTAGGCAAAAACTTATTCACATGGCTCACAAGGCCATTACACATCTTGTCACCTCTCACTAGGCAACAACTTATTCACATGGCTCACAAGGCCATTACACATCTTATCACCTCTCACTAGGCAACAACTTATTCACATGGCTCACAAAGCCATTGATCATCATACTTTTTATTAAAGTATTTAACATGTCTTACAAGGCTTATGCAATAAGAGAATTACAACCTTCTCATCATTAGGGTTAGGGTTTCCCTTTCTTATCGATTAGGGTTTCTCTTACATGTCATTACCCTTTATTAGGGTTTTCGATTATTAACCATTTAGGCTTTCAAGATCATATTATCAATAATCAAACCCTAATTCATTGCTCCACATATATAGGAGCCAACACTGATACCATAAGTATTCAATCATACTTATTTATTCTCATCATTTATAATTAAATGATTATCAACACAAGGTATGAGTTCATCTCTCATTATTACCAGAGTATGATTACATCATACTTCATTATCTTGGCTTAACCCTTTTTCAAGGTATATTAGCCTACACTTATCAAAGTACATTAAACTAATTACATCTCAATGTAGTTATTGACATGACATGCTTCATGTGTTACTCATCCAAGTAGATTGGATTTAAGGTGCATCAACCTTGATGGTGTTGAATGTAGTATTTATCATGCCTTGATGTATTACTTCCCTCATCACCTTTAACTTACTTAGGTTCATCAACTTGTCTTGTATTAGGGTATGTCCCATCCTAATACTATATGCACTAGCTCATCACATTTATCATGTTATTTATTGGTCATGAGGCACACATTTGAATGATCCAACCATCATCAATTATATGGACTCATCTCGGGTTAAGGAATTGTTGATATAAGGTTATCCATTATCAACCACTCTAGGTGTTTCACCTATCAAGGTACTAACCACACCATCACTTGGTGTTACACTCATTACTCATAAGAGTGTCTTTCTCTCACCTTTACAAGGTGTATAGGGTTAACTCATGTGCATATGTTCACCATATCGGGTTGTAGGTGTATAAACATCACTGTATCGGGTTGAAGGTGTATGAACACTCACCATATCGGGTTAGGATTTGCACTTATCTCCATATCGGGCATGATGTATCTTATTGGTCTCATATAGGGCACAAGGTATATGTATGTATTTCCCATGATACTTATGAGGTATCAACCCATCACCATGTCAGGCTAGAAGTACATTCAACCACCCTATCGGCTAGTCACCATCTAGGGTTAGCCATGACGGGTTAGAGTTTGCCATATCGGGCTCAACCCAATATTCAAGTCAATAGGAATGTAGGGCACCAAGACATATTGGAATACACTATCAAACATTAGGTTGCAACACCCATGTCAAGTTAGGGTTGGTTGTGTCGGACACATGGTACATATATGTGTCGCCCATGATGCTTGAAAGGTATCAACTCATCACCATGTCGGGCTGCCATGTTGTCTAGGGTTCTGTATCGTGCAACCCTATCGTTCAACCTATCGTGCAACCATGTCGTTCAACCCTATCGTGCAACCTTTTCATGTATCCATGTCGTGCATCCATGTTGTGCATCCATGTCATGTAATAACACTTGTTACTCTTCTCTTATATCGGGTTACCCAATTTAGGGTTTCCTATCAATCTTGTGGGTATACAATTAACCTTGTATCATACATGGAGTCTATAATAGACTTCCTATCGTTCAAGAGGTGTATACTACACCCCCATATCGTTTAATAAGGTTTAAAAACCTATTCATATCATTTTAGTGAAGTAGGTGCATCATCATATCGGGTTAGGGGTGCTTGCTTATGTGCTTGCACCTGATATCACTTTTATAAAGTGATATCATCATATTCAACCTCTAGACCTTAGTTATAACTGTTATAGTTCATGGCAACAGGTCTAAGCAACTACTAGAACTCATAATTTCATCAACTACTTCAGGAAATTTTGGAATTAAAAGTATTTCACTAATTGTAGCAATTTAGGTGAAAAATAATAACATGGTTGAGTTCAAGTTATAAAACCCGCCTTAAGAACCACTTCAAAGCTCCAAGCTCCAAAGATCCATGTTCCTAAGGTTTAAGATGACTTTATCAAAGGTCCAAGGCTCGTTCACAACTCCTTCATATACAAGGAATCACCATGGATAAGCAATTGGTGAAGAAGAAAAGAAGGAAAGATTAAAACCCTAAAATCATGCTTCAATTCAAGGTTGAAGATGATCTTTTCCTCACCTTAGGGTTAAGTTTTGAGTTCCTTAGCTCCTTGGCCGACACCCTACCACTCTTTGGCGATATGGACTTCCTCTTGGCCGACACAACTTTGCTTGTGGCCGATACCCCCTCACTTGTGGCCAGAATCACTTCAATTGGCCGATATCAACTTGATATGGGCAATATCAACATGGTATGGCCGATATACTTGCTATGGCCGATACATAAGGCCTATGGACGACATCCTTATGTCCTTGCATGATATGCCAACCCTCTTGCACGATATGACACTCACTTGGATGATATGGTACTCACTTGGAGTCAAAACTCTTCACTCTATGGCCGATATCACCCAATATGGCCAAAATCACCTACTTGGGCGATATCCCATGACCCATGCACTTTACCATAGCCTCCCTTCACGATATGGGAGCTCTATGCACGATACAACAAGGTAGGAGGGTGTTAAGGGTCGAAAAATTCCATTAAGGGGTCAAACTAGGGGTATATATACTTGTTGATCATGAAGAAAGGCAAAAATGAGGTGTCAACTTTTTGAGCTAGTAGGTGCCACGTGTCATGCATGGGTGACACGTGTACATGCATGCATCAACATTTATATTGACATGCAAAGAGGTTGAGGATAATCTAGAGATGCAAATTCGTCCATCACTTACCCATTTGGGTAAGATATATCAATTAAATCATCATTTTAAGTCAAGCCGATACACTTTTTCTAAGGAAAGTTGTTGGCCGTCACACCTCACCTCCTTGAGGTGTTTTGCACGATATGGCCTTTGCCAAGAGTTCATAGAACGATATGGGACACCTCCTTGGGCTCCATGGCCGATAGGCTTTCATATATAAGCTTTTCAACTTGATAAAACTCAAGTTAGAGTCTCATTTTCAGCCCCTTTTCTTGGTTATTTTATCACCAAGATTTCCATTGCTTATAATTGATTTAAACATGGTGTCCCCTTCTTTCTCTCTCCTATACATGATACTAGGAGGGAGTAGGAACACTCTAGAGGTGGTAATTTGCATATTAACCCCACATTTTGGGTAAATTGCAATTTGGTCCAAAACAAAGGAAAATTGCTCAAACAGCCTTCAATCGGGACCAAACTTGAAACATGAGTGTGTCACATGATGACAAAACTCATTAGAGAATTATATTAGAGTTCTAAGAAACTTTATTATCCAAAACAAATAGGGTTACCTCATAACCCAGGTCAGGGTTGTTACAAGTTATAAACCCCTAACAAGGATTTTGTCCCCGAAATCTCAGGTAAAGGGAGACAGATATTATTCATTCATCTTATAATCAAGTTTCCACACATAACATATTAATGTCATGGAGATGCCATAGAACTTTGATCAACAAAAAGATCTTCCACACAGGTTTATCTTAAAAGACAGGACACATATTCCACTGTCTTTTTCATTATTGACTATAAAGTCAACTCTGTGTCAGGTACCACTTTCTTTGTCAGAGAAACATTATTCATCACTTATTTAACTCAGGTGTCAAACCTCACTGATTTGTCACCTTTCTCAACTTACAACTTTATGTGACAAGATGCTTGATTCTAGGGAGTCTCCCATACTCCTCATTCATTTTAACATTTTACTTTCAAGACAAGACCAGATTTATGTTCTGTCACCCACTTGAAACTACAAGTTTCATCATATATCTGCTGTGCCATCTAATCTGCTAACACAACATTAATCTTTCTTATTACTTGTACCAACTATTTCATTAGTTGTACATACCCTTTTTATAAGGGAAGGTTACTTATCAATTAAGAACTTATCTTAGAGGTATCTTTAGATGTTATGTATAAGTTGCCTTAACAGATCTAGATAGGGGAAATAATTTTTAGCTTGATAAGTTTTTCTCACAATGATTTTACAATTGTTCCTTAAATTAGTACATCCTTATCGATGTTATATTTATGTAGAGAATAAACCCCTAACATGTGATGTCCATACTATTTTATATAACTAAACTGATTTCACAGTTGGCCATTCCAGGTAACCAACATAAATCATCTGATTAGGAGTTATGCTTTTACTTGCTCATATCACCTGACACTTCTTGGATACCAGAATTCCTTACCTTGGTATCTGTTATATGTGTCAAAAACACATCACATCCTCATCTTTCTTTCATCTTGGGACATTACTTGTTACACATATCTTTATCTTGGAACCAAAGTCCAAGATAACTGATACTTTTCTAAGTATCCATGAATTGAACATTTGTAACTTATGCACATCAAGTGTCATAAGACCCACATGATTACCATGTCCCAGAAGGGAAAGAACACAAAGGAACATATTCCTCTTATCACCCCATCATCACCCAGGGTAGTTTATCAAAGAGAAGGGATTATCATCTTCTCTGATTATTGTACGAACTTTCAACTGTTCATGAGTCATTTACTTTTGTCTCATCCTAGGTTCCTTGCCATCAGCATAGGAATTATAAGGATGATTACATGTCATTATTCCTTTCTTTATTATTGTCTAACATGTTCATGAGCATTTTGTGATTTTATCACATTTCCCATTTCCACATCATGGGAAAAGATCTTTACTATTCACACAGACTTTATCAGACAGGGATCATCTCCCTTGTTCTCATTCTCATTTCATGAGAATTATATGCACACATATTGGTCTGAGATTATCTCAGATTCCTCTTTCTTGCCCTTAGGATGTGATACAAATATCCATACCATATTTCCAGTTTCATTATACTCACTAGATTGTCTCAAAATGACTACTTGATCAGAGTAATCAGAAAGATAACAATCTAAGAGTTCCATACTCACCTTATCTCCAATAATTATATACCTGGCCAGGGTATACAAGTACTGAGATTAGGTAGTATGCACTTTGTTTACTATCATATTCCTTACTTTTTGTATCATTACCAACACATGATTTAACATTCTTGGACTTTCTCTAGGCATCACATATATATCTCATCCTCTTTCACATATGTAAGAGCAATTATAAAGTATTTGAAAGAATACTGAACAAAATATAAATTCTAGTTCCTCATATTTCTTCGCTATGTCCCCATAGGACAATCAATAGGGAAATCAATAACAGCAATCCTTTTTATGATTATCAGATAACACCAAGATAAGTCATATCAAAATGAAAAAGCTCTATCTGACTGTTACCCCTCACGGTCATCTACCGCTTCAAGTTGACTCAACACACAGAGTCTAGCTATTTCATGTTGTTACTTTTGCCTTTTTATATCATTGGGCTATAACTTTCATAAGCCCTACCGAGTCTACCTCGGTTGTTGAGTCATTTCCTCCCTTCTTTTCAAAGAAAAGAGTTTAGTATGATCAATATGTTCACATCTATAACATGTCTTGTCCTCGTACCATGGTCTTATCGGTCTTATTACTGATGTAGAGACTAAACCATGGGTTCTTATAGGTGAAAAGTTGGGACCCTTTCCTTAACTTAGTGGCTACTGCCCTGGTATACTAGGCATTTATTGCACTGGTGGTACCAAAAACATTATCTTTTTAGAACAATTAGGCACATGTCTCTAGGATTGTAGAGACCTTTCCTTAATTCTCAGCTTATTTCCCCTTCTTGGGCACTACCATCACAGATATACTATCTGTCTAAACTTATGGCAGAGTCTACTTTCTCGCCATATGTTAATCTTTCCCACATTTTCCACTGTTCCAACATGACTATGTCATTCAGGAACCCTTTCAGAACACAAAGTTTCTGTATTAAGGATTGGTAACCTCGGTTGTAATGCTAGTATCCAGTCTATTATATGTATCAATGTTGTCCTAACCTACCCAACAAGAGCATAAACATAGGATTCTCTATCCTGATCGAGTCAACATGGGAATTCTCAGGCACTCGTTCTTCTCTTGCTTGATCCCTTGCACCCTTTCCTGGTGCAACAACATTGCTCTCACCAATGTGTTCCTTGTGTTCTCCAGTCATATATAAACTTCACTGTTTCTTCTGCACAAGCAGAAGTTACTATAGGGTATACTGAAGGACACTAACACATACTCAACACCTTAGTCCTATGTCTCTGTAGACTCAGTGAACCTTAGGCTCTGATACCAAAACTGTAACGACCGATAAACAAATCGTCATTAATTAAGAGGAATAAACATAAACAGCGGATTAACAAAAATCACTAAAAATTAAAACCATTTTTTTGCATGGAGATCCATTCCAAAGAAAACTCTTACTGAAAGGTCCAAAACCTTACATACATCATTATTCACATTGTACATATCTGGTACATCTCATCTCGAGAATAACATATAACAGTTGCTTTACCAAACTATACATGAGCAACATAAAACCTCGAGGCACGTAAGACAAAATCTCAGATTATTCATGAAACCAATACGAATCAACTCCAAGGACCTGAGAGTACAGAGACGACACATAGGACTCATATCTACAAGACATGACAGACAGTACACTCAACCTGAGATGTCACTGCTGCCTCAACTGTTGTTCCTCCTCTGCAAAAAGGTCTTCATCTCCTCGTGCACGTCCACCTAAAAATTTGGGTCCCACGGGGGTGAGACAATTGTAATTGTCCCAGCGAGAGATATAACTCTCCGCCAACCATATTATTATCACAGATTAAGCATTTATAAACTGAGCAAAGGTTCTTATTATATTGATAAACAGGATAAATCACTATATGAACCAAATGAAGCAATCCCCTTTCTTAAGGAGAACTTGCATCTACCCGTGGTAGATATATACATCATCTATCTACTTTGAAAGGAATGTAAAGAAATATAAATAACATCTATCCACTAAGAATGTATAAAAGAAATGTAACATCAGCCAAATGATTTCCGTATTCAATCCTTAAGCAAACATGCTATACGGCTTATTACATTTTACAATCACACTTAAGCCCTGAAGAGATGAGGTATACCGCTCATCTCCAACCGACCATTGCGAAGTCGAAATCGGTGCCATACAAGGTCAATGGAAGAGCCGGCTTCCAAGACCTCTACCATCTCAGTCAGTGCGAGACCACAAGCAGGACCATGTCAACTGCTTACATAGCTTTCCAGGGTATACTGGAAACTTCGCTATAGAGCTACAGCGGCGGCTGCACTCCTTCGGTGATTGAGAGATCTCGTGTTTATCTGCCATCAATCCCGGCATTAAACATCATCATCGGGAGATTTGTGATACATCCATCCCAGGCTTTATAATGAAGGACATTGAGAGATTTAATGTTTATCTCACATCAATTCCTCCATTAGGGTGTACGGATATTTTCGCCCATCACCCCCACATATTCAACAATATGCGGTCTCCAGGAGATCCCGTAGCAAAACATGTTTCACCATCACCAGCTGCTGACGATGATGGATCTATGGCCAGGGCACTACATGATAAGATTCCACTTGATTAATTAAGTGCATTACCATATCCTTTTAGCATCAATCAAGTTTCAAACAAGAATTATTATAACATATGCTAAAAATAAAGGTGTACAATATCTATCAAGTACTTTCAAATCTTTAAAACACATGTTACTTGGGATCTCAATCCCTTATCACATTACTGGGAATTATCATTCCTTCACATTACCATCATCATGATTATGGATCTGGGTATTCAAACTCTGAGTTCATCACAGAACATTGTTAATACCTCTAGGTCCTCAGACCTAGGTATACATGATACTTGTTACATAAGCATCTCACAAGGCTCGCAAGTCCCATTAAGTATCTTGTCACCTCTCACTAGGCAACATATTATCACATGGCTCACAAGGCCATTACACATCTTGTCACCTCTCACTAGGCTACAACTTATTCACATGGCTCACAAGGCCATTACACATCTTGTCACCTCTCACTAGGCAACAACTTATTCACATGGCTCACAAGGCCATTACACATCTTATCACCTCTCACTAGGCAACAACTTATTCACATGGCTCACAAAGCCATTGATCATCATACTTTTTATTCAAGTATTTAACATGCCTTACAAGGCTTATGCAATAAGAGAATTACAACCTTCTCATCATTAGGGTTAGGGTTTCCCTTTCTTATCGATTAGGGTTTCTCTTACATGTCATTACCCTTTATTAGGGTTTTCCATTATTAACCATTTAGGCTTTCAAGATCATATTATCAATAATCAAACCCTAATTCATTGCTCCACACATATAGGAACCAACACTGATACCATAAGTATTCAATCATACTTATTTATTCTCATCATTTATAATTAAATGATTATCAACACAAGGTATGAGTTCATCTCTCATTATTACCAGAGTATGATTACATCATACTTCATTATCTTGGCTTAACCCTTTTTCAAGGTATATTAGCCTACACTTATCAAAGTACATTAAACTCATTACATCTCAATGTAGTTATTGACATGACATGCTTCATGTGTTACTCATCCAAGTAGATTGGATTTAAGGTGAATCAACCTTGATGGTGTTGAATGTAGTATTTATCATGCCTTGATGTATTACTTCCCTCATCACCTTTAACTTACTTAGGTTCATCAACTTGTCTTGTATTAGGGTATGTCCCATCCTAATACTATATGCACTAGCTCATCACATTTATCATGTTATTTATTGGTCATGAGGCACACATTTGAATGATCCAACCATCATCAATTATATGGACTCATCTCGGGTTAAGGAATTGTTGATATAAGGTTATCCATTATCAACCACTCTAGGTGTTTCACCTATCAAGGTACTAACCACACCATCACTTGGTGTTACACTCATTACTCATAAGAGTGTCTTTCTCTCACCTTTACAAGGTGTATAGGGTTGACTCATGTGCATATGTTCACCATATCGGGTTGTAGGTGTATAAACATCACTGTATCGGGTTGAAGGTGTATGAACACTCACCATATCGGGTTAGGATTTGCACTTATCTCCAAATCGGGCATGATGTATCTTCTTGGTCTCATATAGGGCACAAGGTATATGTATGTATTTCCCATTATACTTATGAGGTATCAACCCATCACCATATCGGGCTAGAAGTACATTCAACCACCCTATCGGCTAGTCACCATCTAGGGTTAGCCATGACGGGTTAGAGTTTGCCATATCGGGCTCAACCCAATATTCAAGTCAATAGGAATGTAGGGCACCAAGACATATTGGAATACACTATCAAACATTAGGTTGCAACACCCATGTCAAGTTAGGGTTGGTTGTGTCGGACACATGGTACATATATGTGTCGCCCATGATGCTTGAAAGGTATCAACTCATCACCATGTCGGGCTGCCATGTTGTCTAGGGTTCTGTATCGTGCAACCCTATCGTTCAACCTATCGTGCAACCATGTCGTTCAACCCTATCGTGCAACCTTTTCATGCATCCATGTCGTGCATCCATGTTGTGCATCCATGTCATGTAATAACACTTGTTACTCTTCTCTTATATCGGGTTACCCAATTTAGGGTTTCCTATCAATCTTGTGGGTATACAATTAACCTTGTATCATACATGGAGTCTATAATAGACTTCCTATCGTTCAAGAGGTGTATACTACACCCCCATATCGTTTAATAAGGTTTAAAAACCTATTCATATCATTTTAGTGAAGTAGGTGCATCATCATATCGGGTTAGGGGTGCTTGCTTATGTGCTTGCACCCGATATCACTTTTATAAAGTGATATCATCATCTTCAAGCTCTAGACCTTAGTTATAACTGTTATAGTTCATGGAAACAGGTCTAAGCAACTACTAGAACTCATAATTTCATCAACTACTTCAGGAAATTTTGGAATTAAAAGTATTTCACTAATTGTAGCAATTTAGGTGAAAAATAATAACATGGTTGAGTTCAAGTTATAAAACCCGCCTTAAGAACCACTTCAAATCTCCAAGCTCCAAAGATCCATGTTCCTAAGGTTGAAGATGACTTTATCAAAGGTCCAAGGCTCGTTCACAACTCCTTCATATACAAGGAATCACCATGGATAAGCAATTGGTGAAGAAGAAAAGAAGGAAAGATTAAAACCCTAAAATCATGCTTCAATTCAAGGTTGAAGATGATCTTTTCCTCACCTTAGGGTTGAGTTTTGAGTTCCTTAGCTCCTTGGCCGACACCCTACCACTCTTGGGCGATATGGACTTCCTCTTGGCCGACACAACTTTGCTTGTGGCCGATACCCCCTCACTTGTGGCCAGAATCACTTCAATTGGCCGATATCAGCTTGATATGGGCAATATCAACATGGTATGGCCGATATACTTGCTATGGCCGATACATAAGGCCTATGGACGACATCCTTGTGTCCTTACACGATATGCCAACCCTATTGCACTATATGACACTCACTTGGACGATATGGTACTCACTTGGAGTCAAAACTCTTCACTCTATGGCCGATATCACCCAATATGGCCAAAATCACCTACTTGGGCGATATGATCATGCCATGGGCGATATCCCATGACCCATGCACGATACCATAGCCTCCCTTCACGATATGGGAGCTCTATGCACGATACCACAAGGTAGGAGGGTGGTAAGGGTTGAAAAATTCCATTAAGGGGTCAAACTAGGGGTATATATACTTGCTGATCATGAAGAAAGGCAAAAATGAGGTGTCAACTTTTTGAGCTAGTAGGTGCCACGTGTCATGCATGGGTGACACGTGTACATGCATGCATCAACATTTATATTGACATTCAAAGAGGTTGATGATCATATAGAGATGCAAATTCGTCCATCACTTACCCATTTGGGTAAGATATATCAATTAAATCATCATTTTAAGTCAAGCCGATACACTTTTTCTAAGGAAAGTTGTTGGCTGTCACACCTCACCTCCTTGAGGTGTTTTGCATGATATGGCCTTTGCCAAGAGTTCATAGAACGATATGGGACACCTCCTTGGGCTCCATGGCCGATAGGATTTCATATATAAGCTTTTCAACTTGATAAAACTCAAGTTAGAGTCTCATTTTCAGCCCCTTTTCTTGGTTATTTTATCACCAAGATTTCCATTGCTTATAATTGATTTAAACATGGTGTCCCCTTCTTTCTCTCTCATCTACATGATACTAGGAGGGAGTAGGAACACTCTAGAGGTGGTAATTTTCATATTAACCCCACATTTTGGGTAAATTGCAATTTGGTCCAAAACAAAGGAAAATTGCTCAAACAGCCTTCAATCGGGACCAAACTTGAAACATGAGTGTGTCACATGATAACAAAACTCATTAGAGAATTATATTAGAGTTCTAAGCAACTTTATTATCCAAAACAAATAGGGTTACCTCATAACCCAGGTCAGGGTTGTTACATAGGTGCTTCCATGCATTTTTATATTTATATTTATTTTAACATATATATGTAAAATTCATGAAAAATACAATCCTTACACATATAAATATACATGATAAATATGCAATCAATATACATAATATAATACTATTATGTAGAATTTAGGCTAATTCAAAACCAACAAAACCTAAACTGGAATTGATTGACCCTAATTTGAACTCATTTGATCCAAATTTGATCAAATTTGACATAATTTACCCTAATTTTTGCCAAAACCAGACCTAATTTTGTATACCATGACCTAATCGATCCCAATTTCCATGAATTTTTCATATATTCACCAAAATGAGACAAAATATGCCCAAATAAGACCTAGTCATCCATTTTAGAACAATTTCCCCAAATCATACTTGTTTCCTTTAAATTAGACCTAATGTGCCAAATGTTGACATGATTTGGCCTATTAAAACCTAATTTTGTATATTATGATCCAATCAGACATAATTTCCCCAAATTTTCCCTCTATTGACCTAAAAAATATCTAATTTGGAAAAATTGAAACTAATCTCACCATATCAAACCATTTCCCCAAAATCAGACTTGTTTTCCCAAATCAGACCTAATCTGCTCAAATTTGACATAATTTGGCCTAAAATCAAACCTAATTTGCATAAGATGACCAAATCAAACCTAACCCTTCCTAAATTTCCTATGTTAATCTAAACGAGGCCTTACATGACCAAATCGGACCTAATTCCCCCAAATTAGACATAATTCCCTCAAATCAGACATGTTTCCCTCAAATCAGACCTAATTTACCCTAAAATTGGCCTTGTTTCGGATAAATCAGACCCAATTTAACCATAAAATGACACAATTTGATCAAATTAAGACCTAATTTATGCTAAATTAGCCTTGAATTGGCATGATTTGGGACTCACAGGGCCTTAGGCAACATCTTAGGTCAATTAGGGGGTTGGGCGCCCAGTTTGAGGCGGGCTGACTTAAGCCTAGGCGCCCAGGCGCCGCCCAGGCAGGTGCTTGTACAACACAGGAAAAGAGAGGAACTACCATACACAAACTATAAACTAGTGTGTGGTAAGGTTGACGACAGCGGGTGGAGAGCAGTAGGCAGGTATGACGGAAGTAAGGGAATTAAGAGAGGACCATTGATGGTAGTAAGATTGCCCGACGGGCGGCCAAGCCTGGAAAAGACGGTAGCCTCCCTGATAACCTCTCATTTTGTGGTGTTATCTTATCTGTTTTCCTCTGTTTTCCATACTCTTTCTTAGATAAAGTAGATAGAATCATTAACTTTCCTCTCTTATTGCAAATATACTGTTAGATTAACTTTTTCTCTTTTTACTTACAGAAAAAGACAAAAAAATCACAAAAACCTCACATGGTCTCAAGACCGCATGGAATCACACGGTCTCAAAACCGCATGAAGCCAACCAGTCCCGAGACCGCATGGAGTCACACGGTCTCAAGACCGCATGAAGCCAACCGGTCCCGAGACCGCATGGAGGCACACGGTCTCAAGACCGCATGAAGCCAACCGGTCCCGAGACCGCATGGAGTCACACGGTCTCAAGACCGCATGAAGACAAACGATCTCAGAGCCCAAACGGTCTCAGGGTCCAAACGGTCTCAGAGCCCAAACGGTCTTTGAACCCAAACGGTCTTCAAGACCGTTTGGGCCCAAAACTGTCCAAACTATTTGGACTCCACTTAAAGCCTATAAATAAGACCCAAAGGGTGCACACAAAGTATCAAGTTTTCTAAGGCCCAGAGGCTGCCTCTACTGCTCCAGATCCATTCCATCCTTCACCTACTGCCTCGAGGCTACCGGTCTGAGATCCATACTCCATCACCAAGCTGCTTTCTCTCACATCGACCAAGAAGGTGAGAAGAGAAGGATTCGTCATCAAGCAAGCTGTGAAGTGTGAAGATTGTCGCTCTCTCTTTCAAGGGGTTGACCTTCCTCCCTCCTTCGTGGAGATGACGCTTTCTCTTTCTCTTCTCGCCTCCTTCTTTGTTCCTTCTATGAGCGATTAGTCTCATTCACTAGGGTGCGGGGAGTAGCCCCGTTACCCATGTTTTCATTCCATGCAATGTAATTCGTGAGTTTGCAATTGATAAATGCTATATTTTTAGTTTAACATCAATCGTTTAATGAATACATGTTGCTTGATCACCAACGTGTGTTATCTTTTATCTATTAGTGCGAATTGTCTATTTTTGTGCTTTTAGATTTGATTACCGATTGTATGTTAGTTCTTGATGTGTGTACCCACCATGCATCTGTTTCGGTATCTAGGAACGTCTTTTGCAGAGTGGAGTAAACTCACCCCCATCGTTGTACTTTCATACTATGAAATGGAATCAGTTGATGTATGAAAGTACAACTTTGACGGGTCGAGAAACACACTTTGTAAAGGGAGTAATGCAAAGTAAGTGACCATTTGTTCGTGGATGGCTGGTGTTGCCATATTCCCGCATTTCTCGTAGTTAGTTGTCCGAAAGGAGGCTAAGTCTACAAATATACAAACTTATTAGACTCTTATTGCAGGCCATTTTGTTATAATGTATGTTTTGATCCATGTGTAGTGGTGGTGAAACCTGATAACATCCTAGTGGTTCCATAACATTGTTTACAACCTTGACTTTACTTTCTTGCCTTTATTTTACTTGCACTTTGTTTAATCAAACCAAATCAACCTTTCTATCTAGATATCAACTATTAAATCTCTAGTAAGATTATAACGTTTTCCATCTTGTTAACCCCTTAACAAGACCGTTGTCCCGTGGATTCGACCCTTAACTATACTACGATAAGACTTCCATGTATCTCAGCATACGTGGGTGGAGTTCCTAATCTAGTATAAGCAAGGCTAAACTTAAAGACTTACCATCTTTAGGATTTTTAGTGGTGCACGCAGTTTCACATAAGTGGAAGCTCCATCAAAAATTGGCGTCGTTTCCGGGGACAACAGAACGTTTTAATTTTACTTGCTAACTTTTTAGTTGATTAGGATTTTACACTTTTCTTTGATAGCTACTTCATATCTTCTTGATTTCATTATTTCTCTCCATCATCTAAAGTGTGACTTTTCTTCTACTTAGGTAGAAACCGTGTATGCAACCTTCGCATAACATTGGATTCTCCCCTGAACCAGAGTTTGACCCTGAGGTAGAACGGAGCTTCCACAAACGCATCTGACTCAACCGCCAAAGAGCCAGACAAATGGATGAAGAGCAACGCCTAGTTATGGATAGGGTCAATGCCGCTATAGCCTCCAAACAGAACAACTCATTGTTGACGCTCGTGCCCAGGTCCAAGCGGAAATCTAAGCCGAAGAACAGGCACGCATCTGAGATGAAAACGAAGCAGCTAATGAAGCTGCCTAGTTGGAGCTAAGAAACAAGCAGCTTCGGGACTACGCTGTCCCAAAGAACTATGAAAACAACCTTCCATTCCGGCCACCAATCATCAATATTCCCAACTTTGAGATCCGGACACAATGGATTCAGATAATGCAGGGAATCTCATTTTCCGGTGGTTCTGGAGATGACTGCATGGATCATTTGAAAAAATTGAAGGCACTTTGCCGACTTGTTCCACAGGCCGAAGTTGCCATCGATGCAATAATGCTACATCTTTTTCACTTCACTCTATCTGGAAGAGCTTTGAGTTGGTACAACTCATTTTATAGGGAACCAATCATCACCATCTGGGCCCCCTTAGAAGAAAAATTCTTGGAAAAGTTTTTCCCCCCTTCATTAACCTACAAAATTAGGGGGCAGATCAACCACTTTGCCCAGCTTCCTGGAGAAACACTCACAGAAGCATGGGAAAGATTCAAGGAACTTCTAAGGAAGTGTCCTCATCACGGTATCTCCCAAAATCAATTAATAGAGACTTTCTATAGAGGGTGAGTGATGATATCAAGAAATTCCTAGATTCCTCATCTGGAGGAAATTTCATGAGAAAGAACTACGAGGATGTCTGGAATATAGTTACACTTGGAGCCGAGAACCAATCCAATTGGGGATGATCATCTACCAAGGGAGTCCTCAAAGTTTATAAGGATGAGGAATCAATGGAAATGAAAGCTATCGCTGAAGCTTTAAAGACTATAGCTCACAAACAGCAGGCGCTTGAAACTTCATTCACAGAATATGATAAGAAGAAAATCTCCCAAGTCCAACAGGTTAAAGCCTCTACACGGACTTGTGAAGCTTGTCATGCATTTGATCACCCTACATTATCATGTGGGTTACTCTACAATGTAATGATGGATATGCAACCACCACAACCACAGTACAAACCGATCATCGAGCATCCTGAAGATCAGATACTCGAGCAAGTAAACTCCATTCATTCTATACCTAGACAAGTTTACTATAATCCAAACCAATCGAGAAACCACCCAGGGTTGCAGTACAAAAATCCTTCTGGGACTGCCAACGCACAACATCAAACTCAAAATGGATCTTCCAATAGACTACCACCGGGATTTCAAAGTAATTTTAACCAAATTCAAGGGAATCTCAGAAATAATTTTCAAAGATCCAATTACCCAAGAAATCCCTCTGCATACTACTAATATACTCATGCACCGTTGCACCCACAACTACAACAACCTCAAGTGCAACCGTCGCAGCAACCGCAGTTAACAACACCTCCGCAACAACCATCCCAAGGGCAACAACTCCCTCAGTATCAACAGAAAAATGTTCCCTCCCAACCAACGGATGAGCTGACTATGATTAGGCAGATGCTACAATCGCAACAGACTATGTTGGCCAATCAGCAAGCTCAACAGTAGGCAGTAGAAGCTCAACTAGCACAAATTGCTACCCAGTTAAAACCACCAGTAGGTACTTTTGCTGGCCAACCTGAGTCAAACCCAAGACACGACCCAAATAGACCGGAGCAATTGAACGCCGTTACTACAAGGTCTGGTCGAGTTCTCCATGAAGCTACAAGAATCGTTCCCAATGATGATGATACACCTTCTTTCACTCAAAACATGAGCCCGAACCTAGGAATCGAGAAACCTGTAGAGACTACAAAGGATAAAGAAAATGAATAGGTGCCTAAAGAGCCAGAAGTCCCGCAATATAAACCTAGGATACCATACCCAGGAAGATTAAGAGAGACTAAAATGGACACTAGATTCCAAAAGTTCAAGGAGGCTATGAAGAAACTTTACATTGACATTCCGCTCCTCGATGCCCTTTCTGAAGTACCAACTTCGTCTAAATACTTAAAAACCTTGCTATCAAGGAAATACATCACCAAGGAGCAAGAGACAGTCAAACTGGATCAGACCACCTCCGACATTATTATCAATAAAATGCCAAAGAAAAAGAAGGACCCCGGCTCTTTCGATATTCAATGTTGTATTGGAAATGCCTCGAGCAAAAAGGGATTAGCCGACTTAGGGGCTAGCATATCTATTATGCCCTACTCCATGTGTAAAAGACTGGGATTCACTGACTTGCTACCTACCTCAATGACAATTCAGTTAGCCGATTCCACTATCACTGCACCTTTAGGAATTATTGAAGATATTCCAGTTAGGATAGGCAAAGATTCCTATATCCCATGTGATTTCATCATCATGGATAGGAAGGAAGATCTACGTTACCCTATAATATTCGGAAGACCTTTCCTTGCTACATCCACGGTGCTCATTTATGTTGAAGTAGGCACGATTATTCTGAGACTAGGCAAAGAAGCAATTCAGTTCCGGGTCCTTAACAACATGAAGGGCCTAAACATCCAAGAGGAAGTTTTTCTCCTAGATGCAATGTATCAAATGTCCCAATTAGAAATATCTGAACCATCTGATGAGTTATAAAATGTCCTAATAAATTCTATAGTCGAATTCTCAGCCAACGAATTAGTTCAACAATACTTGCAACATTTAGAGAAAGCTGAAGAAGCACCAACAACCACTTTTAAAGAGCTCAAATCTTTCACTATTTTAGAAACAACAGAAATTCCTAAGGCTCCCAAAATGAAAACCCTACCAACGGGACTCAAGCACGTCTTCTTGGATGAAGAAAAGCTATGTCCAGTAATCATCAGTTCCACTTTGGAAGACGACCAGGAGGAAAAGATTCTTGCTAAATTAAAGAAACATAAGAAAGCAATCGGGTACAAAATGACTGACCTGACAGATATAAACCCAGCCCTATGCATGCATAGACTGCCCATGGTAGAAGAATTCAAACCTTCAAGAGAGCACCAGATAAAGTTGAACCCAATCTTAAAGAAGTGGTTCGCATTGAGGTCCTCAAACTGCTGAAAGCGGGTATTATCTACCCAATTTCAGATTCCTAATGGGTCAGCCCTGTCCAAGTGGTCCCCAAAATGGGAGGAACCACTGTCGTGCTAAATGATAAAAATGAGCTAGTTCCCACAAGGACCATCACAGGGTGGAGAATGTGTATCAACTACAGGAAACTAAACAAAGTAACAAGAAAAGATCACTACCCTCTACCTTTCCTTGACGAAGTCCTCGAATGCCTAGCCCATCAAAAGTACTTCTGTTACCTCGATGGTTATTCTGGGTTCTATCAAATCCCCATACACCTGGAAGACCAAGAAAAAACAACTTTCACTTGTCCCTTTGGAACCTACACTTTCAGAAGGATGCCTTTTGAGCTGTGCAACGCACCTGCCACATTCCAACGGTGCATGTCAGCTATTTTTGCAGGATTAACTGAGTCCATAATGGAAGTATTTATGGATGATTGTTCGGTTTATGGTGATTCCTTTGACAACTGTCTACTTAATCTCGGACGAGTTTTACAAAGATGCGAAGAAACGAACCTCATTCTAAATTGGGAAAAATGCCATTTCATTATAACTGAAGGTGTCGTCCTGGGACATAGAGTGAGTGAAAGAGGAATTGAGGTAGAAAAAACAAAAATTGATGTCATCTCTATACTGTCACCGCCAAAGGACGTAAGAGGAGTACGAGCATTCTTGGGTCACGCTGGGTTTTATCGAAGATTCATTAAAGATTTCTTAAAAGTGGCGAAACCTATGACCCACTTATTAACCAAGGACACTGATTTCAACTTTGACCAAGAATATTTGCAAAGCTTCACGACTTTAAAGAATGCTCTAGTCTCTGCACCCATCCTGAGAGCACCCGAATGGTCACAACCTTTCAAAATAATGTGTGAGACTAGCGACTGTGCTATAGGAACGGTGTTAGGGCAAAGGATCGACAAAAAGCCTTATGTAATATACTATGCGTCCAAAACGCTTGATGAAGCGTAAAAGAACTACACCACTACTGAAAAAGGAGTTCTTAGCTGTCATCTATGCATTCGAAAAATTCCTCTCTTACCTGGTCGGATCAAAAGTCACAGTCTACACAGACCATTCCGCCATACAATATCTAGTTCAGAAACAAGACACGAAACCCAGACTTATCCGCTGGGTGTTAATGCTTCAGGAATTCAATTTGGAAATCAAAGACAAAAGCAGAGTGGAAAACGTTGTAGCTGACCATCTCATTCGCATTGAAGTCAAGAATGATGATAAAGCGCCTATCCGAGACTCCCTCCCTGACGACCGGCTAATGAAAATAACCATCGGATTCCTCTGCTATGCCAACATAGTGAATTATTTGGTTACAGGAATCATCAACCCTTCCACCTCTCATCACGACAAAAAGAAATTTCTCCACGATGTTAGGCAATACTACTGGGACGAACCTTATCTCTTTCTCTTATGCACAGACAGACTTTTCTGTCGCTGCCTTCATGAAGAAGAGATTACTCCTGTCTTAGAACATTGTCATTTCGACCCCACTGGGGGACACATGAGTTTGAAAAATACCACTATTAAAGTTCTGCAATCGGGTTTCCTTTGGCCAACGATAGCAAGAGATTCCAATGATTTTGTAAAATCATGCAATAAATGTCAATTTCTGGAGGTATAACAAAAAGGAATGAAATGCCTCTCACTATGTGGCAAGAGATCGAACTTTTTGATGTGTGGGGGATAGACTACATGGGTCCCTTTCCCTCATCATATGGATTTTCCTACATACTGGTTGTTGTGGATTATGTTTCAAAATGGGTAGAAGCTATACCCACAGTTTCTAGCGATTCCAAACATGTCATTAAGATGTTTAAAGATATCATCTTTCCACGATTCAAAGTCCCCCAAACTGTCATATCCGATGGAGGAACCCATTTTCTAGAGTGAAGCTTCGAAGCCCTATTAAAGAAATACGAGTCAACCATAAAGTTGTCACGCCCTACCATCCACAAACTAGTGGTCAGGTTGAAGTTTTGAATAGACAACTGAAGGCAATCTTAGAGAAAACCGTCAATAGACATCACAGTGACTGGTCTACCAAGCTTCTTGAAGCCCTTTGGGCTTACCGAACAGCTTATAAAACACCAATTGGAACAACCCCGTTTCGTCTGGTATACGGGAAATCATGTCATCTTCTAGTAGAACTGGAACATAAGGCTTGATGGGCCATTAAACAACTGAACTTCTATTTTAAAAGCACTGGAGAAAATAGACAACTACAGCTGTAAGAACTAGAGGAGCTTAGAATGACCGCATACCAAAGTGTCAGGATTTACAAAGAACAAACCAAGATGTGGCACGATGGCCATCTAAAAAAAACATCGCCATTGGATACAAAGTCCTCCTTTTCAACTCTAAACTCAAAATGTTCCCTGGGAAACTTCGTACAAAGTGGTCTGGGCCTTTTACTATCAAGCATATTTACCCCACAGGAGCCGTCATAATTACTGATGACAATAGAGGAGAAAGGATCGTCAATGGCCATAGATTAAAAAAATACTATACTCCAGTAGACAAAGTTCTGAGACAGACTATTGAGATCAGAGACCCCACAGTATCATCATAACAAAATCAAAACTTTGTCGAGTCAGCGACGTAAAACTCAGGCGCTACTTGGGAGGCAACCCAAGATCTGAGTATCACTTTTTATCTTTCTGTTTCCTTTATTTAGTTTAGGATTATCATCTTTAATTTGAAAATATAAAAATTCACATAACCAAAACAAACATAAAAATATTTAAAAAAAACGTAAGCCAAACCAAACAGTCTCGAAACCATTTGGAGCCGAACGGTCCTGAAACAGTTTAGAGCCAAACGGTCTCAAAACCATTTGGAGCCAAACGGTCCTAAAACCGTTTGGAGCCCAACGGTCTTGAAACTGTTTTGATCCCTAACGGTCTCAAAACTGTTTGGAGTCCATTCAGTCTCAAACCGTTTGACCTGGAGAATTTGTAGGGTCAACCCTCGATCCCTATAAATATAACCCTACCCCCCATCTCCTTCTTCTTTCTTTCGACTCTTGAGCTTTCTAAAACCCTTGCGCAAGCACTGTTCCATCGCCCCTGTCTTTCACTCCCGCGCATCTTGCAACCTCAGTTCCCTTCGCCACCGTCACCGACAACCTCCACGTGCCTCCACAACCTCTCGCACGACCCCTGTTCGCCGCCGCTAACACCGCCTTAGCCCCTGTTGTAGCGTCTTCACCGCCGTCTTCATCACCCACAACAACAAGGTAGACCAGCGCACCACCAACATCAGCACTTTCGTCTGAGCACCACCTCCGTTTTTATCATCACCGCCGTATCGCCGCCACCTTTGCTATCGCCATCAATATCGTTTTTACCACCGTCTACTACACTCTCATCGTTCCACCTGCCAAACGGTCCTAAGACCGTTTAGAGCCAAACGGTCCTGAAACTGTTTGATCTTTCAAACCGTTTGTTTTCCTTTCAAACATCAAAAAAAATAAACACATATAAAACCCAATTTTTCCTTCTTGTTATTCTAACACATGACCTTCTATTCACTCTTTCAGAAAGGGCATCACCAGGTAAGGAAGCCACAGGAACTGCCGACGCTCCTTTCTGGAAAAAGGAGAAGCTCATGGAAGACCGCGCCAAACTCCAACAACTTGTGGACATCTATGACACAACTGGAAAGGCGCCACCAAAGGTTAACATCATAGCGGTCATGTGTGAAATTGACCGCATCAACAAATGTCTAGCTAAGGAGCCTGAAGAAGAAGTGGAAGAAATCTCTTCCAGTGATGAGGGCTCAAAATATGAGCCAACTCCTGAGGTAGAATCCCCCACCACAAAGAGAAAGGGGAAGAGGAAGGCCCAGGAAGCCACTGCAACTCAACTACCAAAGAAACGGGCAAGGAAGCAGGTTCATCCCGCCACCGCAAGGGAACAAACACTGACAGGATACATTCCACCAACCACCACCTCTGCTGCCACTTCTGCCACCATCACTGTTCCTGTTTTCCCTCCCGTCACCACTACAGCACCACCACCAGAAAACCTATACATCCACACCCTGCCATCCATTAATCAATCCCTTAAACCTACAAAGTACGTCTTCCCTAGCGTACTAATGAAGATGGGGATTTACGACAGAATCATCACATTGCTCGATAATGCAAATTGTTCACGGTTGTGTTTTGTCCCTGAGATCTCCTACACCGAACCTACAACTGAATTATTTACTTATCTTAATAAATAAGTTGTCGACATTTTGGATAGATCAAGGGATGGAGGTGATCGTAGGCTGGTCACCAAGCTCTTTGGTAGCAAGGTTGTCATAACAGAAAACATGTTGAATGAAATTTTTATAGACAACCAGGAGCAGCTCAAGAAAGCCAAAGCTGTTGGAACAAGGAATGCCCAATTTAACAGACATAACTTTTGGAAATCCCTGACAGGGATTGCCACCTACAAGGCAAAGACATGCAAGGCCTCAAATATACAATCTGGATTAGTGTGCACATTGCATAAAATTCTCACTGGCACACTCTTCCCCAGGACAGAGGGCGGGAATGTCATCATTTCAGATCTTTTTGCTCTCTGGTCAGTCCTACATGGGACACCAGTCAACATTGGACGTCATATGATCTAGAAGCTATCCGCTTACGCCCTGGGGAAGGAAATTTGCATGGGGGGTCATATCACATCTATTATCAAATATCTCAAGATGGACAGACCTCTACCCAGATGCAAGCAGATAAAGGGCAACATCCTTACCAACGAACAAACTCTGAAAAACTCCTACATCATCAAAGAAAAGGATGCAAAGTTATATTACATTTTCTGCCCTACAGTCAAATCTTCCAGGACTCTGCTACCGCTAGCGGACTACGACAAGGACAAACTTCTCTTTACTGATGAAGAGATTACCAAACTCCTAGCTTCGGTCAAATAAACTGAAAAAAAGGCAAAGGGGGGGCAGACAGAGCTCAGTATCACAACCCCGACAGCTCGTATAACAAAAATTCTAGTAAAACGACCTTCCAAAAGACGTTCACAGAAACAACAGTTGTCGGGGACACTGACATCAAAACCACATCCAGAGACAGAACCCCCCCTCCCCGAAGAACAAATCACCACCTCTTCTCTAGACTCCTTCATTATGAGTCTAAATGTTGAGCTTACTCCCACCACCACCCCACTACCTGCCACCTTTCCACAATCCACCACTCTTCCATCATTTTCCACATTGATGTCCACCACATCCTTTTTCTCTACAACTACACTACCACCCACATCCTCCACTTCACCCTTTTCCTCTTCGGGCATCCCCTTCTCCACTACTACGCCCGACTTCACCACCTTCGCCTCCATCCCCACAATTTTTCCCCCAACACTATCGATCCAACCATTCTCACCAGGAATATCACCACCTTTCCCATCCACCACCACCCCGACACCATTGGTGACCCCATCTACAGTCACCATTCAGTTCGTGGAACCATCCACAGTGTCTCTTCCGCAAGACACTACAACCTTTCCACCCCGACCCCAACCACCCCACCCTTCCATAATTGGGGTCCCTTTTACAAATGTCGGTGAGGAATTCGGACGTCAATTTGACATCATCCGAAACCTCCTCACCGACCCTTCTAACATAATGCATTCTATTTTTTCTTGTCTGCAGGGAATATCTAAATAGGTCGCCAAGCTCGACGAGCAAAACTACGTCTTGCCAAGCATTCTCCAAGGTATTCAGTAACGACAAGACGTAGTAGCCAAGCAAGTTGATCACAGCGACAACCACTGCAACAACTTGCCCGAGCTGGTCCTTGGAGTAAAAAGCCAGCAAGAAGCGATGGTCAAACAAGTCGATAGGATCGCTACGCAGACTCAACCTCTTCCTAAGACCCTCTGCGAGCTCAAACAGCAACAAACATCTCTTAGCACGCGCTTGGACGACATCAGCAACACTCTCACACAACTTAATAATCGCCAAGAGGAGTCGACAAACAATGAAATCCAGCAGTTACGAGCTACAGTAACAGATTTTACAGCGTGACTCCTCTCTGCCGAGGGCCGATACAATGATCTCAAGGAAACACACAACGCACTGCTCAAAACACACGAGCATGTGCAAGTGGCGCTTGACGAGCTACAAATAATCCATCGGCACTGCAACAAGACAGCACAAAAGAAGCTAACAGAGAAAGCAGCAGCTGAAAAAGAAGACGATGATGATGAAGAAGATGACTCCGACTCCTCAGCAGATTCCAACGATGATACCACCTCCTAAGATGACAAACCCGATGACCCAGACGATGCTGGGGAGGGCCCAAGACAAGGAGCAGGACCATCTCAGAAAGGATATAACAAAGACCACCAAGAAGGTGGACATGATCCCAAGTCCCCCGCCCACAATGAAAATGTGAATATATCATATGAGGATCAATTCCTCTATTACTCTACCTTGGGATCTTTGGGGGAGGCTGCAAAAGATGCGACTTTTGCTAAGTTCCATCAATGTATACTAGGAACCAACACAAGTCCACCAGCAACAGCCACTCAAATATTCTCCGTACTTGACCAATTAGTGCCCTTTCCCCCAGAACAGGAAGAATCAGAATGAGTACGTTTAGATACTGATGAAGAACTCGATTCTGCTTCTGATTCAGATGAAGATATGCAAAGCTATATAGAAGATTTGGAACAAACTTCTTCACCCCCTCCGCAGGAGCTTCCCCCACCACCACCTCTACCTCATAAGATGCATGATTTAGATATGGCGGCCATCTCCACACTAGACGCTCAGGACATATTTATCTTGAACACTATTGTCGACAATGTTAAAGAGGGGGGAGATATCATTTACCACAATACAAAGACTAAGCGCAAGTTGACACGTGAATATTTCCGCAACATCCTATGACCACGGTCAACAATGTCGATGGCAATCTTCCGTATCCTGCTTGCCAACTGCATAGAAGTTTACAGAAACTCAAAGAGGCGGCAACCAGTATTTAACGCCTCACCTACTCTATCTATAGGCTTGCTATACAAAGAAATATGAGCAAAGTCAATAGAGCGACTGTGTGATGGTTTAGCACAGAGGGAACGATATCTAACCGTGCCATTTCAAGTTTCCGGCCACTGGTTGTTTATGATTGTGGACACCGAGGCTCGTAACGCCAAGGTGTACAATTTTTGCGCCAATGAGCTACCAGCCAGAACAATAAATTTTGTTGGAGAAGAAGCACGAGAGGCAAGATGTATACCTTTTAGACTTCTTAAGCTAATTTGGGCTACACGCCCGTCCCTCCGCCAGAATTGGAGCCAACCCTGGTTCCAAATCATAAACCCACAAGTCCAAACTACTGAGGGATCTGGGGATTGTACTTTTTGCACTATCCGTCACATTCAAGCGCTAAACCAAGAAATCCCCTTCACCGAGCTAGTCGTCAAAGATTTTCACTCCCTACGAGGGCGTTACGCCATAGAACTTATTTGTGATAGACGGTTCTTCAAGGACCCGACAATGGCACCAGACGACGTCCCCCGTCACCTCTTTTCAGCAATCCAACGTCTGCAAAGGCGACCTTTCAGACAAACCCTAAAAGAGTTGGAAAAAAACAAACAACCAACCATAGTCCCCGAGAAAACAAAATGGGACCCTTCCAACTTTGATCTGGCGCAAGATAAAGGGGACATAGATCTGTTATCAGGGACAACCATCAGGAGATCCTCATCACAAATGGTGCCCCTATCTGCCATAGAACCAACTTTCCTAGATTTCGACCTTGAAACTTGCACAAGTCTCTCCGACAATGAACTTCACCCCATCATGTCAAGGCTTTACGTCGAGAAAGATGACCTCGTTTTCATGTCCAACGATATTCTGGTCATGGCGGATGCGCTATGAGAAACTGTACAGATCAAAGGGTCTCTATCTGTGAGCTTGATGGCTGCCTATCAATTTCTTCTAGGACGGAATTACCCTACAACCTATATGGCATCCTCATACATGAAGGATGATCTCTTAAAGCTAAAGATCTTCAGAACAATTGAAGCGCTAATTTCCTTCCTACAACATACGACACCGAAGTTTATCATGCTCCCCTTCCTTCACCAAGAGCACTGTATGCTTCTGGCAACAAACCTACCTGAAGGAACAACTATCATCTACAACAGTTCCGACAGCCAGTTCAATCCACGGCAGAAGAAATATGTCGTGACACCAAAGATGCCCACAGAGGAGGTGGCGAAGGAATGTGCCGACAGACTAATTGATATTTTAAGTCAACACACAAGGGCATACGGCAAAGAACATTTTCATCGCCCAACCTTCAGCCACAGATGTCCCCAACATATTCGGGAATCAAATGAATGCGGATTTCACGTCCTCTACTGGATGTACATGATCATGGTCCTTTAAAGACCAGTAGAGGATATGACATACTTGGATTACCACGCCCTACGCGGAAAGTTTGTAGCTAACCTACTCAGAATACACAGGTCAAACAAAGGATTAACAGAAGCCTGATGCCCTTGTCCTTGTACTTCTCAACCTATCATTTTGACACTCTGAGGACAAAGTGAGTGATAAGTTAGGGGGGAGTACACTGGACAAGGGCGAGGTATCATTTCTAAATCCTTCCTTCTCAATCTTCTCTTTCAATTTTGTACAAAAAATTTCTTAGCTTTCATTGCACATTTAGTTTTTGCTTTAAATATTTATTCTGATAATAAATCTCACTCATAAAGAATAACATCCCTCTTGGAACAAAGTCACCCCCAGCTAACTTAAGAATCCAGTAGTCCTCAAGAGAAATAACAAGAATAGCACAGAGACATGTAACGGAAAGTTGATAAATTACCTTCGCACTTGACTTTCATGTCGTTGCTTTAATTTTTCATCAGACTCTTCACAGGTCCATGTTAAGGCCGAAGCAAGCCAAACACTCTCAAGGATGAGAGGAAAATCAGGCAAAATCCAAATCAAGGAACCTCACAAGTGGACCACCAAACTGAAAATAAGTGCATGTCAGAAAACTCTAAGAAAAGTTTTCTTCTTTTTAATAAAAGAGGCTTGGCCGCCCAACCAAAAACCCCAATCCTAAGCCTGCGAGTTCATGAATAAAAGCCAGAGTGTTGAATAAAAACATGAGAGTTGTGCCACGCATAAGGACTTATATGAAGAGCCAATAAAGTCTCACCCGGCTGGTACATTCAGCTGCCCTCACGAAGGTAGATGTGTCTTGCCCGGTAGTGAGACCCTAAGGTCTCCAAATATATGAAAAGGATGAAAAAAGGCTCTCCCGACCGGTACATTCAGCTGCCCTCACGAAGGTAGATGTGTCACACCCGGTAGTGAGATCCTAAAAGTATAGATAAATCCTCTCCCACTTGTAGGGGGAGTTACACAAAATCCTTTAGCCAACCCTCATACCCACTCTAGTTTCTGGTAGTTTTCAAAGAAGTACAAAACTAATTAGAGTCAATGACATGCACAGAATAACACCAGGAAAAATGTGGTCCCAATGTGAGCTACGAGATTTAGAGGAAACCTAAGGCCCACGCAACTCTCGATACCTAAAATAGTTAAGACAAGCAAAAGCTCTAATAAGACCTCAGGAGATCTCTGATTTAGAAATGAAGCAAGAGTATGAAAATCTTCACCAAATAATCACCTCGCCACTACTTGTCTCAGCTCTATCTAGCTTGAGGACAAGCTAGACTCTAAGTTGGGGGGGTGATAACCTCTCATTTTTTGGTGTTATCTTATCTATTTTTCTCAGTTTTCCATACTCTTTCTTAGACAAAGTAGATAGAATCATTAACTTTCCTCTCTTATTGCAAATATACTGTTAGATTAACTTTTTCTCTTTTTACTTATAGAAAAATACACAAAAACCTCACATGGTCTCAAGACCGCATGGAATCACACGGTCTCAAAACCGCATGAAGCCAACCGGTCTCAAGACCGCATGGAGTCACATGGTCTCAAGATTGTATGAAGCCAACCGGTCCTGAGACCGCATGGAGTCACACGATCTCAAGACCGCATGAAGCCAACCGGTCCCGAGACTGCATGGAGTCACACGGTCTCAAGACCGCATGAAGCCAACCGATCTCGAGACCGCATGGAGTCACACGGTCTCAAGACCGCATGAAGCCAAACGATCTCAGAGGCCAAACGGTCTCAGGGTCCAAACGGTCTCAGAGCCCAAACGGTCTTTGAACCCAAATGGTCTTCTAGACCGTTTGGGCCCAAAACTGCCCAAACCGTTTGGACTCCACTTAAAGCCTATAAATAAGACCCAAAGGGTGCAGATAAGGTATCAAGTTTTCATACGCCCAGAGGCTGCCTCTACTGCTCCAGATCCATTCCATCCTTCACCTACTGCCTTAAGGCTGCCGGTTTGAGATCCATACTCCATCACCAAGCTGCTTTCTCTCTCATCGACCAAGAAGGTGGGAAGAGAAGGATTCGTCATCAAGCAAGCTGTGAAGTGTGAAGATTGTCGCTCTCTCTTCTAAGGGGTCGACCTTCCTCCCTCCTTCGTGGAGATGATGCTCTTTCTTTCTCTTCTCGCCTCCTTCTTTGTTCCTGCTATGAGCGAGTAGTCTCATTCACTAGGGTGCGGGGAGTAGCCCCGTTACCCATGTTTTCATTCCATACAATGTAATTCATGAGTTTGCAATAGATAAATGCTATCTTTTCAGTTTAACATCAATCGTTTAATGAATACTTATTGCTTGATCACCAACTTGTGTTATCTTTTATCTATTAGTGCGAATTGTCTATGTTTGTGCTTTTAGATTTGATTACCGATTGTATGTTAGTTCTTGATGTGTGTACCCACCATGCATCTATTTCACTATCTAGGAACGTCTTTTGTAGAGTGCAGTAAACTCATCCCCATCATTGTACTTTCATACTATGAAATGGAATCAGTTGACGTATGAAAGTACAACTTTGACGGGTCGAGGAACACACTTTGTTAAGGGAGTAATGCAAAGTAAGTGACCATTCGTTCGGGGATGGATGGCGTTACAATACTCCGTGTTTCTCGTAGTTAGTTGTCCGAAAGGAGGCTAAGTCTACCAAGATACTAACTAATTAGACTCTTATTGCAGGCCATGTTGTTATAATGTATGTTTTGATCTATGTGTAGTGGTGGTGAAACCTGATAACATCCTAGTGGTTCCATAACATTGTTTACAACCTTGACTTTACTTTCTTGCCTTTATTTTACTTGCATTTAGTTTACAAACCAAATCAACCTTTCGATCTAGATATCAACTATTAAATCGCTAGTAAGATTATAACATTTTCCATCTTGTTAACCCCTTAACAAGACCGTTGTCCCATGGATTCGACCCTTAACTGTACTACGATAAGACTTCCACGTATCTCAACATACGTGGGTGGAGTTCCTAATCTAGTATAAGAAAGGCTAAACTTAAAGACTTACAATCTTTAGGAATTTAGTGGTGCACGCAGTTCCACGTAAGTGGAAGCTCCATCACTCCCACAGGCAAAGGATTTTTTTTCTCTCTTTACAGTTTTGGATCATGTTGTGATACTATGTAGAACATAAGATAAACGACTAATGATGTTTTCTTATTGATAAACGAAAAAACTCCCCTCCATATATAGGAGAGGAGACAAGTACAAGGAAGCTAACTTAACCCTTATGGCCCATAATATAAATAAACTCAAAACTCTAACAGTTACAAACTTTATTTACTTATGACATTGATTCTTTATATTAACATGTAAAGCTCTTGAGTTATTGTCTACATTTCTCCATTTTTTGTTTGTGAGTGCATATGTGTTAGATAAATATGTTTGTATTCTTTCTTTCCTTCTTGTTAGAGTTATTAGTTTAATTGTAACATGGGCCTCATTGTCTTGGCCCATTAGGGTTAAGTTATGCTTTCTTGTACTTGCCTCCTCTCCTATGTATAGGAGGGGAGTTTGCCATATCTTAATAGCATATATCTCACTATTCCTTTCATCTTATTTTCTACATGGTATTAGAAAATAAATTCTAAATCTAATCTTAGAGAGAAAAGGAGGGTGTTGCCTGCCAGGCATCATCATGACCTCTATAGTCATCTCCTTCTTCTTTTATAAAAATAAAATATTTTAATAGTGTTATCCATCGTGACCATAATCACCTATGTTTATCTACCTCCCCAATATTTTTGTTGCATCCTCCCCGCAGTTTGACTTCTCCGTATTGTACTCCGGCCTTCAAACGCCCGTCATAATCCAAACATGCATCTTTGCTTCATGGATGATCGCTTCTTGTCATGTTCGCATTGTTGGGTTTTGCTTATTCATCCCCGCTATTTGTTGTGGGTAGTGCTCATGCAGACCATACGATCGTCAAGATATCAATCCCCTACCACGTCTTTACCGCCTCCAACAAAACCTTCATCAACGATAGTGTTCCCAAGCTGCTCCAAGAATGCAAGCAATCTGTGTTAGATAAATGATGAATATTGTTACTGTAGCATCACGTAATTACTGTAGCACGTAAAAACTATAGTGTTGTTACTGTAGCAAATCATTTATTTAGCATGGGTTAAGCCCAATGTAGTGCAACAAGTACATGTGAGAAAAGTAGTTTGTCTCTAGTGCAAATGACAAAGAAGTTTTATCCCATATTGCTCACTCCTAGAACTTTTGTGGTCCTCATATGTAGGATCACATGGGGCACTAGTGTCCAAGGGGTCCTAGGAGGGAGGTATGCTTAGCTCCTTGGTGGGTGGGATTGTCACATCACAACGCACGCACGCACGCACGCACGCACGCGCACGTCACGCCTGGCCTGGACGGGCTCGGGCTCGGGGCTGGCGGCTTGCGACTTGTAGATTGCGGATTGCGGATTATGGATTGTGGATTACTCGTGTAATTAATTACTCGAGTGTTTGCGTCTTACTGAGAATAGGATTAGGGACGTGTCATTAGGGTTAAACACACAACAAACAATGAAAACAGTTATCTGCCGCCATGTGTTTGAGAACCCTAATCCAGAGCAAGAGCCTTCATTCCTGAGGGTGTTGCTTCGTGGAGTTCTTCTCTTGTGCGAAGCGCGAATGCTTCCTTCTTCCCGTTCCCAAGGCGCAACTGTCAAGCGGTGGTTCCTGCGGTTACTGTGCTGTACTGGTAGCAGTGCGACAAGGCTACGTCGAGCGCAAGCAAGACGTGTAAGTTCCAGGTTCGTGTAGATCGAGACTAGGAGATCGGTGCCTATCCGCGAGGATTTTCGGGCACTGATTTCTTTAAGTAAGACATTCATTTCTCAACGAACGATCTGGTTTGCGAATCTAACTCCTATTTTTCTGTTCTCCTGCTTGGTTTAATCTTCGTTTCTTATTTTGGATCTGCCTAAATTGTTAATTACATTGCACCTGTCACTGTTGCATGAACGACATTAACTAATATTAACAACAGTATAAAGAAATCATATTTATGTCGTGAATTAACAATGGCTGGTCAGGGTGGTTCGGGAAATAAAATTGACACAAGTAGTATGCCTGAAAAGTTTATCGGTACGAACTTTGCCCGTTGGCAGAGTCGTATGGAAATTTGGCTGAATATTGTGGGTTATGATCAATACTTAGTTGAAACTGAACCTAAATCTGATGAAGCAATTCCTTATAATGCAAATATAATTGCTAATTGGAAGAAGGGTGACAAAACATGCCGCAGGTTGATTCAGTTTGGTTTAAATAATAAACTGTATGATTCTTACTCAAAGGCGCCCGTCACTACGTCTAATGTTTTGTGGGAATTGTTGATTTAGAATTTTAGCACTGAAAATCAAGGTGTTGAAAATTACTGTGTGTCTAAATTTTTTAAATTTTAGATGGTTGAGGGTAAGTCAGTTTCTGATCAAACACATGATCTACAACTCCTAGTTCATGAACTCTCAGATGCCAAGATGGTATTGCCTGAGAAGTTCGTTGTTATGTCTATCATATAAAAATTCCCTAAGTCATGGGAATCGTTTGGTATGACCCTGAAGCATCGCAAAGGGACACAGTCAATGGATTAACTAATGATGGATATTAATATACAAGAAGAACACTTAAAGGAGAAAGGGGTCAAGGTGCCTACTGATGCAAATCCAACGGTTAATTTTACTTCTATGAAAAACACCAAAGATAAGAAATCTAAGAATGCACATAAACCTAAGGCAAAGATCCAAAAGAAATCGAAGAACAAACCTTGTTGGACTTGTGAACAGGTTGGCCACTGGAACAAGGATTGTCCTAATAAGAAGGCAAAGAAAGCTACCACGTCTGCAATTGAGGAGGCTGTGGTCAACATGATGACTGCATCCTTGAACCTCAATGATGGGTATGTGTCTATTAAACCTGAAATCCTTTCTATTTTTGAACCACTTTATTGGATAATTGACACTGGGGCTAATGTACACGTGTGTGCTGATAAATCCCTATTTGTGTCTTATCAGGCCTCTTGAGGTCGGTCCGTGACTTTGGGCAATTCCAGCTCTACAGAAGTCAAAGGCGAAGGACGGGTGGACTTGAAGTTCCCTTCAGGGAAGGTTTTGACTCTTAACAAAGTCAGACATGTTCCAACCATTCGATGCAATATCCTTAGTGGCGTCATATTAGTTAGGGAAGGTTATAGAGTAGACTGCAAATGTAATAAGGCTATTATTACACGCCTTCGTGATTCTTTGTTTTTGGCAAGGGGTACTTATGTGATGTGGAGAACTTGTTTAAGATTCATGTTGAACATGTTTCAAATTCCGTTTTAAATTTGAATGATTATATTTCTGTTTGCATGAATTTTGTTTCATTGGATGTATGTCATTCACGTTTGGGACATGTTAATTTTGCCTCAATGAAGTGTATGATGAATTCAAATTTGATCCCTAAATATGAAACTAGAAACAATAGATGTGAAATCTGTGTACAAGCTAAATTACCTAGGAAGCCCTTTCATTTTGTGAATAGGAATTCAGAAATTTTGGATTTAGTGCATACAGATATCTAATGGTGTTTCTACGAGGGATCAAAAGCGTTATTTTATAACTTTTATTAACGGTGCGAGTAGATATTGTTATGTCTTTTTACTTATAAGTAAAGATGAGGCATTGGATAAATTTCAAATTTATAAGAAAGAAGTTGAAACTCAAATCTGTAAAGTACTTAAGCAATTAAGGTCTAATAGGGGAGGAGAGTATACCGCGAACTTATTTTTGGAATTTTGCCAATTACATGGTATAGTTCATGAAGTAACTGCTCCTTATTCACCACAATCAAATGGAATAGCTGAATGTAAAGACCGAACCTTAATAGATATGGTAAATACCTTACTCCAAACATCTGGATTACCCAACTTTATGTGGGGGGAATCTTTGAATACGGCTTGCCATATTCTGAATAGAGTTCCCCATAAACATTCAGAGAGTAGTCTATTTGAGTT
Organism: Alisma plantago-aquatica; assembly: GCA_963693085.1. Lineage (NCBI taxonomy): Eukaryota > Viridiplantae > Streptophyta > Magnoliopsida > Alismatales > Alismataceae > Alisma > Alisma plantago-aquatica. Next base: position 1,040,839,868 of record OY856411.1, read on the forward strand.
GTGGAGAGGGAGGAAACTGAGTCTCAAATATCTTTGAGTGTGGGGGTGCCTTGCTAAGGTACTTGTCCATGAACACAAAAGGAAGAAATTGGGACCGAAAACAGTTGATGCCATATTCTTGGGGTATGTAGAGACAAGCTATGCTTACAAATTCTTGATTGTAAAATCAGATATATCTGGCATTGAGGTCTATACAATTGTGGAATTACGTGATGCAACATTTTTTGAGGATGTGTTTCCAATGAAAATTGGTGTGCCCAATGAAGTATCTCAGGAACATTCATTTACCACATGTTTCATTCCCGAGCACGTGGAAAGGATGACAAATGTGGGGGGTGACTCAGAACAAGCTATTTCTGAATCTGATGATTCTGAAGAAATAGTTGAACCAAGGAGAAGTAAACGACCTAGGACATCCAAGGACTTTGGAAGTGAGTTTCTCACTTACAATGTTGAGGATGATCCTGTTACTTTCAAACAAGCTATGGAATCTCCAGAAGCTAAGTTTTGGAAAGAAGCCGTTAATGATGAAATCCGATCAATTCTCTCGAATGGAACTTGGGAATTGGTGGATTTGCCTCCTAGTTGTTCTGCAGTTGGTTGCAAATGGATTTTTAAGAAGAAACTTAATGTAGACGGGACAATCAATAACTATAAGGCTAGGTTATTTGCTAAGGGTTACACACAAAGGGAAGGAATAGATTATTTTGATACCTATTCACCCGTTTCCCGTATGACCACAATCTGAGTGCTTATAGCATTGGCTTCCATTTATAACCTCTATATCCATCATATGGATGTGAAGACCGCGTTCTTACGCGGTGATCTTCAAGAAGAGATATATATAGAACAACCTGAGGGATTTGTGGGTCGTGGGAATGAGTCCAAAGTGTGTAAACTTGTTAAGTCATTATATGTCTTAAAACAAGCCCCTAAGCAATGGCATGAGAAGTTTGATTCTGTGATATCATCATTTGGATTTGTTTCTAATGAATTTGATAAGTGTCTCTACTGTAAGACTGTCAATAATGGATTCATTTTGTTATTCTTATACGTCGATGATATCTTGCTTTTTGGATCCTATATGAAAGTATTAAATGAGACAAAGTCATTCTTGTGTAGCAAATTTGAGATGAAAGATATGGGTGTCGCTGATGTGATTTTAGGGCTTAAAATCATAAGGTCTACTGATGGTATAACTCTCTCTCAGTCTCACTATGTTGAGAAGATACTGGAGAGGTTTGAGTACACATCACATAAACCTATTAAGACTCCATATGATTCATCCAAACCCTTGTTCAAGAATGAGACTGGGGTTCCAGTGTCTCAATTACAATACTCTTAGATTATCGGAAGTTTGATGTATCTTATGAACTGTACACGTCCAGACATTGCGTTTGCCGTGAACAAGTTAAGTAGATACACCAGTTGTCCCAACAAGACCCATTGGAAAGCTCTTGATAGAGTTCTGAGGTATATCAAGGGAACACGTTCCCTTGGGCTGCATTATGGTAAACATCCTTTTGTAGTCGAAGGATATAGTGATGCAAGCTGGATTGCCGTGAATTCTGGGAGTAATGGTGTCTCAGGATATGTATTCCTGTTGGGAGGAGGAGCTCTTTCCTGGATGTCTAAGAAACATACCATATTGTCTCGGTCCACTTTTGAAGCAGAGTTGTGTGCTTTAGATGAAACTGGATTGGAAGCTGAATGGCAACATGGACTTATGTCTAGTTTACCTATGGTAATGAAGCCGCTTCCTATAATTTCAGTTCACTGTGACAACACTACAACTATTGCTAAGATAAAGAGTTCCAAGTACAATCAAAAATAGCGTAGACACATCCAAGTCAGACTCAAGTATGTAAGGGAGTTAGTGTCTAATGGGGTCTTGGCTGTGGACTACGTCGGTACCAAAGATAATACAGTTGATCCTTTCACTAAAGGTCTTACCTTGGCTTTAGTGGAAAAATCCAGGTTGGGGATGGGACTGAAACCCCTATAGATTTGCAGGCAGTAGCAACCCAACTCAAAAGAGTGGAGATCCCACAAATTGGGTTCAATGTGGTAATAACAAGTTGTCAGGTGAATCAGATGACACTATGTATTCTTGTTTGATGCTTCTTGCATCTGTGTCTATCCCCTGGGAAACATGTTAGTGTAACGACCATCTCGCGAAAACATGATTAACTAATGCGGAAGCGTTCATCAAGTAGCGGATTAGCGAAAATCACTAAAAATTAAAACTTTTTGCAAAGAGATCCACACATAGGAAATCCTTTACAACAAGAACCATTGTATAACATTTACATTCTGGTTCAAACATATATAACTTGTACCATCTCTTTTCAGAGACTACAACATCAGCTGCCTTATGAACATTATATACAGACAACATATGAATCTCGAGGCATCAAGCCAAAACCTCAGTTTGATATATCAAAAACACTGACTGAAAACTCCGAGGACCTGAGAGTATAGAGACGACACATAGGACTACTATCTATATGACTAGACAGTCAGTGCCTCCACCTGAGATCTCACTGCTGTCCAAGCTGTTGCTTTCCTTTTCCTGCAAAAGAGTATCTGCCTCTTTGTCCGCGTCCACCTAAAAATGTTGGATCCCACGGGGGTGAGACAATTATAAATTGCCCCAACGAGAGATATAACTCTCTGCCAGAAACATTATTATTGCATCTTAAAAAGATAAATATAGGCAGATGATAAGCAGTTTAAAGCATTCTCTTAATAAGGAATAGGAAGAGCATGTATATCATTTATCCTCCATATTATACCATCATATCAAACTTCTCTTGTGACACTCATTATCTTGATATGTCACCCATGAGACATTCTCTTGTGACACTCATTATCTTGATATGTCACCCATGAGACATTCTCTTGTGACACTCATTATCTTGATATGTCACCCATGAGACATTCTCGTTTCAACTTATTGGCCTTAGTCAGTCTGCTAAACAGATAAGGATTTACATCTACCATGTACTCATATATCATTAATACAGGCATTGAGTTATTACCAATCCTGTGTCATCATTATAGGCATTGAGCCTCTGCCAGGTATTGGACTCTTCCAAACCTGATTACACTGCCAGGCATTGGTCTTTAACCAACCCTGATTACAGGCATTACACCTCTGCCAGGTATTGGATTTCTCCAAACCTGATTACACAGCCAGGCAAAGGACTCTAACCAAACCTGATTTCACAGCCAGGCATTGGACTTTAACCAATCCTGATTTCACAGCCAGGCATTGGACTTTAACCAACCCTGATTTCACAGCCAGGCATTGGACTTTAACCAATCCTGATTACACAGCCAGGAATTGGACTTTAAGCAATCCTGATTACACAGCCAGGAATTGGACTCTAACCAATCCTGATTACAGGCATTAAGCCTCTGCCAGGTATTGGACTTTAACCAAACCTGATTACACCGCCAGAAATTGGTCCGTAACTAATCCTGATTACATAGTTCATGGAATTTAATTCCTTTAACTCATCATTGATCATCACATACTACTTTCTTAAGTTACCAACTTATCTTGGATTAAGGTATTTCCCATCTTAATCCTTTCATCCACTAACCTATCACTCTTACCATAAAGTGCATAGGTTACACATAAGAATGGTCCAACTATCTTTAATGATATGGACTCATCTCAGATTAAGGCATTGCTTACAATAAGCTTGCCTATAATCAACCACAATAATTGTTTCACCTTTATAAGGCCATTCCTTCTATCTCATCATTAGGGTTTCCTTATACCCTTATTTAAAATTAGGATTATAATTCATTGTCATATTGCCCAAGATTAGGGCTTTATGTATTATGACTCCACATTAGAGTCTCACATACCTTCACCCTTCTTAGGGCCTCTCATTATAACATAGCATTAGAGCTTCATGTGATGTTAACTCTTAATTAGGGTTTCTCATGGAATCACCCTCAACTAGGGTTTCCACCTTAGTCACCCACAATTTGGGTTTACTATGCATCTCCATTAGGATTTCATTCAATTGTCCATAATTAGAGATTCACTATTCATCCCAATTAGGGTTTTACATCTCATTTCCCTAAATTGGAGTTTCACACATCACTACCCTGACTTAGGGTTACTTCCTCACCCTGGATTAGGGTTACATTTAGAATTTCCCTCAATTAGGGTTAGAACCCAAAAGCCTTGTCAATTAGGGTTTATATTCATGATTAGGGTTTCATGATCTCTCTTCTTAAGGATCATACCCTTAATCATAACATGAATCATATTCATGTATGAATTCATGTTAACATCATCTCAAATTGATTAGGTCATATCAACCCTTCAATCAAGAGCATACCACTATGATTAACGTAGTGTATCAAGTCATTGGTCCAATAAGCAATTAGGGATTCATTCCTTAATTGGTACTAGTCCCTTAGGTACTGTTAGGGTTTCAACCTTTGTACCTTCTTTGTTTATCATTACTAATCATCATTGGGTCAATGGATCATTAATCATCATAATTCTCAAGAGATTCAATCACATTGGACCTCCATTACATAAAGCATCCAATTGAATTAGGGTTTCCAATGTTGATTCCTTCAATCATTGGATTCATGGAACCAGTCATCAATTGGACCTACCCTCATACTTCAATTGAGTTTAATAGGTCAACCTTCAACTGATTTGACCCTCAATTGACCCTCAATTGGTCATCAATTAGGGTTTGATTCAATTGAATTAGGGTTTAGAGTTGATGATTCAACAACACTAATCAATGTAAGACTAGTTACTTTGAAACCATTGAACCATCATCCAAATTGGGTATGACCTGATCCCAAACGGTCTTGAGGTCGTTTGGATGACCTCCAAACGGTCTTGAGACCGTTTTCCCATCATATCACTCAAAACCAAGCCATTCAAGTAGGGTTTGGATCATTGAAGTGCTCACCAATTCAGCAATTTATTGCAGATCAACTTGGTACCTTTAGGCCTTCAAACACCTAACCATTGTTGGCTAAATGGATATCTATAAATCCCTTTGTTTTGATTATGACAAACATTTCATTCTTATTAATCTAACGAGCTACTTGAGTGTGCAGGACTAAGATGGATGGCAAAGCAACTAGGGAAAATCCACAAGCTAAAATGTTTATATTTTCATGCAATGTAATCATTGTTGTAAAAACTTGTACAAATATATAATGTACAAGTACTTAGAATTGCATGTAAATCAAGCGTTAGATTTTCCCTAGCCAAACACCATAGTTAGACATGTCATCCCATTTAAATAGGATCATTTATGCACACTCACACATATAATTAGTGCCTAAATTGAAATCTTGAAACAGGATCATTCTCGGTCGACAAACTCCTCGACCGAGACACTCTCGGTCGACAATCTTCTCGACCGAGAAAGATCCAAAGTAGCCGTTAGACACAACAGACAAGTTAGTTGGCAGTTGAAGAAAGACGTTGCAAATCACTTGTTCCAGAGAGCCTGTCGGTCGACAAAAGTTCGACCGAGTAGGTGTCTCGGTCGACCATTTGTCGACCGAGATGGTCTCTGACAGCAACTGCAGAATAAATTAATTAGCCGTTGTTAAAGCAACAACTTTGTACCTAACGGCTAGTTAAGCACTTAGAAACCCCTAGAAGTTGTCTAGAACGTCCTTAAGCATACTTAGGCCATTCCTATAAATAGGACAAGCCATAGGACACTAGAATTCACTTGTTACACTTGAGAATACACTTGAGCATACTTGAGCAATCTATTGCAAGCAATTTGAGCACTGTGATTATTAGTCTACATTCTCCTTAGCTCAATCTCGTGTCCTATAGGCTAGATTCTCCTACCCACAGCAATCACAAGTTCACACACTTGGCTAGGAGATCTATACGCTTGATCTAGGCATATCAAGCCTTGGGCTTAAAGGATAAGTTGTAATTTCCTTTTCCTTTCTTGTTCCTTTTTATTATTTGTACTCTCCTTGCTACTCCTAGGTTTGGAGGCTGCGGATTGGAGAGGATTGACTTCTCAGGTGGAGAAGGGGACTTCAAGCTACTTCAAGAAGGCTATCGCAAGGGAAGCTACTTCAGAAGGCTGGTGCAACGGGAGTTGGTGCATCTACTTCAAGGGAAGGCTGCTTCAAGGTTGGGCGATTACTTCTAGGTGAAGGCTGCTTGAAGGGTTTGGGAAAAGAAATTGTATTTTATGTAAAGTCCTTGCGAAGTAATAAAATAAATTTCTTTTCAAATCTCGGTTGGGTAAGCAACCGGGTAGTGGACTGACAGCTATAGTATTTGCTATAGTTGGAACCACTCTAAACCCTGTGTCTCCTTGTCCAATATCTTCATTGTGGTTGTTTGAGTTTAAATTATTATTAAAATCTTTATAAAACTCTATTCACCCCCCCTCTAGTAGTTTTCAGTTGGTATCAGAGCAAGGCTTCAAGGAACCCTAATAAGGTCTTGAAGAAATGGGTGATGGAGTGCTCAACAACCTCAACATTGAAGGGACACTTGTTGCTAGACCCCCAGCGTTCGATGGGACAAACTACCAATATTGGAAGAGAAGGATGCAATTCTATTTCCAAGGAATCAATTGGGATCTATGGAGAATGGTGTCTACTCCATACATGCTCCCTCAAAATGAATTTGCGGAATGGGATGCAAACACGGTAAAACTAGCCCAAATGAATGCAAAAGCTGTAAGTATATTATATTGTTCTATTTCGGTAGGAGAATTTAATAGAATATCAAATTGTGATACAGCTTATGATATTTGGCATAGACTGTCCATAACCTATGAGGGTACAGTCCAAGTTAAAAATTCTAAAATTAGCTTGCTTAAAACGAAGTTTGAACATTTTCGTATGGATCCAAATGAATCTATTAGTGAAATGTTTTCAAAATTCTCTATCATTGTTAATGGTTTAAGTGCCCTAGGAAAACCTGTCCTTGAGGAAGATCAAGTCTCAAAAATCCTTCGATCACTTCCTCCAAAATACAAGCCAAAGGTGACAGCCATTGAAGAAGCAAACGACCTCACTCGACTCAAAATGGAGCAACTCATCGGCAATTTAGAAGCTCATGAAGCAGATCTAGAAGAGGAAGAAAGAAGAGAACGTGAACGTCAAAATGGGAAGAAGAAGGATGTGGCTCTCAAAGCTTCAAAAGTCGTCACACAAGAAAGTGAGGAGTCGAGTGAAGAAGAAGGAGAAGAAGCCTTGATCGTCAACGGTAAGAAATACAAAAGGTTTAAAACTAACAAAATTTCTAGTTCTTCTACCCCTCCTAGGTGCTTTGAATGTGGGAAGAAAGGGCATTTCAAAAATGAATGTCCCAAAGCAAAGAAGGGAAAGAAAAGCTCACACAAGAAGAAAGGAGAAAAAGCTTATAAAGCAGCATGGGATGAGTCAAGTGAGAGTGAAAGCGGAGAAGAGGTGGAATGTCTAATGGCAAGAGAAGACAATGAAGACTCTCAAGAGGTAAGCCTAATTGATCTTCCTAAAGAAGAGTTAGTTACAAATTTACAAGAAACTCATGATAAATATATTGATGCCAAGAAGAAACTAAAGAAGGCTATAAAATCAAATGATGAGCTCATTGCCAAATTAGATGAACTTTCTTCTGAAAAGAACAACACTGATCTTGAGAATCTATCTTTAAAAACATCTTTAGATGATTGTACTAGAAAGCTGCTCACTTTAGAAACAAATGTTGATCTTCTTTCTAAAGAAAAGACTGAATTGTTAGCTAAACTACAAGATTTTCAAACTCAACCTATTTTGTGTAACCATTCGGACTATGATAATCTTGTAAAGGAAAAAGACTCATTATTTTCTGATTTAGATCAAGAAAGAAAAGATCTACACAAGAAAATGAATGACATTGCTATGCTACAAAGAGAACTATATGAGTTAAGAAGAAAAGATATACTTGATAACATACTAAAAGTTGGCACTGTTTACAATGGAAGAAAAGGTGTGGGATATGCTCCAAAGAAAAATCAACCCAAAAGAACTCAAACTAGGTTTGTACCTAAGAACACAATGGATAGAAAGAGAAATGAAGTTGATTCTATTACTTGCCATTTCTGCTTACGTCTTGGACACTATTCCTTTTCATGCCCCTACAAGACTAAGGAGTCCGACTTAGTTTGGATCCCAAAACCCCAAACTTAGTAGAGTGGAATGTAGTTGAGATATGACCAAATGCTTTATTTTGCTATTTACATTGTCTTATCTCAACTAAACAAAAGGTGTCATGCATATTGTTATTATTTTTCTGCATTGTTGTACTGAAACAGAAACCTTGTCGGTCGAAGTATTGTCGACCGAGCTTTAGATCGGTCGAAGTATTGTCGACCGACTGGATGACTTTAACAAATCAAAATTTACAGCACCTATTTCGGTCGAAAACTGGTCAACCGAGCAAAGTTCTGCGTATTTTTGATTGGAACACAGTAACCTTCTCGATCGACAAATTGTCGACCGAGACATATGTCGGTCGAACAATTGTCGACCGACTGGACTTCTGTTTCAGAACTTTTATATAAATCTGTATTTAAATGATTCTAACCATATCGGACCATCACATGGGTACCAAAATCTACATTTTAATGCAGGAATGGGTGGTTGACAGTGGATGTTCCAAACATATGACCGGAAATAAGGATGCATTCCAAACTTTTGAAGAAAAGAAAAGTGGAACAGTCACTTTTGGAGACAATGGTAAGGGCAAAAATCGTTGGAATAGGTAATGTTGGTACAAACCTTGAAATTAAGAATGTTCTACTTGTTGATGGTTTGCACCATAACTTAATAAGTGTTAGCCAATTATGTGATAGTGGTTATGATGTGTTATTTAACAAAACCTGCTGCAAGTTACTAATAGAAAATACTACAAATGTTGTTTATGAAGGAAATAGAGTTGGTAATCTTTATATTCTTAAACCTAACTCTATGAAAACAGTAGTAGGAAAATGCTTGCTTTCAAATGACAATACCTTACAAATATGGCATAAAAAGCTAGGACATGCTAGTTCACATGTTATAAAACAATTAGTGAAATATGATCTTGTTCGCGGATTACCTACTTTATCTTTTGATCAAAGTGAAAACTGTGAACCATGCACAATGGGAAAGCAAACCAAAACATCTTTCAAATCAAAACATGTACTTAGCACCAGTAGATCATTAGAATTAATTCATATGGATCTATTTGGACCTATGAGGACACAATCAATTGGTGGTAAGAGATACTGCTTTGTGATTGTTGATGATTATAGTAGATATACATGGGTACATTTTATTGCAACTAAAGATGATACTATTCATGTTTTTATGCAATTTTGTTCAAAGATTGAAAATCTCTTACAAAATAAAATATGTACCATTAGAAGTGATCATGGTGGGGAATTTGAAAATCATACATTTGAAGAGTTTTGTACATCTCAAGGATACACTCATAATTTTTCTGCTCCACGCACCCCACAGCAAAATGGTATAGTTGAAAGGAAAAATCGATCACTACAAGAAATGGCTAGAACTATGATGCTTGAACATAACACACCCAAAACCTTTTGGGCTGAAGCTGTAAACACTGCATGCTATGTGCTAAACAGAGTAACTATTCACTCTTATTTAAAGAAAACTCCATATGAACTCATACATTCTAAGAAACCAAGAGTTGACTATTTTCATACCTTTGGGTCCACATGCTACATTTTAAATACCAAAGATGATAGAGACAAGTTTGATTCTAAATCACACAAAGCATTCTTTTTGGGATATTCCACTTCTAGCAAAGCTTTTAGAGTATATAACACTATCTCTAGAAAAGTTGAGGAATCCATTCATGTTTCTTTTCATGAGGAGTCAAAATCTGAAAATCTAGAAATTACTGATCTCACTAATCAATTCGAAAATTTAACCATACCAAATGATAATGAAAAAGCTACTACATCCAATCCCCAAGTTGAAACACAACCTACACCTAGGCTTATCAAGGATCATCCCCAAGAACTAATTATTGGAGATCCAAATGATAAAGTCAAAACTCGGTCTTCCTTCAAAGATGTAGCAAACATGGCTTTTGTTTCTATCATTGAACCTAAAAAGATATCCGAAGCTCTTAAGGATGATTATTGGATAATAGCCATGCAAGAAGAATTGAATCAATTCACTAAAAATGATGTATGGGATTTAGTTCCTAAACCACAAGATAAAACCATAATAGGAACTAAATGGGTTTTTAGGAACAAGCTAAATGAGTCAGGAGAAGTAATAAGGAATAAAGCTCGGTTAGTAGCACAAGGATATAATCAACAAGAAGGAATAGATTTTGATGAAACATATGCACCCGTAGCTAGACTTGAAGCTATTAGGATGTTACTAGCTATTGCTGCCCATAAAAACATTAAGCTCTATCAAATGGATGTCAAAAGTGCATTTCTAAATGGCATTATTCAAGAAGAAGTTTATGTTGCCCAACCACCTGGCTTTGAAATACCGGAAAAAGGTGACTATGTTTATAAACTTAAGAAAGCACTTTATGGTTTAAAACAAGCACCTAGGAATTGGTATGAAAGGCTCAAAACATATCTTTTTGATAATGGCTTTTCTATTGGAAATTCAGATTCTACTTTATTTTTCAAAACATACACATCTGATTTCCTAGTTGTGCAAATATATATTGATGACATTATTTTTGGAGCTTCAAATGATTCATTGTGCACACAATTTAGCAATATTATGCAAAAAGAATTTGAAATGAGCCTCATGGGTGAACTAACTTTCTTTCTTGGTTTTCAAATTAAGCAAACACCTGTAGGAATTTTCATAAGCCAAGAAAAATATACTAAAGTACTCTTAAAACGTTTTGGGATGGATCAATGCAAACATGCTACTACTCCTATGGCTACTTCTGTCAAAATTGATAAGGATGAAAATGGGGAACCTATTGATGATTCCTTATATAGAGCCATGATTGGTAGTTTGCTTTACTTAACGGCTTCTAGACCGGACATTATGTTTTCTGTTGGTCTTTGTGCTTGATTTCAATCACAACCTATGCATTCTCATTTTCTAGCATTCAAACGAATTCTTCGTTATCTAGCCGGTACTACTTGCTTTGGTTTATGGTATCTAAAAGGACAATCCTTAGATTTTAAAGCTTATACTGATGCGGATTATGTTGGTTGTCGACTTGATCGCAAGAGTACTAGTGGTGGCTGTTTCTTATTAGGGAGAGCTTTAGTATCTTGGTTCAGCAAGAAACAAAATACGGTTGCCCTATCTACAACTGAAGCTGAATATATGGCAGCCGGGTCTTGTTGTGCTCAAGTGCTTTATATGCAACAGGTGTTAAGAGATTATGGTTTTAATCTGACATCTACACCTATTTTTTGTGACAACACGAGCGCCATTAACTTAGCACACAATCCTATTTTACACAACCGAGCTAAACATATTGAAATCCGTCATCATTTTTTAAGGGATCACATCTCAAAAAATCACGTTTCCCTTCATCATGTTGATACGGAAGATCAATTGGCTGATATTTTTACAAAACCGCTTCCACTAGATCATTTTAACAACATTAGGAAGCAATTGCTTATCACTCCTTTGGAGGATGTTTTCTTTGACATTTGTGCTACTTAAACAAAAAACTCTTGTTTACATTTTTGGCTTTTAAATGGACATCTTTTCTTTTCATTAGATTTGATGGGATATCTAATTAAGGGGGAGTTTTTATTCTTAAACGGTTATCTTTTTGAAATGACAAAGGGGGAGAGATAAATATAAAACTAAAATTTAGAAATTATGTAAAACTCAATTAATGAGTTTCATAAATAAACTCTTGGCTTTACATTGAAAGTTGCTATATTCCCAAATGATCTGGATTTCATGTTCCATAATTCATGGGGAATAATAAGCACACATTTTATACACAAGAGAAAAAGCGACACAAGGTAATCTAAAGGTATGAAACTCATATGTTTTATATTTCCTTTATTTATATTTTGGAAATGTTTGTCATCTTCAAAAAGGGGGAGATTGTTGGCTAAATGGACATCTATAAATCCCTTTGTTTTGATTATGACAAACATTTCATTCTTATTAATCTAACGAGCTACTTGAGTGTGCAAGACTAAGATGGATGGCAAAGCAACTAGGGAAAATCCACAAGCTAAAATGTTTATATTTTCATGCAATGTAATCATTGTTGTAAAAACTTGTACAAATATATAATGTACAAGTACTTAGAATTGCATGTAAATCAAGCGTTAGATTTTCCCTAGCCAAACACCATAGTTAGACATGTCATCCCATTTAAATAGGATCATTTATGCACACTCACACATATAATTAGTGCCTAAATTGAAATCTTGAAACAGGATCATTCTCGGTCGACAAACTCCTCGACCGAGACACTCTCGGTCGACAATCTTCTCGACCGAGAAAGATCCAAAGTAGTCGTTAGACACAACAGACAAGTTAGTTGGCAGTTGAAGAAAGACGTTGCAAATCACTTGTTCCAGAGAGCCTGTCGGTCGACAAAAGTTCGACCGAGTAGGTGTCTCGGTCGACCATTTGTCGACCGAGATGGTCTCTGACAGCAACTGCAGAATAAATTAATTAGCCGTTGTTAAAGCAACAACTTTGTACCTAACGGCTAGTTAAGCACTTAGAAACCCCTAGAAGTTGTCTAGAACGTCCTTAAGCATACTTAGGCCATTCCTATAAATAGGACAAGCCATAAGACACTAGAATTCACTTGTTACACTTGAGAATACACTTGAGCATACTTGAGCAATCTATTGCAAGCAATTTGAGCACTGTGATTTTTAGTCTACATTCTCCTTAGCTCAATCTCGTGTCCTATAGGCTAGATTCTCCTACCCACATCAATCACAAGTTCACACACTTGGCTAGGAGATCTATACGCTTGATCTAGGCATATCAAGCCTTGGGCTTAAAGGATAAGTTGTAATTTCCTTTTCCTTTCTTGTTCCTTTTTATTATTTGTACTCTCCTTGCTACTCCTATGGTTGGAGGCTGCGGATTGGAGAGGATTGACTTCTCAGGTGGAGAAGGGGACTTCAAGCTACTTCAAGAAGGCTATCGCAAGGGAAGCTACTTCAGAAGGCTGGTGCAACGGGAGTTGGTGCATCTACTTCAAGGGAAGGCTGCTTCAAGGTTGGGCGATTACTTCTAGGTGAAGGCTGCTTGAAGGGTTTGGGAAAAGAAATTGTATTTTATGTAAAGTCCTTGCGAGGTAATAAAATAAATTTCTTTTCAAATCTCGGTTGGGTAAGCAACCGGGTAGTGGACTGACAGCTATAGTATTTGCTATAGTTGGAACCACTCTAAACCCTGTGTCTCCTTGTCCAATATCTTCATTGTGGTTGTTTGAGTTTAAATTATTATTAAAATCTTTATAAAACTCTATTCACCCCCCCTCTAGTAGTTTTCAACCATACTCAACCCTAGACCTCCAAACGGTCTTGGGTGACCACCAAACGGTCTTGAGACCGTTTGGATGAGCTCCAAACGGTCTTGAGACCGTTTGCCCATCATATCACTCAAAACCAAGCCATCCAAGTAGGGTTTGGATCATTGAAGTGCTCACCAATTCAGCAATTTATTGCAGATCAACTTGGTACCTTTAGGCCTTCAAACACCTAACCATACTCAACCCTAGACCTCCAAACGGTCTTGGGTGACCACAAAACGGTCTTGAGACCGTTTGGATGAGCTCCAAACGGTCTTGAGACCGTTTGGACCATCCAACCTTTGGATTCTAGTGAAAAATCATCATGGATTGGTCTATCGAGTTGATCAACAGATCAGCACTACATTGCAATATGATTAGTACCTTTGGACCTTCAATTGGTCAACTATACTTGACCCCAGACCTCCAAATGGTCTTGAGGTGACCCCAAACGGTCTTGAGACCGTTTGGATGATCCCCCAAACGGTCTTGAGACCGTTTGGGCTAATCAACCCAAAATCTCAAATTAGCTCATTGTGATTTCAGCACTGATTTCAATTAGGGTTAGCCCAATTGATTAGCCTTCAACTCATGACTCGTTTGGAATTAATCCATCAAATTTGGTGAGTCATTAGATCACATCATTAGGAACAGTAATCCCAAACGGTCAACGCTTGGTCAACGCACTCAAACGGTCTTGAGACCGTTTGCCCAAAAAGTTAAATTAAATCAGATTGAAAATCAGCACTTAATCCAATGAGGTTTCCCTAATTGATTAGGCTTCCACTCACGATTCCTTTGGAGTTAATCCCTAAAATTTGGAGGGTTATTAATAAACATAATTATAAACAGGAATACCATACGGTCAACGCTTAGTCAACCATCTTATATGGTCTTGAGACCGTTTGCTCAACCAGGTCAAGTTAATCAGGTTGAAAATCATCACATAATTCAATCTGATTGCCTAATTGATTGGCCTTCAACTCTCGATTCCTTTGGAGTTAATCCCTCAAATTTGGAGGGTTATCAGCCTACATAATTAGGAACAAAATTCCCAAACGGTCAACGCTTGGTCAACCATCTCAAACTGTCTTGAAACCGTTTTCTCGCAAACGGTTTCAAACTGTTTGCCCTTAAACGGTTTGTTGAAACCGCATAGCCAATCAAATTAAAACGATTTGGAGTAGCTATCAAAACCATTTGGCTTGGTAATTTTCTTTGGATAAGCATCTAGGATGATGTCATCATCCCATTCCTTCGAACAACCAAGAACAGCAACCGTTCTTGATGAAAATTGCAGCAAGAAACAAGAGTGCATCAAATTGAAGAAATCAATCAACAAAGCATAGAGAATTGATGCAATAGCAATGTTTAAGGGTTTGAGTTATAAAACCCACCTCCAATTGAGCTCCAAAGCTCCAAGATCACGCCATTAATGGTGGATGAATCTCTTGCAACTCCCCCTAGGCTCGTCCTCAAGCTTTTGATTGCAAAAGTTGGCTAGGGTTGAAGAGGAGATCGAAATAAGAAGGAATCCATAATTTATTTTCGATTTCCACCATGAAATCATGGAGAACGAAGGTCAAGGGCTTACCCACAGGTTGGGGACGTTCTCCCTGCTCCTCCCTAGCTTCTTGGTCGGTTTTGCAAGCAAGGGGAAGAAGAAAATCCGAAAAAGGCCTTGGTTTGGGCTTGGAAATGGCACTTTTATAAGGAAATTGATGAGAGAGAAAATGCCTTATAAAAATAAAATTAATCCAAAAATTATGGCCGCCTCTTCCCCCTCAACTCCATGGATACGAGGAATATCCCTTTGCCTTTAATTCTCCTTCATTATCCTCAATTTAAAGAAAAGTAAATTAAGCACCTTAATGCTTATTATATTAATATCCCATATGTGAGTGGAAATTACTTTTCTTTATAATAAGGTGAGTGGAATTTCACCTACTTAAGATATTTTCGTTCCTTATCTTGGCAAAGGAACGTCCATCCTTATTCAAAATCAACCCAAAACATTTTGGTTGAAAGCCCTTCAATTATTTTTATTCATGTTTGCCCTAAATTGAATTAGGGTTTCAATTAGGCATTATTCTTGATTATTTTAATGTCAAGATTTTCTCTCCTACAACTTAATTCAAATGAGGAGTCCCTCTCATTTTATTTGCTCTAAATGATGACAAGAAACATTAAGGACCATATTGAAGTGGTAATTTGCATATTGAACCCTAGATTTTGGGTAAATTGCACTTTACTCCAAAACTAGGTTTTAATGCACAAGGATTGCTTTACAAGCTTAATCTTGGTGTCCAAGCTTGTGGAAACCATACCACTACATCATATTCATCCTTATGATGTCTCAACATCAGAGGAACATCTTATCATGTGCAATTTGCAAGTTAACCCCTCAACTTGGGTAATTTGCACTTTAGTCCAAAATAAGAAATCATTGCTTCAACATTGTTCAAACAGGACCAAAATTGAAACATAAGTTCCTCATGAGCCCTAATTACTTTTCACAAGATGAGATTAAACATATAATCATCTTTCTTAATCAAAACACCTAGGGTTAAAGCATAACCCAGGTCAGGGATGTTACAAATTATAAACCCCTAACAAGGATTTCATCCCTGAAATCCCAGATAAAAAGGGAACATATATTATTCATTTCATCATATCATCATGTCTCTTCATAACACCTCATTGTTATGGAGACATCATAGAACTTTGATCAGTACAAAGTTCCTTCACACAATATTCTCATCTTTCTTTTATCATATTTACAACTTTATTAAACATGGATCACCTCCCTTGTTCTCATTCTCATCATATGAGGGTTATAATTTTACTTCCTCCTATACACATATCGATCTGAATTCCTATCAGATCCTTCTTTCTTGTACTTAAGGTATGATACATTTATTCATTTCATAATTCTTATTTCATGATACTCATTAGATTGTATCAGAATGTTTGCTTGATCAGGGCAATCAAAAAGATATCAATCTAAGAGTTTCCATACTCACTTTACCATCAGTAGTTGTATACCTGATCAGGGTTTACAAGTACTGAGATCAAGTAGTATGCAATTACATGCTATCATATTTCTTGCTTTTCATATTATCATAACATAAGATTTAATATCCCTGGATTTTATCCAGGCATCTCTTCTATACCTCTTCTTCTTTCATAGAGGTAAGATCAATATAGAGCATTTAAAAGAATACTAAACAGAATTCAAATTCTAGTTCTCATCATTTCTTCCCTATATAACAACTAATAGGGAAAACAAAATAAAAAATCCTCCTTTTTATAACAAAAAGGGGTTTAGTGTCTTCAACATGTACACATTTATAACATACCTTATCCTCACATCCTTAAAGGATTATGCAGATGAACTAAACAACAACTACCTTTCTTATAAACGAAAGCAAAAAGTAACTCAAAATAAAAAGTTATATCTTAATAAGTTTTTCTTATTACAGGTTATCTAGTGTCTTGTCTGTTGAGTCACCTCTCACTTTCTATTTAGACATTGCCACCTCAGATGTCCTCTCTGTCCACATCTATAGCAAGCTCGAAGCCTTTTAGGTGACTGCTGCTCAGGTGCACTATATTGTACTTGAGTCGGTACTACTGAAATCTTTGATTGTTTAGTACCACTAATTCCTTGTCCTTGTGACTGTTTAGACTTTCTTTTAAGGTCTGTATCATGTTTCTTTATCATAGACCCTTCTATCCTTCGAATTGATTCCAAAAATGTGGCAAATCTTTCTCTACTTTCTAGGGCAGATGCCGGAATGGACATCTCAGCATTTAGTCCTTTCTCAAAATGTCGAACCTTTTCTTCCTCAGTAGCAGCCATCTGAGGACAAAATCACAAAAGTTCCATGAACTTAACCTCATATTCACTTATTGACATGGCTCCCTGTCGAATTTTCTCAAACTGTGAGATCTTTTCATCCAAATAAGTCCTTGGAAAATATTTATTGACGAATTCTCGACGGAATTCGTCCCATCCAACCTCTTCGTCATTCTTTTTTATCTCTTCTATAGTCCACCAATGTCCAGCACTACCTTTCAGAAGGTACACAACATGTTTAACTTTGTCAGTATCCGGGATACCAAGGATCTTAAAGGCTTTTTCTAACTCAGTGAGCCAGAGATCAGCATCTACTGGATCAGATGTTCCAACATATTCTATGGCTCCTACACGACGTAGTCGTTCAAAGGTCTTACCAGACCCATATCCCTCATTGGGAACTGGTGTCCTAGGTGTTGATACTGGCACCCGATCTTCTATATACCTCAGTGTAGTCATAAGTTGCCCAAAAAGATTATGAACATCTGGGTTTCCTCTCATGTTTTCATCAACATGAGGATTTTCAGGCACTGGTTCATCCCTTGCCTGATCCCTTGCACCTCCCACCGGTGCAGCAACATCGTGCTCAGCAACGTAGTCTTCATGTCCTTCAGACATCTTTAAGTTATATATCTTCTTCTGCATAGCAGAAGACAATGTAAGATATTCTGAAGTACACTTAAAACAGACTCGATACCTTAGTCCTATGTCTCTGTAGACTCAGCAAACCTAGAGCTCTGATACCACAATTGTAACGACCGTCTTGCGAAAACATGATTAACTAATGCGGAAGCGTTCATCAAGTAGCGGATTAGCGAAAATCATTAAAAATTAAAACTTTTTGCAAAGAGATCCACACATAGGAAATCCTTTACAACAAGAACCATTGTATAACATTTACATTCTGGTTCAAACATATATAACTTGTACCATCTCTTTTCAGAGACTACAACATCAGCTGCCTTATAAACATTATATACAGACAACATATGAATCTCGAGGCATCAAGCCAAAACCTCAGTTTGATATATCAAAAAAACTGACTGAAAACTCCGAGGACCTGAGAGTACAGAGACGACACATAGGACTACTATCTATATGACTAGACAGTCAGTGCCTCCACCTGAGATCTCACTACTGTCCAAGCTGTTGCTTTCCTTTTCCTGCAAAAGAGTATCTGCCTCTTTGTCCGCGTCCACCTAAAAATGTTGGATCCCACGGGGGTGAGACAATTATAAATTGCCCCAGCGAGAGATATAACTCTCCGCCAGAAACATTATTATTGCATCTTAAGAAGATAAATATAGGTAGATGATAAGCAGTTTAAAGCATTCTCTTAATAAGGAATAGGAAGAACATGTATATCATTTATCCTCCATATTATACCATCATATCAAACTTCTCTTGTGACACTCATTATCTTGATATGTCACCCATGAGACATTCGCTTGTGACACTCATTATCTTGATATGTCACCCATGAGACATTCTCTTGTGACACTCATTATCTTGATATGTCACCCATGAGACATTCTCGTTTCAACTTATTGGCCTTAGTCAGTCTGCTAAACAGATAAGGAATTACATCTACCATGTACTCATATATCATTAATACATGCATTGGGTTATTACCAATCATGTGTCATCATTATAGGCATTGAGCCTCTGCCAGGTATTGGACTCTTCCAAACCTGATTACACTTCCAGGCATTGGTCTTTAACCAACCCTGATTACAGGCATTACACCTCTGCCAGGTATTGGATTTCTCCAAACCTGATTACACAGCCAGGCATTGGACTCTAACCAAACCTGATTTCACAGCCAGGCATTGGACTTTAACCAATCCTGACTTCACAGCCAGGCATTGGACTTTAACCAACCCTGATTTCACAGCCAGGCATTGGACTTTAACCAATCCTGATTACACAGCCAGGAATTGGACTTTAACCAATCCTGATTACACAGCCAGGCATTGGACTCTAACCAATCCTGATTACAGGCATTAAGCCTCTGCCAGGTATTGGACTTTAACCAAACCTTATTACACTGCCAGAAATTGGTCCGTAACCAATCCTGATTACATAGTTCATGGAATTTAATTCCTTTAACTCATCATTGATCATCACATACTACTTTCTTAAGTTACCAACTTATCTTGGATTAAGGTATTTCCCATCTTAATCCTTTCATCCACTAACCTATCACTCTTACCATAAAGTGCATAGGTTACACATAAGAATGGTCCAACTATCTTTAATGATATGGACTCATCTCAGATTAAGGCATTGCTTACAATAAGCTTGCCTATAATCAACCACAATAATTGTTTCACCTGTATAAGGCCATTCCTTCTATCTCATCATTAGGGCTTCCTTATACCCTTATTTAAAATTAGGATTATAATTCATTGTCATATTGCCCAAGATTAGGGCTTTATGTATTATGACTCCACATTAGAGTCTCACATACCTTCACCCTTCTTAGGGCCTCTCATCACAACATAGCATTAGATCTTCATGTGATGTTAACTCTTAATTAGGGTTTCTCATGGAATCACCCTCAACTAGGGTTTCCACCTTAGTCACCCACAATTTCGGTTTACTATGCATCTCCATTAGGATTTCATTCAATTGTCCATAATTAGATATTCACTATTCATCCCAATTAGGGTTTTACATCTCATTTCCCTAAATTGGAGTTTCACACATCACTACCCTAACTTAGGGTTACATCCTCACCCTGGATTAGGGTTACATTTAGAATTGCCCTCAATTAGGGTTAGAACCCAAAAGCCCTGTCAATTAGGGTTTATATTCATGATTAGGGTTTCATGATCTCTCTTCTTAAGGATCATACCCTTAATCATCACATGAATCATATTCATGTATGAATTAATGTTAACATCATCTCAAATTGATTAGGTCATATCAACCCTTCAATCAAGAGCATACCACTATGATTAACGTAGTGTATCAAGTCATTGGTCCAATAAGCAATTAGGGATTCATTCCTTAATTGGTACTAGTCCCTTAGGTACTGTTAGGGTTTCAACCTTTGTACCTTCTTTGTTTATCATTACTAATCATCATTGGGTCAATGGATCATTAATCATCTTAATTCTCAAGAGATTCAATCACATTGGACCTCCATTACATAAAGCATCCAATTGAATTAGGGTTTCCAATGTTGATTCCTTCAATCATTGGATTCATGGAACCAGTCATCAATTGGACCTACCCTCATACTTCAATTGAGTTTAATAGGTCAACCTTCAACTGATTTGACCCTCAATTGACCCTCAATTGGTCATCAATTAGGGTTTGATTCAATTGAATTAAGGTTTAGAATTGATGATTCAACAACACTAATCAATGTAAGACTAGTTACTTTGAAACCATTGAACCATCATCCAAATTGGGTATGACCTGACCCCAAACGGTCTTGAGGTCGTTTGGATGACCTCCAAACGGTCTTGAGACCGTTTTCCCATCATATCATTCAAAACCAAGCCATCCAAGTAGGGTTTGGATCATTGAAGTGCTCACCAATTCAGCAATTTATTGCAGATCAACTTGGTACCTTTAGGCCTTCAAACACCTAACCATACTCAACCCTAGACCTCCAAACGGTCTTGGGTGACAACCAAACGGTCTTGAGACCATTTAGATGAGCTCCAAACGGTCTTGAGACCGTTTTCCCATCATATCACTCAAAACCAAGCCATCCAAGTAGGGTTTGGATCATTGAAGTGCTCACCAATTCAGCAATTTATTGCAGATCAACTTGGTACCTTTAGGCCTTCAAACACCTAACCATACTCAACCCTAGACCTCCAAACGGTCTTGGGTGACCACCAAACGGTCTTGAGACCGTTTGGATGAGCTCCAAACGGTCTTGAGACCGTTTGGACCATCCAACCTTTGGATTCTAGTGAAAAATCATCATGGATTGGTCTATCGAGTTGATCAACAGATCAGCACTACATTGCAATATGATTAGTACCTTTGGACCTTCAATTGGTCAACTATACTTGACCCCAGACCTCCAAACGGTCTTGAGGTGACCCCAAACGGTCTTGAGACCGTTTGGATGATCCCCCAAACGGTCTTGAGACCGTTTGGGCTAATCAACCCAAAATCTCAAATTAGCTCATTGTGATTTCAGCACTGATTTCAATTAGGGTTAGCCCAATTGATTAGCCTTCAACTCATGACTCGTTTGGAATTAATCCATCAAATTTGGTGAGTCATTAGATCACATCATTAGGAACATTAATCCCAAAAGGTCAACGCTTGGTCAACGCACTCAAACGGTCTTGAGACCGTTTGCCCAAAACGTTAAATTAAATCAGATTGAAAATCAGCACTTAATCCAATTAGGTTTCCCTAATTGATTAGGATTCAACTCACGATTACTTTGGAGTTAATCCCTCAAATTTGGAGGATTATTAATAAACATAATTATGAACAGGAATCCCATACGGTCAACGTTTAGTCAACCATCATATACGGTCTTGAGACCGTTTGCTCAACCAGGTTAAGTTAATCAGGTTGAAAATCAGCACATAATTCAATCTGATTGCCTAATTGATTGGCCTTCAACTCTCGATTCCTTTGGAGTTAATCCCTCAAATTTGGAGGGTTATCAGCATACATAATTAGGAACAAAATTCCCAAACGGTCAACACTTGGTCAACCATCTCAAACGGTCTTGAAACCGTTTGCTCCCAAACGGTTTCAAACCGTTTGCCCTTAAACGGTTTGCTGAAACCGCATAGCCAATCAAATTAAAACGATTTGGAGTAGCTATCAAAACCATTTGGATTGGTAATTTTCTTTGGATAAGAATATAGGATGATGTCATCATCCCCTTCCTTCGAACAACCAAGAACAGCAACCGTTCTTGATGGAAATTGCAGCAAGAAACAAGAGTGCATCAAATTGAAGAAATCAATCAACAAAGCATAGAGAATTGATGCAATAGCAATGTGTAAGGGTTTGAGTTATAAAACCCGCCTACAATTGAGCTCCAAAGCTCCAAGCTCACGCCATTAATGGTGGATGAAGCTCTTGCAACTCCCCCTAGGCTCGTCCTCAAGCTTTTGATTGCAAAAGTTGGCTAGGGTTGAAGAGGAGATCGAAATAAGAAGGAATCCATAATTTATTTTCGATTTCCACCATGAAGTCATGGAGAACGAAGGTCAAGGGATTACCCACAGGTTGGGGACATTCTCCCTGCTCCTCCCGAGCTTCTTGGTCGGTTTTGCAAGCAAGGGGAAGAAGAAAATCCGAAAAAGGCCTTGGTTTGGGCTTGGAAATGGCACTTTTATAAGGAAATTGATGAGAGAGAAAATGCCTTATAAAAATCCAATTAATCCAAAAATTATGGCCGCCTCTTCCCCCTCAACTCCATGGATACGAGGCATATCCCTTTGCCTTTAATTATCCTTCATTATCCTCAATTTAAAGAAAAGCAAATTAAGCACCTTAATGCTTATTATATTAATATCCCATATGTGAGTGGAAATTACTTTTCTTTATAATAAGGTGAGTGGAATTTCACCTACTTAAGATATTTTCGTTCCTTATCTTGGCAAAGGAACGTCCATCCTTATTCAAAATCAACCCAAAACATTTTGGTTGAAAGCCCTTCAATTATTTTTATTCATGTTTGCCCTAAATTGAATTAGGGTTTCAATTAGGCATTATTCTTGATTATTTTAATGTCAAGATTCTCTCTCCTACAACTTAATTCAAATGATGAGTCCCTCTCATTTTATTTGCTCTAAATGATGACAAGAAACATTAAGGACCATATTGAAGTGGTAATTTGCATATTGAACCCTAGATTTTGGGTAAATTGTACTTTACTCCAAAACTAGGTTTTAATGCACAAGGATTGCTTTATAGGCTTAATCTTGGTGTCCAAGCTTGTGGAAACCATACCACTACATCATATTCATCCTTATGATGTCTCAACATCAGAGGAACATCTTATCATGTGCAATTTGCAAGTTAACCCCTCAACTTGGGTAATTTGCACTTTAGTCCAAAATAAGAAATCATTGCTTCAACATTGTTCAAACAGGACTAAAATTGAAACATAAGTTCCTCATGAGCCCTAATTACTTTTCACAAGATGAGATTAAACATATAATCATCTTTCTTAATCAAAACACCTAGGGTTAAAGCATAACCCAGGTCAGGGATGTTACAGTTAGTGTCATAACTGTAAGTTAGTAAGAGAGTAGTCTCTTAATGGTGTCAAGTCTTAGGACAGGATGTTAGCAGTACAACCTTGGAGACTCCAACTAAGTGATTGATGTTGTGTAGGCCGCAACAAGAGAATTGAGTTGTTCTCTGTTATCAATCATGATATAGATTTTTGTATGCATGGCCTTAATGCATTATTTTCTTTACTACCATGTCTTTATTGTGTTGTTACCAACCTATACTCTTGTACCCAAGGTTCAGGTTCAAGACTTTTATTCACCTAGTTCCTATGGGAGTCACAGTTGGATAACTCAGGTAGATTCAAACCGAAAGGTATCTGTTGAAAGCACAATATGGAGGACTGAATGGTAGAGTACACTACACATTGGACTTTGTGGGGGATTGTTAGATAAATGATAAATATTGTTACTGTAGCATAGTGTAATTACTGTAGCACGTAATTACTGTAGCGGCGTTACTGTAGCAAATCATTTATTTAGCATGGGTTAAGCCCAATGTAGTGCAGCAAGTACATGTGAGAAAAGTAGTTTGTCTCTAGTGCAAATGGCAAAGAAGTGTTATCCTATATTGCTCACTCCTAGAACTTTTGCGGTCCTCATATGTAGGATCACATGGGACATTAGTGTCCAAAGGGTCCTAGGAGGGAGGTATGCTTACCTCCTTGGTGGGTGGGATTGCCACATCACAACGCACGCACGCATGCACGCACGCGCGCCACGCCACGCCTCGCCTGGCCGGGCCGGGCTTGGGTTGTGGATTGTTTTTGCACTAGGATACAACTAAGTAATTAATTACTCGTGTAATTAATTGTTTCTTTCCTATTCAGATTTGTTTGATAATCCTAATTGGAAAGTATTTCTCTTTTACGGATTATTCCGTATTGTGTACAAGAGAGACCGAGTGTTTGCGTCTTACTGGGAATAGGATTAGGGACATGCGTGGCTATATATACGCCTCCGGTCATTAGGGTTAAACACACATCAAACAACGAAAACAGTTATCTGCCGCCGTGTGTTTGAGAACCCTAATCCAGAACAAGAGCTTTCGTTCCCGAGGGTGTTGCTTCGTGGAGTTCTTCTCCTGTGCGAAATGCGACTGCTTCCTTCTTCCCGTTCCCAAGGCGCAGCTGTCAGGCGGTGGTTCTTGCGGTTGCTGTGCTGCACTGGTAGCAGTACGACAAGGCTACGTCGAGCACGAGCAAGACGTGCAAGTTCCAAGTTTGTGCAGATCGAGACTGGGAGAACGGTGCCTATCTGTGAGGATTGTCGGACACTGATTTCTTTAAGTAACACGTTCGTTTCTCAGCGAACGATCTGGTTTGTGAATCTAACTCCTATTTTTCTGTTCTCCTGCTTGGTTTAATCTTCGTTTCTTATTTTGGATCTGCCTGAATTGTTAATTACATTACACCTTTCGCTGTTGCATGAACGATGTTAACTAATATTAACAACAATCTGATCACGCTACTTGGCTCGTGTGGAGGGACGTTGATCATGTAGATCACGTTGGATACCAGACTTGCGTACATCACGCTAATCCACAAGATGCCAATCAGAGACCAAGCAAGTTCTACATACTGATCATGATAGCTTCTAAAAGTTATCAACTTACCTTTAGTGATCGTGTGACTAGTCTCTAACTTGAGGAAAAGGAAAGCTCACTCTTATTTATTGGAAGTTGGGACTTCTATATATTACGCTTTTAAGTTTCCAGTTTGACTCGTATTCAAAATACGACTATCGAAGACCATATTCCAATACAAATGTTCTTTTTTGTTGACCGAGTCTACAAGATTAAAGGCCACAAAGTTTCCGAAGGCAAACGCGGCTCCCTCTCCTCTCGACAAGATTTAAATCACTCTTTTTTTATTAGCCTTTGACCAGCATAATCAAGAACTCCCTAGTGTTACTGTTGTCAAAGGGGAGAAACCGGCAATGACTTTGACCAGCCTTTGACCGGTAAAGACTTGATTATGACAAAAATAAAGACCCCGTGCTAGTTCATAGATCACCCAAATAAATAGAAGGGTATTGCACTAATTTTTGTCTCCATGAAGTTCTCCTAATCCACATGGTTGAGTGTTTTTCTTAAAAATTGAGAATATTATGTTCAATTATCCAACCGTGCAATTAATTTGATAGTGTTTTCTGTTTTCCTAGCGAGATCCATTCTGATGGTGGCATTCTGCTTTCTTCCTACAAAGTTCCATTTGGTAGTATTACTCCTCTTTCTATCGAGTTTCCAGTCCAGTAGTATTTCTATTCTATTTTTTATACCGTACCATGCTACAATCTAGTACCTTTATTTTGTACAAACTTTTATATATTCATTCCTCTATCAATGTTGTGAATGCAAAATGATGGGAGAATCCCTCAAGCTGGAGCATATATATCATATGTACCCAGCTTGTTACATAAGTTTTGAACCCGACAACCATTTAGGGACTTTGTAAACAAATCAGCTAACTAGTCTTCTGATCTGAGTGGTGGCAACTGAATAAAATTTTGTTGAATTTTTTCTCGCATAAAATGGCAATCGACTTCAATAAGTTTAGTTCTCTCATGAAAGATAGGATTTTGGGTAATGTGGACAGCATCTTGGTTGCCACACTTCAAGTCAATGGGAGTTTTCTGAATAAAGCCAAGCTCCTCTAGCAAGTGACGAACCTATAACAACTCACATGTTGCTAGTGTTGTAGATTTAAACTTTGATTCTGCACTAGATCTTGCAACTACAATTTACTTTTTGCTTTTCCATGAAACCAAGTTTCCTCCTACAAATACACAATAGCCAGAAATAGACATTCTGTAAATACTAGATCCAGCCCAACCAACATCTAAGAAACCCTGAATCTGTAGATGTCCATGATTTTCATATAGAAGCCCTTTGCCGGGAGACTTCTTGAGAAACCTCAGAATGCGCATCACAACCTCCATATGACCTGTGCATGGCTTATCCATGAACTGACTAACAACACTAGTAGAAAAGGCAATGTCGGGCTGAGTGATAGTCAAATAAATTAACTTCCAACAAGTCATCTAAATCTCCATGGATCATCAAGTAACTCCCCCAGCTCCATGGACAATTTGACTTTAGGATCCATTGGAGTATGAACAAGTTTGGTACTCAGATCCCTATCTCAGGAAAAAACCTAACACATATTTTCTCTGTGAGATAACTATCTCAAATTTGGACTTGGCAACTTCAATCCCCAAAAAATATTTTAGACTACCCAAGTCCTTTGTCGGAAATTGGCATTGTAAAACCGTCGTTAAATGTGCAATGTCATGCATGTCATCACCAGTAATCATAATACCATCTACATATACCATTAGAAAAATGCTCCCAAAACTTTGTCGTCTGTAGATGACTGAATGATCCATAGTAAATCTCTAGAGACCAAACTCTGAAAGAGCACTACTGAATCTGCCAAACTAGGCACGACTGACTGCTTTAGACCATGGAGGGACTTGTGAAGACAACATACTATATGTGACTCCCCCTGAGCAACAAACCTAGGTGGTTGTTCCATATAAATCTCCTCATCTGGATCACCATGAAGGAATGTATTTTTAAATATCAAGTTGGTGTAGAGGCCAAGAGTAAATAGTAGACAGAGACAAGAAAATGTGGATGGATGTCATCTTTGTCACAGGAGAGAAGGTCTCTGAGTAATCCTCACAATAGATCTAAGTGTATCCCATGGCTACCAAACACCCCTTGAGTCGAACAACACAAACATCTGCACCCATTTTGATAGTGTAAACCCAACGAGATCCAACAATAGACTTGCCATGCGAGCGTGAAACAAGAGACCATGTCTTGTTCAAGTTAGGAGCTGACATCTCATCCATAGTATGGCGCCAACCTGGGTGATCAAGTGCAACTGAAAAAGATGAAGGTATAGAGACAGAAGACATAGAAGAAATAAAAGCATGATATGAAGGTGAGATGTGGCTATATGAAACAAAGTTAGAAATAGGATGTTGAATATTTTTAAGTGTGCTTGATTTTACGCCTTTACTCATGGCAATAGGAAGATTTTGTTGAAAAGATGAAGGAATTGTCTCTACCTGACCTTCTGATAAGGAAGCATCTGGAGGAGCTGAACTGGTAGGATGATGTACCACCTGGCATTGGTGCCAGAACCAGACTGCCCACTTGTACTTGTACGACGAGTGTAAACCTAAGTGACTGGTGGTCTAGCTTGGCTAGGTGGAATTACATCACAAGCACCATCATCGCTAGGGGACTCAAAAATAAGAAACTCGACAATGATGGGAAGCGGAAAAAGTTCCCCCGTAACTACGGGGTGTCACTGAAGAACTATCATTAGTTTGGTCATGTTTGGTTGATATTTGAGCTAGATATGCTTATTTTGGACCAAGTTGCAATGTACCCATGATGAGAGTCTATATTGAAATTTGTCACATGTAGGTTGTGTCCTTTATTCCTTGGCATCATGAGAGAGATATTGGTGCTGAAGGCTACCTTGTTGGACCTTGGTTGATGATGTGGAATCATATGTTGATGTTAGGGTTTGCATGGCTATGCATGGTTGCTTGAGTGGATGGTGTAGTGACCATGTGTGTGGTGTCTTGAGTGTGTTTTGACTGATACACTTTGTCTTTTTGGTGTTTGTAATGACCTAAGTGTTTTGTCTTGGTTGAGGTTGCTAGGGTTTCGCTTGTGTTGTTGTGTGTTGACTTGTGTTGTGACCTACCTTAGGTGGTTGAGTGTTGCGGATGATACCTTGATGTTTTGTTGCAACCTTGATGAGTAGTGGACCTAAGTGGTCTCTACACTACCTTTTTTTATCACCCTTCTTCCATGCAAGACTATAGTGGTTGCATGGCCGATCATTTGGTGGATAAGTGTCCATTTGGTACTCTTATGCCTTGACACCTCATATCTTTACCTCCTTCCTACCCATTGAGTACATAAGCTCCCTCTTTTACATGCAAGCAATCCTTTTAGCCCCCTCTTCTCCTTTTTCTTTCTTGTGTTGACCTTGGAGCTTGGTGGTTCTAGCAAAGGGCTGATCTTGGAGCTTTGGTGGTTGATCTTCCTTGCATGTGGTGATCTTGAGCTTGATCATCTTCCTTATGGTGATCCTTGGTGATCTTCCTTCTTGGTAAGTGGTTCTATACCTTTGATCTCGTTTGGAACCCTAACCCTTCCTTCTTCTCCTTTCTTGTTTGTGAGACTATGGATCACCGTGGTGGCTATCTTGAGGATCTATCTTCTCTTCACATAGAGCAGAGACTATGGTTTGACCATGGTAGTACCTATGAAGCTTCCTCCTTTCTCCTTTCTTCCTTCTTCTCTCTTATTTGGCCTAGAGTTTGATTTTCTTCACCCTGAGCTTTCCTTTGACCTTGGTGTGATGTTCTCTTATGAGGTCATCTTGTGGCTAAGGAGTTGATTCTAATTGGAGCTTCTTTCTCTCACTTGGAGCTCGTGGCTTTGGAGCTTGATCTTCTTCCTAAGGTGGGTTATATAATTTTCACTCTTCTATTATTGCACCATTAAATTTCTTGCATGCTACTATTCTATATTTAAAATGTGATGCCAAGTTGTTAGATGAAGTTTTCATTATCTAGGGTTTATGATTATGAAGTATTGTTGTGTAGATTCCTCTTTCTCCTAAACCCTAGTTTGATGTACCCAATTTGTAAGTGATGGAGGAGTTGTCAATTCTTACATGCAATATGATCTTTGCTTCTTTCACCATATTATGGTTCGATCATATTATAAGGTTTGAAGTTTTGATCTTTTATTACAGTAGCTTGACATATGGTTTTCCACTTATTATCATGGTTTTCCATATGTTCTTTGGTGGCGTTAATTTTAGGGTTTTTATGTCCATCTTGTACGGATTTTCCCCCTTTATGACACTTAGTTTTCTTTGATGTTTGTCGTCTTTTTTTTATCATGGCTCAACTTTGTTTTGAAGATGATTATGTGTTGTTTAAAGTAGCTTTACCTTGAGGTCTCTACACTTACCTTGGTGCTATGATTTTTAGTTGGCCGCTACATGTTGTTGGTGGGTTATTGTGGGTGCAACAAACCCTAACCCTAGTTGTAGGCTGGTAGCTACATTTGGCTCATTAAGGTTGAAGTGTGATCCTTTTTTGAGTTGGTCAATGCACATATGGTGATGTGTTGTGGGTGATACATGGCTAAACCTAATCACCTATGGTCGCTACACCTTGTGGTTGTTTCAGTTGAAACACATGTGCTAGTCTAATGGTCAATACACCTTGTGCCTTTGTTGGTCACAACAAGTGTTTTACTTGGTTGGTTACAACAATATGTTAAAATAGTGGGACACTACATAGTGCATCTTTTTTATCACAAAAATGGTTGACACCTATGTTAACGGTCACTACCCTGACCCATGTCTTGTGGCCACTACTATTAGTGGGTTAGCCCTAACAGTCACAACACATGTGTATGAAAGGGGTCACTGCAATACCCTACCTATCTAGTTGTCATATGTTTCTATATTATGTTTGAGTAATGATGATGTGAGTGCTAAACCCTAAAATGTTCAAAGAAAGTGAGAGATTGTGTATAGTGATGCTGATTATGTAGGATGTTTGATTGATAGAAAGTGTACAGGTGGTACTTGCTTCCTCCTAGGATCATGATTGGTGTCTTGGTTTTCCAAAAAATAGAGAATAGTGGCATATCCACTACTAAGGCTGAATAATTGTTATGTGCAGGTTCTTTGGACGAAGAAAATTCTCTAAGACTTTAACATTTTTTATTCTTCTCCTATCTTTTGTGATAATACTAGTGCAATTGATTTATCTTACAATTCTATATTGCATAGTATATCCAAGAATGTAGAGGTTCACCATCATTTTCTTCATGATCACATTGCCAAGAAGGATATTTATATTACGTATGTGGACACAAAAAATTAGTTGGCGGACATTTTTACTAAACCTCTAGCTATAGAGCACTTTAATTATATTAGATCTAAAATGCTCATAACTACCTTGGATGAATCTTGTATGCCTTCTAGTTAGATGATATGTATCCTATATGCTTTGCTCTTGTCTTGATCACCCTTTCTTGCTGAAGTGCTAACATTTTTATGTTATTTTGCCTTATTTTTCACTTGCTTTGGGTATTATCTACAAACAACGGTTTTATCACTAAATAGTACCTAATGATGAGTGATCTCTACAAACAATGGTTTTATCACTAAAAAGTACCTAATGATGAGTGATATGTGCTTAGGTATGTTTAAAATTCAAAATGGACTAGAAAAATAAATTTAATTATCACTCAAATGACTAGAATGTAAGATTTCTAAGTTTGGGACAGAACATTTATCGATCAAATTTCCAACTCGACTGATTGGTAGCCGAGGGCTTTTGTAAAAATCCATTCAGTGGAGTTTCCATCTCACAGAACTCGAATGATGTCCAGGATGGAACAAATCTTAAGTAGGTTTCGGCTGACTATTCAACGTCTAAACTAGAGAAAATTCGACTGATTCCTCCTCTAGCTCTCTCGAGCTCTCAACCCTAGCCTGGACCTTGTCCTAACTAGCACTCTTTTGGCCTTCCTAGCTCCTTTGTCTATAGACAACCTTAGGTGGTGATCTTCTCTAGTTTCATCTCATATTCTTCTCCATTTCTCCTCCATGGCTTCAAATAGAAGAAAGAGAGCCTCCCCTACTAGAGTACCTTCATCCTCATCCAACTCTCACCTCATTCCCTATGACGATACCTTCTTTATATCAACCAAAGCACTAAATAAGTAGAAGGAGCTCCTTCCTAGGAACCCATTTCCCTTCTGTGCTTTGTTTGAGCCTCGCCCTGCTATGCAAAAAGTCATAGATGTGGTAACCAAGTTTCTTTATGATCATCACCTAGCTACCCTGAGTGTCAAATGTTTGTACTATCACAATTCCATCACAAGCACTAAGGTAGTTCATGAGTTATACGCTAATCTATCATGGAATTATGACACTCTTGTACCCCCACCAAATACTCAAGTGATTCTTACTTCCATGACTTCCAGTAAGAAATTCACTATCTTAGAAGATTCCTTGAATGTCTTCCTCAATGGTATTACTCTCCCTGACATACATAAGTTCTTAAAGAAACCTCATTTTGTCTACAAGAAGAAATCCACCCTACCTTCCTCTGCCTTGGACCTTAAAAACTATATTCTCACTTTGGTAGTCATCTACAATATTTAATCCAAAAAGAATCAAACTGAAATTGCTAAAAATTCCGTAATGATTATGTTTTGCATGTTGAAAAACATCGGAGTCGTGTGGTCTTGATATGGTCTCCACCATATGATCTGCATTGACCTCAACAAGAATATTCGAGGTATCCACCCACCCTACCCAACCATGATTCATTGTCTTTTCGCCTCTGCCACTGGAAAGTCTACTTTTCATGAGCTTCATTACAAACCTTCTAGAAAAGGAGTATGTATCAGTGATACCACAATCAAGAAAAGATTTTTTCCTACATCTTCTTCCACCACACATGGAGCCTCTACCTCCACCTAGGAACCTCCACCTCTACCACCATCCCGTCCTATCCATGTCTCATTTCATGTATCCATTGAAGCCCTCATGGGTTACATGGTGCATCAGTAGGCGTACAACCTATAGGTTCAGGAGAATCTACACCAGAATCTCTATTTTATCATGCCTTCTATGAACCTATCTTATGTCCATCCTTATCTGACCTGCCAGCCCTACCAAGGTGGTGATTATGATTCCTATGCATATAATCACTTCTACCTGGCCCCTCCATCCACTGCTTCTGCTACTACACCCTCTGTTGTTGGTGGATCTACCCGTGAAGTGTTAGCTCTCCCTACTATCCCCATAGATACCTTGCTTACAGGCCATGGAACTTTTGTTCCCACTTTTCCTCATGCCAAGGAGCTCCATGATTTTGACATCACTTGGGATGAGCCATATGACAAGTGGCTTGATCATGGTTTTAGTCCTTGATCGGCCTTTTTCTCACGTTCAAATATGAACGCAAGAAAAAGAAGGAATCAAGCTTTAAATTTATAATCCGAAACCTCCTAGGCCCTCACAACTTTATTACGGGGTCAAAGTAGATATACGGGGTCAAAAATAGGGACGTGGTGACATTTAGGACGCCACATACTTCATTCTTGAGTCAGATAAGCCAAAATGATGGTGGATAAAAGAAAGTGCTAGAACTAGTCCAGCGGGTTGTCATGATTAAAATAAGGAAAAGAAAAGAAAACAAAAGCAAAACAAAATAGAGCTCGAGGTTCTACTAATCAGAGAAAGAGAGTTCCTGGCTATGTAACCATAAACGGGGCAGTCTATGCACTCATTCTCGGGCGTAGAAGACCCTCGAACACCCAAGCAAGCATCTAGTACGCACTGTGGCATCTGTCCTGTGGGGTCGTCCCACTCGCTCTCGCGGTGCGTGACTAAAACCATCAACAATATGTCATTGACCATCTCTCAAGGAATGACATATCAACACTTCAGAATATGCTAAATTCCTTCTCGGGTCTTAGGATATTCTGGGGTGTTAGGAACAGAATACCTTGGATCGTCCTCCTTTCGGGTTCAGATCCAAACTATTATCTCTTAGCTATTCCTACAACGGACCTCTCGATACAGGCAGAAGTAGCAGTTCAAGCGAGTAAGAGATCAACCAAACTAGCAATCATAACTAGAAAGAGAAAATAGAACATGCAACATACTAGATCTGATATGAATCTACTTGCTTAAGGCAAAAGTACATAAACATGCCCAGATCAGGCTACATAGCCAAGAAGGAACTAACTAGCCATAGACAATCATGGTTAGCACCAAACAAAGATGGATGAACATCGTTTGTACAAGAAACAAAGGAACACAGTAGAATAAAAGGGAAGAGGGAAGAGATATAGCCCGTAAAGGAGACGTGGCTCTCGCTCCTCAGTCTCTGTGTAGGTCGGATCTTGCCCCTTGGGTCTTCTCTTCATCCTTCTGGACTCCTCAGCTCTCTCTCTCTAGACCATATCAGGCAGGACCGTATCGGGCAGACCGTATCGGGCAAGGCCGTATCGGGCAAGACTGTATCGGGCAAGGCCGTATCAGGCAAGGCCGTATCGGGCAAGACCGTATCGAGCAGTAGACCTTTGGGGAACCCCACACACTAGCTCCTTGGTCTAAGAACTAGCTCTTAGAGGGTCCTCCCTCCAGGCCCTTGGCTCTCCCCCCGCTGATCCCCTTCTTGTAGGCTGGAAGCTACTATTTATAGGTAGTGAGTTGATGGGAGTTGTAGCTTTTATTGGTCCACGTGTCCTTCATCCGTGGCTTTGATCTTCAGGCATCGGGTCACCCAATATGACTGTCACCCGACGACTGTGTCAGGCACCCGTATCGGCCAGGCATATCGGGTAGCCGTATCGGTTAGGCCATATCGGGCACTCATATCGGGCGGCCGTATCTGACAGGCCATATCGGG
Source organism: Alisma plantago-aquatica (assembly GCA_963693085.1). Lineage (NCBI taxonomy): Eukaryota > Viridiplantae > Streptophyta > Magnoliopsida > Alismatales > Alismataceae > Alisma > Alisma plantago-aquatica. The sequence goes on from OY856411.1 coordinate 1,040,873,946, forward strand.
CAGCCATATCGGCTAGGCTGTATCGGCCAGGCTGTGTCGGCCAGCTGCTAGAATTCTTGTCTTTTCAGGCTCGGTACTTGAGAGTCCCAAAATGGCTAGTTTCGGTGCCTGCAAGTCTAAAATTGGCTAATTAGCTACATTTATTGGCTATTTTGACTATTTTATCTAATGAGAGACAAAAATCATAAAACATGAGCAAAATGGTGCATATTAGGACTAAAGTGATATAAAACCATAGATAAAATGCATAGAAATTATGTGCTAATTTGGGTGTTATCAACTACCCCAAGCTTAAAACTTGCTGGTCCTCAAGCAAGACTGTGCTCAAAGAACCAAAAAGATAACATCCAAATTAAGCTCGGCAATAAATGCTAAAGTTGAGAAAAATAGTTTAAAGCACCAATACTCTTGATCCATGTCATTTCAGAACAAACCCCCACCAAACAAGCACAATCCTGCTAAAGCAAGATCAAAGAGTGTCCAGGAAAGATTCAGTGAATTAACTACAGTCTGCCGATACTCATGAGGGTTTGAATCATAATTATTTAAACATGAAAAGAGTTGTCACTTAGGTGATCAAGCAGGTGATGAGAAATGAGCCATCACCATGAATCCATGCATACCAATCTAGAACAACGCACCTCTCACTTATTCATGTCCTAGGAAACAAAGCAAAAAGACTCTAATGACTTTTAAGGATCTCTATCTGCGTTAGGTCGGTCCATGTAACGAGCAACAGTCCCTGCAGTCCGAGCCAGTTGGCCCAGAGTAGTGAGACAAACTCTTCGTACTGCGCTCAAACCAACCCTTCTACTGAGATGATCTCATAGGTCACCTAAGGGTTCCTAGTGACTTTCTAATGAGCTTTTAGAGTGATACTACCAGGCACGACATACCCACGTTCATGAGCGCAGTCATACACCGGCTGGGCATCATCCTCAACTCTCCTAAAAGAGAAAACAACACTCATTTATTGTTCACACTCATGCTTTTATCATCTGCATTCTATTTGTAGGCTTGGGTGAGAACTATATAGATATTTTGGGATTTTGTGGGCGGCCAAGCCTCTTTTTGCACATTTTTATATTTTTCATCTTTTTTACTCAATATAATGTGAGAAGGCATGTAGTCCATCAAGGAAAAGCACTTCACCTTGATCATGGCTCAAAACTCATCATGATCCGCTTGATACCTGTGTGAAAAGATAGCAATTATGATTCAAGAATCCTTAGAATAGAGGCAAACTTGTGAATCCACAACTAGGTTCTTTGATCGTGTTTTAGCTCATTCCAATGGTCCTTTACCATGGATTTTCCATTCATGACACAGATCAAGGGAATTCGGCTTTAAGCTATGAAAAAGGGACATAACCTTATATTTATTACCAAACTCAAGGAAAGAGTCAAAGAGCAAGTCAAGTATAAGGTCAAGCAATTTTTAAGATGAAAACTATGCATCTAGGCATGAAGTCAAGCATTTATCTATTAGATTCACACCACATAGCCATAATTTCATTTAAACTAAATGCAGGAAGTAAACATGCATGCAAGAAGGGTGAAGAGAAAGAAGGGCGAATCCTACCACCCCAAGCTTAAAACTTGTTCATCCTCGAGCAAGACTTAAACTTGGAATAGAGAGGCAGGAATGCATGATTTTAACGGCAGTTATTGAAGTTCAAAGATGATGCATGGATGCAAGGAAACAAATAGTTAGAGGAAATAAGCTAATTAACAAGAACATGAAAAGTAAAATTTATTGTAATAAAAGGGCGGGAGGGTGGGTAAGAGAAAAGGGGGTGGTTGCCCCATGATACCGACACTAGGGTCCCAAATCCTAAGTTTTGGGACCAGTGTCACCTGTGTCTTGCCTACAGGTTCTGCCACATAATAGAAATATAATAGGCGGAGATGCGGTCCCTCCCGAGTCTGAAGAAGAGGAACGTAATCCGGCGACTCGGTGAAGTCATCACTGTGTTGGAAGTGGCTTGAACTGCACTGGGATGAATTCTTTCGCATATCATCCTCAGGGTACCTTTCATTATATGAATTTGAATATGAAGGTCCTGGGATGTCGACACAGGATGAGATGGAGGGGATAGGTTGAATGACTTGGGCAGGATCCTTGTCTCCTTCCTCCATCTCTGAACTTGAGGTTGGGTGCTCAGATAAGCTACTATATGCAGTCTGAGTCATCCAATCATCGTCTGAACAAGAAGTACCCCCTGAAGAATCTATTTGTGGTTCTACCACCCCAAGCTTATCACTTGGCATGGAGTCAGGGGTGTCTTCATGCTCAGCAACCATGTTGTAGTGCACCGTCCATCCTGCCCCCTTGACGTCCACCCTACCTTGTAAAGGTATGGTTGTAGATGGCAGCTCGTGCTGCTCCAACTCGTCGTCGGCAGTATACTCACTGCTCCATGTCGAGCATTTGTCATTGTCATCGTCGTCGACATCGTCGTCGACATCGTCATCGAACAAATTTTTCCAAACCATGGTTGGCGTACTGCTCAAAGCGAAGTGACAAGTCTCAATATGGCAAATGTCATTCTGGTATGGTTCAATATCTGACTCTGGTTCCTCTAGCCAACCTTCAGGCTGTGAGGAAACTTGGCTTTTAGAGTCTTCATCATCATCATCATAGACCCATTCATGTTTATGACTCATATCTTCCATTGGTTCATCAGCTGGGTCATCTGGATAGAGTGAAGGGCTTCCCCAAGTGGGTTGGTCTTCACAGAAAAATCATGGTGAATCTAGTTGATGGTCTGAATAGGATGGTGATGCATACTCCACTTCAGACCCAACGGAATGGTCTTGATGACTAACATCTTCATTATCTTGTGCTGGCATTTGTAATTGGATTGTAACCAAATCAATGAGCTCTTGGAGCCTCCTGCCTTGTTCAACATCTTTATCATGAAGTTGTTGTACTTGAGCAGAAATGCTTTCGAGACCCATCGATTCTGCCATGCACATCGGTTGCTGACCTGCTATACCAAACTAATGCGCTTGAATGAATCCTCGCTCAATAGTTTGAACTAGACTTCTACTTCAGTTTGTAGCCTCGGTGGCTACTTTGAGACGACGATCCTGCTTTTCTAGTAGTTGTTGCATGGGATCGACATCTTCTTGGAGATGAGGGACTAGGGAGGTGAGTGCCTTGCACTCTACCCAGCTAACTCCACTGCCTTAATCAGTTCTTGATCCCATGATAGCATGGGGTTCGATGGTTGACTGGCAGTCTCCTTTGTTGTAGTTTCAACATATGACGACGGTGGAGGTGAGTATAACTCGACTAGCTGTAAAGCACGACCTTCAATTATTTGCCAGCAGTCGGTACTGTGGAAAAACTCAGGAGGACAGGTGGACAAGATGACTTGTCTTTCCGAAGCGAGGTCCATGGCTGTAAAAGGTATAAGAAAAAGAGAAGGTATTCAGTATATATGAACAAGTATGTTTAAAACAAAAGAAAATTTATGCATATATATACAGGCTTATAGTGACAGAAAAAAATCTTTTAGGCATGTAAACGTGGCAAACCATGTCCCCGGCAACGGCGCCAAAAGTTGATCGGCCTTTTTCTCACGTCTGAATATGAACGCAGGACAAAGGAAGGAATCAAGCTTTAAATTTATAACCCGAAACCTCCTAGGCCCCTGCAACTTTATTACGGGGTCAAAGTAGATATACGGGTCAAACACAGGGATGTGGTGACATTTAGGACGCCACAGACTTTGTTCTTGAGTCAGATAAGCCAAAACGATGGTCGATAAAAGAAAGTGCTAGAACTAGTCCAGCGGGTTGTCACGATTAAAATAAGGAAAAGAAAAGAAAACAAAAGAAAAACAAAATAGAGCTAGAGGTTCTACTAATCAGATAAAGAGAGTTCCCGGCTATGTAACCATAAACAGGGCAGTCTATGCACTCGTTCTTGGGCGTAGACGATCCTCGAACACCCAAGCAAGCATCTAGTACGCACTGTGGCATCTGTCCTGTGGGGTCGTCCCACTCACTCTCGCGGTGTGTGACTAAAACCATCAACAATATTTCATTGACCCTCTCTCAAGGAATGACATATCAACACTTCAGAATATGCTAAATTCCTTCTCGGGTCTTAGGATATTCTGGGGTGTTAGGAACAGAATACCTTGGATCGTCCTCCTCTCGGGTTCAGATCCAAACTATTGTCTCTTCGCTATTCCTACAACGGACCTCTCAATACAGGAAGAAATAGCAGTTCAAGCGAGTAAGAGATCAACCAAACTAGCAATCATAACTAGAAAGAGAAAATAGAACATGCAACATACTAGATATGATATGAATCTACTTACTTAAGGAAAAAGTACATAAACATGCCCAGATCGGGCTACATAGCCAAGAAGGAACAAACTAGCCATAGACAAGCATGGTTAGCACCGAACAAATATGGATGAACATCGTTTGTACAAGAAACAAAGGAATGCAGTGGAATAAAAGGGAAGAGGGAGGAGATATAGATCGTAGAGGAGAGGTGGCTCTCACTCCTCGGTCTTTGTGTAGGCCGGATCTCTCCCCTTGGGTCTTTTCTTCATCCTTCTGGACTCCTCAACTCTCCCTCTCTCTAGACCATATCGGGCAAGGCCGTATCGGGTAAGACCGTATCAGGCAAGGCCGTATCAGGCAAGACCGTATCGGGCAGCAGACTTTTGGGGAACCCCACACACTAGCTCCTTGGTCTAAGAACTAGCTCTTACAGGGTCCTCCCTCCAGGCCCTCGACTCTCCCCCCGCTGATCCCCTTCTTGTAGGCTGGCAGCTACTATTTATAGGCAGTGAGTTGATGGGAGTTGTAGCTTTTATTGGTCCATGTGTCCTTCATCCGTGGCTTCGATCTTGAGGCATCGGGTCGGCCGATATGACTGTTGCCCGACGACCGTGTTAGGCACCTGTATCGGCCAGGCATATCGGGTAGCCGTATTGGCCAGGCCATATCAGGCACTCATATCGGGAGGCCGTATCTGCCAGGCCGTATCGGCCAGGCTATATCAGCTAGGCTGTGTCGGCCAGCTGCTAGAATTCTTGTCTTTTCAGGCTCGGTACTTGAGAGTCCCAAAATGGCTAGTTTCGGTGCCTGCAAGTCTAAAATTGGCTAATTAGCTACATTTATTGGCTATTTTGACTATCTTATCTAATGAGAGACAAAAATCATAAAACATGAGCAAAATGGTGCATAGTAGGACTAAAGTGATATAAAACCATAGATAAAATGCATAGAAAATATGCGCTAATTTGGGTGTTATCAGTCCTTCTTCTAACGAGGAGATGTCTGACCACGTTGATGAGGAAGATGCTCATGATGATGATGAGGCATCTGATGTTGATGTCGAGGATGGTTCAGATGATGATGATGATGGCTTTGTTGGTGGCTCTGGTGATGAAGGTTATATTGTTGCACCTTTAGATGGAGATGATGACTATGAGCCTGAAGCTAATGATGATGATGTCGATGATGATGCAGTGGACATAGATGCCATAGATGTTTGGATGGTTTAGTTCTTAGTCCTTATATGTTGATCATATATATCTTTCTAGGCTATTTTTTTTACTTAAAGCATCTGGCACATTATCTAAGATGTACTATTTCTATCATCATATTGTTTTCATCATTTTGGCTTTTAGTTTCCTTGAGAACATGCTTATGTGTTGTAATCTTAATCTTTTGTATCATAACTCCATGTTTGTTCTATCATATGAGTTATTGGTATGGTTTCTATATTTTTATTATGAAACTAGTTGTGTGTTTCTCTCTCATCTCCATTTGATGTGTGTTATGTGGTTGCATGATTTATCCTGTGGTTGAATGTTCTTTGGTTGTGCTTAAAGGAGACTTGCTTTTATGCTACAAAAAACATGTCTATTACTCAGGGACTTTTGTGAGGGACCAAATTTCTGTGAGAAATAGGGACCCTCCCTCGATGAATGGAGAATGTCCCTCAACCATATTTCTAATGTATCAATGCATTTGTTTTGATTGATGATCCGTCAAAAATTGGGTATAATTTTTTATCCCCTCACAAGTACTATTGAGGGAACTCTTTCATCATTTCCCTCCATTGTAACCCAATTTTTTAGTCTTTTCCACACTAATTCTGATTAATCCTAATCAGCCCCACGCCTATTTCATATTTTTTAATTTGGGTTTAAAGAAGCTTGTGGTTGTTCCCCTCCATCCACCTGGCTACCAAAATCACACCCCCTTCATCTCCCTAGCTGTCGGCAGGTCTTCCCTTCACCATTGAGGCCGCCGACAACTTATGTCCTCCATCTTAGGAGATACATTCCGGTAGAGTCTCCCCCCATCCCCGTGTAGAGTGTGAGAAGATGATTATGGCTCTTGTGTCCGACAACCTCTCTACCCATTCTCTTCCCTTCGTGGCGGCATGGTCTCTTCCCATGCAGCATCCAGTGAAGTGTGAGAAGACGATGGTGATCCCTGACCATCCTCTTCCCGACATTGAACCCTGATCCACCCTATCAAGTCTCTACAATAGGTACATTAGTTGTGGAGAAGAGAAAAATTGCTTGCTTATTTGGTTGATGTGAAGGTCAGTGGATTTCTTCATTGCTTCTTTAATTCAACATTGAACCATGATATCAATGCACACTTGTATGCTTCTTCAAAACTTGTATGCTTCTTCATTACTTCTTCAAAACTTGTATGTTTCTCCGCGGTGTCATCTAATTCTCTACATCTATTGTGATTTCTATCGCTAATGCTTCTAAAGGTTAAACAGCCTTTTGGGATGTGATGTTGGGCTTCATCCATATCTAGCCATTCTAGAGGAATATATCTAGGGGATATACAGTTATATATACTTCATAGAAGCTATGGTGGGAGGGATCAACTATTCCATCGTGAATTTCCCTAGCCTATGGTCTTGCTACCATGGTTTGTTAGATTGTTCTATGTAGGAGGTAGTGGAGTAGATCTTTATGAAGGAGAAGGTCAACTATGTGCCAATCTAGCTTATATGTTTAAACTATGTCATGTTTGTTGCAATGGGTAGTTGCCTCAGCCATTCTATGAGTGAATATCTAAGGCATTTTGATGGTTGGATGCTTTAATGAGTGCAGTGAATGAAGCATCCTTTGTCTTACCTTTTAGATAATCATGATGAGTAGCAACACATGTCATTCTCATGTAGTGATAGTTCAACTATAATGGAAGCCCAATCAAAATTCTCATTGTAACATTTAGGCTGATGAGATCTTTTGTTGGATGGCTAACAACGTATGTGGCTTGCCATGATATAAACCCGGTTGGTTCTTGAGAAAATGAGGATATAAAATTGAGGCTATGCAAAAGCAGACATCCAATTTAGGGGACATTACCAGGGGAAACATAATATTGCTAGATTTCTTCTATCCATACTAAGTTAGATATTTGATTTTTCTCTACTTGAGTTTTAGATTTATTGCTGCTAACTAAACCTCTTACTCTCATTTAAAGTTTGATAGTGGTTTGTGGTATGCTCTACTATTCAAGAACCATAATTCAAGTTACACTTGGATATGGACTAGAACTTACATTGGTTTCTTACTAAAATAAAGGGAAAGATGGTTATAAGAAGATCCAACATTGTATTTGTCAAAGGAAGTTTGAGATTGTTACTCATGTATAGTTAAAGGTAATTTGAGATGAAGAGGCTACACATGACTAGTAACAATTCATGATGCCAAATGATGCATATGTTCAATCAACACTCCAATATCCATAGATTGAGGCACTTAATTTTTAGATAAAGACTTTTAGGGATATTTTTGTAGAATAAAAAATATTTAGGGAGTACATGAGATAAAACTTATGTTCACTTGATCAAATTCAATGATATAAGTGTACTAGAAAGCAAGAAAGTTCCCACATAATAGAACTTACACTCACCATCATGTAATTCTTCTAAAATGACAAGGTCTCCATTAGTGCAATTATTTGGAGCCTAATGAATCAGAGACCTGGTATTGATTATGGAATAGTTCCTTGGAAATTCTACCCACCCCTAGTCGCCTACAAAGTCTAAGGGTAATTGAATGTGTTAAAATATAATCTAAGTAAATCACTTTGTCATAAATGTGATAATGAACTTCTTTCTAATGGCCGACCCAATATATTTATACATATATTCCCACTAAGAGATTATATTGTGAGTGGAAGACAACATCAAAGGATCCGATTGGGTCACGTATGCATGTTTCTTACATGTGACAACCATCTGATAATGTCAGCAAGTTTTGTATAAAAGTGAATAGAATCAAACAAATTGGGGTGGTGAGAAGTCAGGTAGAGTCTTGAACATGTCCATGGTATAGGAGCACACAAATTCTAAACTAAAGTGTGTTGCTTATTATCTTAAGAAAATGACTCCTATGTTTGAAACAATGGATTAATCCCCCATTAATTTCCAATAGTGCAATCCTATATCTTAGTAGGTTAAACAAGTGATCGATTTATTCCATGTCTTTGGCATGGGTGGGCATGTGTCAATAAATTATAGCTAATCAAGTTTTTCCCAAACTACAATAGCACAAAAATGAAGTAAGTAAATGGTTTAAGCTCAGTAACAGAGAGCACAATTTGTGGAAGAGAAAATTGTTGTAATAATGATATGCAATTTTAGGTAAATTTGAGATTTTCTGTTATGTAGGAGTATAAGTGGAACAACAGTTTTGCTATGAGGAAGATCTGGGCCCTTGGGTCATTAGGTAGTGCTTGTTTCCTGCGTGATCTGAAGACAATGTCAAAAGCCCACATAAGGATGATATCTACACCATCTCTATTCTCTACCTAGTATCCATCATACTTAAGGAGTCACACAAAAAGCACATTATATGAGTAAAACTAAATACTTATATATAATAGACCGAAGAGAGTACATGTTTATTCCAATAATTCTCTAAAAGCTTAACAATGGAATAGCCATTGATGAGATAATTATAATGAGAAGTAGATATAAACAAACATGTTACAAAAGACGAATGCATCAATATAATAATATAGTTGCGTACTAACTCTTATGGATTTGTCCTAATTAAAAATGGTTATATAAGCAAAGGTTAGTGTTAATTTCCATTTTTCTTAAAAATGGTGCAAAAAAATCAAGGAGCCTAGGAAACGTATATAGTATCATCCCAAGTAGTTCAAAGGATGTAGATTCATTCATTAAAGAATATATGTAAATTATAGTAATGATCCAATAACAAACAAATAGCTTTTTAATTATTTATATACATCATTTGTATATTTTCTAATGATTAAATTGCACATGACCTATAGCAATCCTTGGTACATATTATTTTGAGTATCCATCATATTCATGATTTTTTATTTCTTACTTTTGTAGATGTAGATATCAACTAAGAACTATCTAAAGGATAGTGATTGGGAGACCTCTAAAATGTTTAGTTTGTCCCTTTTTTTAAAATAGGAACCATTGTTTTGGTTGTGAGACACCTCTGAAATGTGTTTCCCTTGGGTGGTCTAGCTAGTGTATTTATTTATTTATTTATTTTTAGTTTAGGTCACCTAAGAGACTGGCCACTTAGTTTGAGTTCACGTGGGTTTATCTAACTATCATATACCGTTGGGAAAATATTTGACTTTTATTTATTTTTAGTCTATATTTATGTGTGCCCTACATGTTTCCCTTTATTTATGGTTGTATGCAACTTACTCATCTTTTCAAATCCATTTTTTAAATACTATGTAACAAATGCCTTTGTGTTTTTGATATATAGATCGATTTTATAGCAGACTGAAGTTAGATGTATATTGGGAATAGGTTCCAAAGTGGCCTATTCAAGATAGGGCTACAAAAGTTCATTCAATTTTCTAGTACCCACCAAATACTAGCTAGACAAGGAAATCTGCCCTTGCAAAGTATCTTTTAATAGATACCTTAAAACAAAGGATGATGTATATTCTCACATATTACTTAAGGGTTTTGTCCATAGATACAATGTTTGGACATTTTAAGGGGAGGTGATTGGTAGGACCAAATCAATCACATCATCATCTAGACCTAGTAATGACAACATGCCAGACATGCTAGGTGATTTAATTGGAATGGGAGACACTAGTGCACCTTCAATGGAAGAGCAACATGCACATCAAAATGCATAGAGATTTTACAAGCGTCTTAAGGAGGTTGATCAACTTTTATATAGGGGTTGTAAAAACCACTCTAAGATATCTTTTTTAGTACCTTTGTTATATTTAAAGGAGGAATCTGGTTGGTCAAATAGCTCTTTTATGAAGCTATTGGCATTGATTATTTTAGGCTTTCCATATGAAGATTGTTTGTTTCCAAATACCTTATATGAAGCAAATGCAATTGTCAGAGAGCTAGGACTAGATCATACTACAATAGATGCTTGTAGAAATGATTGCATGTTATTTGGAAAAGGTGATGCTTCCAAAGATAAATGTGATATTTTTGTGGTTCTTCAAGATGGAATGATATGGTATACAAAAATAAAAGCAAAATGATGGATTCTAAGGTTATGTACCACTTTCCTCTGATCCCTCGACTAGAGAGGTTGTACATGTCCCCTTCCATTGCTAAAGACATGCTATGGCCATACAAAGGAAAAGGTAAAGATGGTTGTGTTCATCATCTTTCAGATACAGAAGAATGGTTGAATGTTGATGCCAAATTTCCACACTTTGCTGCTGAACCTCGCAATCTTAGACTAGCTTTAGCTACTAATGTTTTTTATCCATTTATTTTTATGAGTGCATCACATATCATTTGGCTCGTATTATTGACACCTCTATATCTTCCACCTTGGCTTCTTATGAAAGAAACATATATTATGATGTCTCTTTTGATTCCTGGACCTCATATGGTCGGGAAGGACATTGATGTCTATCTTGAGCCATTAACTGATGAGTTTCTGTTACTTTGGGAAATTGGAGTTAAAGTATATGGTGCTCGTACCAAGAATAATTTCACCTTGCGGTCGATGATCCTATGAGCTATAAATGACTTTCCTACGTATGATGATCCATCTAGCTGGAGCACTAAAGGGAAAAAAATATCCTTGTTGTAACGTTGAAACTTCATATAAATGGTTGAAATTAAAAAATGGGTTCCATCGACATTTTTTCAAAACGAACCATCCCTATAGACGCCACATAAAATTTTTAAGCGTTGAAGAAGAATTGCTCCCACCACCTAAGCCACTATCTGGTGAAAATATTCTATGACAATTTGAAGTGTACACTAACATCACATTTGGCAAACAACAAAAGTGCAAAACGTCTACAGATAAAGGTACTTCTTTACCACATGGTTGGAATAAAATTAGTATCTTTTTTCGACTCCCCTATTGGAAGCATTTATTATTGATACACAACTTGGATGTTATGAACATTGGAAAAAAATGTGTGTGAGAACATAATGAACAAATTGTTGGGTGATTCTAAGAAAACCAAATATAAGTTACAAGCCCGTCAAGATTTGAAGAAATGGGGTGTTCATAGAGATTAATGGCCTATAGAAGATGGTGAGCGGTATGTTATACCTCCAACATCTTATACTATGAGCAATACTGAGAAAGATATGTTCTTATATGTGTTGGAAACACTATGTTCATGATGGATATACATCTAATATTTCTAGATGTGTTAGTGAAAATGAGACAAGATTAATTGGGTTGAAAAGCCATGACTGCCACATTCTTATGCAACAACTATTACATGTTGCCTTGCAACATTGCATAAGATTAAATGTCTACAAGCCTATTGCTAATCTTTTTTTATTCTTTAACAAAGTTTGTCTGATGTTATTGATGTTGATGATTTGACGACTTTAGATCAGGAAATTGCTATCACACTGTGCGAGTTGGATAGAATCTTTCCTCCATCTTTCTTTGCAATTATGATGCATTTGCCTATTCATCTAGCTTGCGAAGCAAGGGTAGTTGTTTTAGTATGGTATAGATGGATGTATCCAATTGAGAGGTACTTAAAGAAACTAAAGAAGTATGTTTGAAACAAATCTAAGCCTGAAGGTTGTATTGTACGATGTTATTTAGCAAATGAATCTTTGACATTTTGTTCTAGGTACCTATATAACTTTGACACAAAACCGAACTGCACTCCACGTAATGTTGATGGATCCACCATTGGAGTCAGAACCTGTAAAAAGTTTGATGTGCAAACATTAGAACAAGCACATCATTTTGTGCTTTTTAATACAGAGGAGTTAGACAAGTATAGAAAGTACATATTGTTATCCTTTTTTGGTATATATGACATGCAATCTGTTATTTATTAAACTTATTTTTTATAGAAGTGAACACATGATCCATCTTCAAGATATGGATCCAAATATTCCTCCATGATCTTTACAAAATAGACACACAAGATATTTTGTAAGTGGCTAAAATAATATGTAAGTGAATAAAATATGGTCAATGAGGAGTTGAGATGGCTATCCTAGGGATCATCGATTGAGGGAATGTGTCGTGAGGGCTATTCAGTTAATGGATATCATTTTTATGTAAAGCATGTATTGAAATCACTTTTAGTAGACAAAATAGTGGAGTGTACTTGACAACAGATACGTCAAGTTATTTAAGTGGTAGAGATAGAAACCCTATTGATGCTGAGGTCACATATTATGGCCACTTAGAGGAGGTTATTGTGTTGATGTATGGACCTAGAATAAAAATTTCTCTTTTTAGGTGTGCTTGGTACGATGTAAGCACTTCTAATGGACCACAGATTGATAAATATTGGTTCACACAGGTCAAAATTATAAGAAGAACCCAACAAGATGAACCATTTATCTTTCTTTCACAAGAATTTCAATGCTTTTATGTGACGGAACCTATTAATGTTGAATGGTGCACAATTTCAAAGCTTCCACCAAGGAATTTTTCAGAAGTTCCCCATATGGAGAATTGTATTAGTGCTTCACAAGTTTATTCAGTTTACAATGACAATAATAGTGATGTAACCGGTCTTGGACTGACATTGAAGGATCTTTTGTTGACCGATCCAATAAATAGTTAGAGTCTATTATTGTACTTATTCAGCTTACAATGACATTGAAGGAGCTTTTGTAGCTAGATTTGTTTTGCTACAATGGTAATCAGCTTTTAGCTCTGGGTTCAATTTTGTTATCTACATATGTGTTATCAATTACTATATGATATGGGGATTCTTGCTAGATTTTTTCTATAGGTAGTTGATTTACATTTGCTAAATTTCCATACAAGGATTTGCATTGCTCAAACATGTTGAATTTTTACATGGTTTTTACTGCACCTTGAACATTCTATTATTTTTATTATTGCATTGTAAATTGTATTATTTGTAGGATGGATTGGACAAGGTTAACCAGATTGACTATCAATGTTGGACAAAGTCATCCCTCTTTGTCCACCCGCATTGAGAGGCAACCTATAAATGATGAGGTTGAAACTGAGCATGTCAATAACAATGAAGACAATGAGTCTTTAGAGGATGAAGAAGATGAAAGAAAATTTTGGAGAGGGGTTGAAAGTGAGGCAAACTCACATCCTAAACCAGGGGAATCGATACACAAGATTCAATGGGATGAAAATGGAGATGTTATTGGAGACAGTGGTGTAAAATTGAATCAGTATTGCAATATGTTAGCCAGAAAGCCTCATATGTGGTGTCTAGATATAAAGTGGACTGAACAACCTCAATAAGCCTTCGATGATAGAAAATCATGTATCGAGGTTCACCACTACATCTCTAATAAGATTACACTTTGATGGTTTAGTGTAATTCTTTCTCTTAAAATCTGGTATTTCATGAATATTTTGATTTAGGTGATAATCCTAATGCCTGGAATCACATTGATGAACACATAAGCAAAGGGATATCGATGTGGAGGTCAAGGGGGAAGATGAAATACTATGAAAAGTATAAACATAATCCATGACTAATGAGAAGGTAAATTGAGAAAAATGCTTTAATATATGTTGAGCTCGTTTAAAAATCTAGTGAAGATATGGGGAACTAAAAAATCCAAGGTATGATCCACATTTGTAAACTAATTTCTTCAATTTTTAATCATATACTCTAAATTGAATGTTTCTAGTTGTTTGTATAGAGGAATTCTGAGATCAATAAGGCAAACAGAGTAAAGAAGGCAACATATCATACCACAGGATCAAACCCATGGAGTTGCTATAGGGCTGAAATGGTATTTCAACTAACTTCTCTCATCACATTAATAGCTCATTGCCGTTTACATTTTTTGTTGTTTTATAAAACTTCAAATGTATTTTACACCTTAGTCTATGTTTCTTATTTTTCATATTAAATATAGGTCAATGAAGAGCAATCAAGGGTACCACTTAACATATTTTTGGAGAAGTTGTATGATAAAAGTGCACAAGTGGTAGGTGATTAATAACTTGACATTCATTTCATGAATACAATGTGTCTTTATTTTCTAGGTAAACTATTTTCATCTCACTATACGTGAATTTTGTAAAAGCAACAAATATCTAAAATTATGGGTAATCAAATTGCAAACCAAGAGGGAGTGGATCGTCAACAAGTTGATGAACTCATTCGACAAGCATATTTGGATCTAATTAGAATAGTAAATAAGATTAGAGTTCACGGTATTGGAGTTGGCCAGAAGGATGCAAGGCATGGGGAAAAGCTGCTCGCCTGAGATATGGAATGATATATGAGGAACATAATGCAAAAAAAGTAATTTTAATCATGCTAAGGAAGTATTCATTGCAAAACATTATTTAAATTGAAGATTATTCTTTTCTAAATATCTCTTTATAGGTGCATTTGATGAACTTTTAGAAAAAGTGGTTACTTTGTAAAGCACAATATCTAAACTAATGAGTTGGTTTCAACAATCACATGTTATCCTCATTCATTGCATGGTTTCTTAAAATTTTATCCGATTTCATTTCTATGATTTACTTAACATTTTCATTATTATACATACAAGGTTGGTGGTGTTCGAATGGGGACAACTGCACTTACCACAAATGTTGGATCTACATATGTGTTTCCCACACAAAGTGATGGATGTGGGGCCAATGTAGACATGTTTCCCACACATGTTCTTAGTAATGGGACCAATGCGAGTGCCTTTCCTACACGAAGTGGGAATCGTGGGACGAATGTTGGTGCCTTTCCCATAAGAAGTATTAGCGTAGGGGGAAATCCATGTGTGTTTCCCACATAAGATCAGTCACATGTACCTAAATTCTAATGAATATAACATTTCATGCCTATTATTTATGAATTAAAACATTTTCATTTATATTTTGAAGCCTTCATTTGGCATTGGTCATCTCCTGCTCAAAATCATCAACCACAAAGTCTTTACTCCCCGGTTTCTTTCACACCATCCATGAACCACACTACTAAGGTAAGAATAGGATAATGTCAACTTATAACAACATGACATTGCTAGGTTAAGAACTGGAGTCTGAGTGAGTTACTGAACTGGTCCGGGAATTGCATTTCCTTTATTTTTCCTACTTTTATAAATAGTCGGGTTCTTCTATCATTTTTTATCTACTCAATAATAGTGGTAGGTTCATGGATAAGTATTGTCTCAGTTTCAACACAATGTACAACAAGTATTTAGTATGGGATTAATTAGTGTTCAAACCTACTAATCTACTAGAATGATCAGTGGTTTAGTTCCTAGTTTAGTGTTGAGTCCTAGTTAAGCATAAGGTACATGTTGGTTGTATCCTCCTAGTGCACTAGAGATGTAAATAGAAGATGAATTCCATAAATTGGTGTGGCTGATGGAGCCTGTCTACTACTGTATTGAGGTGGTTGCCCATAGCCTGGAGAGGACTGGCCATATGCGGGTTGGTTGACTAGAGTAGGTTGGCAGTAGCTAACTGCTAAATCTAGGTCATGCGTCCCACCATGAGGAGGCTGAGTGGTTGGAGTTGGTCCATGTCATGGCTGAGTTCCTTGTGGGTAATTTTGGACTAGGAGTGCTCCCTATTTGTGTTGCAGTGTAGCCTGGTTGGGCTACTGGAAGCTAGGTAAATGTTGGACCTTGATTGGCTGGAGGGGGGACTGAGGAAGGAGCACCATATGTGATAGCAGACCCATCTTGAGTAGTTTTAGAGGCACAACCATGTGGAGAAGCTGATCTGTAAGCTTGAGGTTGTTCATATCCAACCTGAGAATTTATAGGTGGTTGATTGTACCTTGATTGAGGTGAGCCCCATAACAGCTCGAGTAAGAACCATCTTGTCCATAACCTTTCTTTGACTGCTAAGATTAAGGCCTAGTTTGGATAATGAACTCTTAAATGCAACAATCATGCATTGTTGTTAATGTATAATGTCAAAATATTTAGTGATTGCAAATACCACCATGTCTAGATTCTAGTAATAAAAGTTATATTCAAAAATCACACCAGAATTGGTAGCCTTTGAATCACATTTTTCTTGGTCTTATTGACTTTTCATGGAGCTTGCACCAGCTATATTTCTATAGCAACGAGATGCTTAGCTTAGGAAACAAATACTATATTGGCAAAATTAGTAGATGAAGTACTGGTACTTAAAATGTTACCAATCATATGCAACCTAAGGGTATTCATAAGGAGGTTGGGCATAATTGCAATTGGTGTTGTTAGTAGAAGTAGTAGATGATGTCTGTTGTGTGGTTGTGAATTCTGGTTGGAGTAATCATATCCACTAAAAAGCTTGCTTATTTTCAATACAGATTTCAGGCAATGAGTCCACAATTTTATACCTTTAATGCGTGATGTAAATTTCACATGAGTGATGCTCCATCAAAAGCTTTGTAAGCACTCAACTAGAGCTCTTTCAGATTACATATTTTTGTGTATGGTTGAGGAGAAGCTTTATCTCTAGTGCTAACTAGGTGTGTAGCTCAAATCCGGCATCAAGAGGACTACTTAAGTCTTCTACTCTACGAGTTTCTTAAGTCCCCCTTTGTCCTGGCATCAAGAGGGTTGTTTTAAGTCTATGTGATTCTTGATCTCATTGTTTCTTAATTACATATTTTTTGTATGTTTATATATTGTTTAATATTTAAAATATACATATACTCATTTGACTTTTTGGAGAAGCAAATAATATACGACTATGACATTTATTCAATACATAATGTTATTTTTGTATTCACATTGTCAAGGTCTAATGTTGTTGTTGATGGGTTTCAATCACCAATGTTTGCGGGACTTAACAGAAATCATGTGGTCATTGTATGTGTACTTGTTGCATTAGCACATTCTTGTACTACATTTTTTTCAAATTGTAATTTTTTTTTCTTGTCCAACAGGCTAAAACACTTGGAGCTCGTCCTACGGGGACCAAATCTAATAGAAGAACTACACAATTTGAAGGTGAAAGTAATTTCGATCTAGAGAGTTATGAACATGATAGTTGACTATTGTAAACATCAACTTTGAGAGATTTTTAAGAGTATTTTTAGAGTTGAGTAATTTCAATGATGTCAAATATTCAATGTATGAATGTTATTTTGATTAATGAAATGGAGTGTTTCTATTTGCAATGGTTATTCATATGTCTAAGATATGAGGGTTTGATGTGTCTTATGATACCAAGTTCTAAGTTCCAATTGTTAAAATTTAGTCATAGGCTCATAGCTTCCATACAAACCTTATGAATGGCCTAATATATAAGCATATGATTGTCAGGAATAAACATACAATTACAATTGTATTTGTAAATGCCAACTCAAATGTATTTGTGAAGGATAATGGTCCACCAATAATGTAATAATGAAGTTCTAAGTCCCTCCAAAATGTATTTCTGGGAGCTAAAACATCCCTCAAAATTGTATTTATGAAGGCCTTTTGTCCCTCAAAAATGTATTTTTGAGGCTTAAATAGTCCCTCAAAAATGTATCATGAGGACCAATAAGTCCCTCACAACTCTATTTATGAGGGCCAATTGACCTGTGACAAATGTAGTTGTGAGGGCCTTAGTATTTTTCGCAGGAGTTCTCTTGAAGGCCTATTTGTGAGGGCCAAGCCCACAACTGACCTTATTTGTGAGGGACTACATGTAAGGTTGTGACAGCACGAGTCTGTGAAAAAAGGGCTTCATTTTTTTAGTGTATACATCTCCTTACTTTTTGATAATGCCAAAAGGGGGAGAGAAGTTTGATGTTTTGAAGCTCAACCATATTACTTTTACTACCTATGTGATCCTTTTCTAGTTCAAGTATATGTCTTATAATGTAACTTTCTGAAGGACCATGTAGTACACATGCTATAAAGCTTTTGTGTAGAAAGACTAACTATGCAGGTAAGAGTGTGCATAGATTGAGGGGGATCAATTCACATTGTTGAAATTATGAATCCCTTGCAATTTATACGGGCCATGTATAACTTTACATATCCTTTTCAATATGTTGATGAATGGTTTGTCATTGTCAAAAAGGGAGAGAATGTTAACTTGAGAGTTATACATTGTCCATATTTTGATAATGACTTAACTATTCCATTCATATGTATATAATATATTTGTTTGAAACTAAATTCAGGTATTAGGTACATGAAAAGGATCAAATTACACAAGCCCTAGCATGTCTAAGTTCAAGTCAAAAGCAATGCGAATGTGATTAAGAAAACACTCCAAACCACCATAGAATATTTTTGCAATCATTTATATTGATGATATGACTTGTAACTAAGGTGAAAAAAAATTAGAGACACTTAATTCCATCGTTTGATCACTTAAAAATCATTTCGAAAAAATTGTCACAACACTTTAATCGATCGAGTTTGAATCTCGACTGATCTTTGATGGATTTTTGGAAATGGTTGCATCTGTCGAGTTGTACAATCACAGAACTCAACTGAAAAACTTTTTGACCAAAGTTGATTTTAGCCGATCGGTCGAGTTACCCCAGGACAAACTCGACTGATAGTTTGAAAATTGACTGTGTCGGTTAGTGGATCGGTAGAGTTACCTTTATTGAAACTCGACTGAATGTACTATACAGGAAACACAAAAAAGTGATTCCAACCATTATAGAAATGTTAGAAACAAAAATAGATATGTTGTAAGTTGTAAAATGGCTATTTTTCGCTCTTAAGTGACCCCACACTTAAAGGAACACCCCCATCCTCTTGGAGTTCATTCCAAGATTGCTCATTCATGCTATGCTTGGTCCTTAATATAGTTGAGTTTGCTACAACCCTTTGATCCCCTTTCTCTCTCTCATTTACAAAGCATTTCGTGATTATTAGTGAGTTAGGAATGTTGTAAGAGAGCTACATCATTGTTACCTTGTAAAGATCTCCATCTCTCCACTTTCCAATCCCCTTTCTCAAAGAGAAAAGGTTGAAATGATATTCTCAGAGTGAAGGAGGAGTTGTTGTTCTTCTTCAAGGCTGAAGAAGGTGTGAAGATCTTCTCTAAGTGAAGGAGAAGGGAAAGGCAAAAGATTCAAGAAGAGTGAATAATTCCTATAAGGCCAAAGACTTGATGAAAGTGTGGGTAAGTCCTTGGTGAAAGCTGAAAACATCTTGATCAAGTGGGTAAGTCATTGTGTAGGTTGAAGACTCTTGTCTTGGATATGTAAGCCCTTGGATGTAAGGTGGTCTTCTTGTATCTCTTATTATGGAATATAAGTATACATGGGTTGCAAATTCCTAGAGGTTGACCTCTCTATGTAGTGGATTGACGGTCTCCTAGTTTAGAGATTGGAACCACTCTAAACACCTGGTTCAAATGTTTGTTTCAATCTCTCTCATCCTTTCTATGCTTATTTAGATAGAACCTCAAATTCACTTTTAGAATTTGGTTTAAATTGATAAGATTTGAAGGTCTAACTATTCTTGTGCAAATTTTTGAATTTATATTCACCCCACTTTCTAGAGCCCTAGATCCAAAAAAAATTACCCCATGGTGGCCCTCCAATTATAACCGAAAAACCCCTGTTCTTCATTATTATTGATCTACACTGTCCAACTACCTCCAAAGCATCTTATGTGCTCCTTTTGATCAAGTGACATGGGCTCGATAAGTTATTGACATGTAACATGAATACCACAACTTTAAATTTCCTTTCATGAGACTTGTATTAGAAAATGTTCCCTCCATTAACGTGCTTATTGATGACCTCACCCCTCTTTAGCTCAATCTTCTAGCTTTTGCTATTTGGCATCTTGAGCTTGATGCTTGTAAGAAGTTGGGGGGACATAACCTAATATCACCTATGCTCAGTTTATTACCCTCACCGCCCATCTAAGAGTACTTCCTTTAGGGTCAGTTTGGTTGCAAGGGGCTGCAACATACCAGTTGATTTTAGGAATATGATATAGAAAGCTTGATTTTGATCTAAACACTCAATCAATTGGTTAGATGTAGATTCAACTCAATACGTTTGATTATAAGTAGTTTAGAGTTGTGATTACTATTGGTGAACACACCACCTAAGAACATGTTCTCGTTTTCCTATTGATGATCGCATCTTCAACTGCTTTATATATGTGTTGTGAACTCACAGTTAGGTGAGCACACCTGCTAGTGCAACAGAAAAGGAGGGAAGGTAGTTGAGAAAACCAACCATGCCCCATATCAGGATGGATCGTTTTTTAACTTTTCATGTGTAAGTGGACATTCTCGCGTAGTTGTTTTTACATAGTGTGTGTTGGAACCGCTCCAACTAAACACATATCTATACTACTATAAAAAGAGCGAGTTTGATGATGTGCTCTCCTTGATTCACTCTCTTCTCTCCTTTTTTTAAAGAATTTTGCTCTTACAAATATTTATTCTCATACTCTCCTATTAACTTTTATTATCTTTAATTTTGTATTTCTCTCTCCATCCAACGGAAACGGTTCCTTGATTCTCTCCTTTCAAACAACCAACACAAATATCTTTTACTGAAGGGACTCTTTTACGGACGAGTCTTCTCCCCGCACATTTTCAACAAATTTTATATGTCACGTGCATGTGCACGTGTGCGTTCACTAGTAAAGATAAAATACACGTTGAATATAGCTTCAACTCAGTGTGTTTGGTTATAAGTAGTTTAAAGTTGTGATTACTAATGGTGAACACACCACCTAAGAACATGTTCTCGATTGTCTGTTGATGATCACATCTTCAACTGCTTTATACATGTTCTGTGAACTCACAGCCAGGTGACACACGTGCTACAGCAACAGAAAAGGAGGGAAGCTAGTTGAGAAAACCAACCACGTCCCATATTAGGGTGGCCCATTCTCTAACTTTTTTCGTATAATAGGACATTCTTGTGTAGTTGTTTTCACATAGTGTGCGTAAGAACCGCTTAAACCAAACATATATAGATAGAATTGACGGTTAGTTGGAGCAGCAAACATTCAAGTGCAGCCCCACCAAAAGAGGACCTTAGCATTTATTACGTAAAAAGATTGTTTTGCACGTCGGGGCGGCAAAACTGGTCGCTCATAGTAGTATAAAGTTGTCGGGTGACGCGACGGCTTGCATCCAACGCATTACGTTTCGGTTCCTCTCTCTCCTCCTGGACCAAGTAGCCCAGTCAAACGTACACTGCGCTCCGGCCCACTGATTAGCTAATGGTACACCGCAAGCGAAAAATCGTCAGCCCAACCGTGGGAAGGTTTATCTACTTTGTAATTATGGGTTTCATTTATATCATCAACCATGTGATTCATGTCTCGGAAATTATTATAAATATAAGAAACTATTGGCTCGCAGTGTATGAGGTGTCCATTTATAACACCCAGCTCAGCGGTTCCTTGCTGCGTACAGCGTGTCCATTTATATATATCTAGTAGCTAGCTTTCCTGCAACCACACGACGCTTTAGGCCGTCAATCCCTTAGCCTCCTGCACGGCGCCCGGTCCAGTAACCGGTGCAGAGGAGAAACCCGCCGACGTCGGCGCCAGCTTGGCCCCAGTTTGATCGATTGATTATAAGTCCTATGGGTAAAGTTCCCACCTTGGAGGATCCCTTGCTACAAGGGCAGCAAGATATGAACGCCAGCGGTGGCGGGCACCGCGCCGCCTTCGTCGGGGACGCGCCTGAGATAAAGAGCTGCCGGCAGTTCTTCACCCAGGCGGCTGCGGAGAACAAGCGGCTACTGGCCCTTGCTGGCCCAGCCATATTCACTTCCCTCGCGCAGTATTCCCTCGGCGCCGTGACCCAGATCTTCGCCGGCCACCTTACCACTCTGGAGCTCGACGCCGTTTCCACGGAGAACATGGTCATTGCGCTTCTCGCCTTTGGGATCATGGTATATTTTGTGTGCCCTTGTGGTTGCATTGAATTGGATTTGTTTTTCTCCCGGCTTTCTTTCTTCAATAGCAGAATTAGTACACGTATGTTAATTGAATACATATGGTAGAACTGGAATCCATCTGCCATGCTACCGCCAGAAAGTAGTGTGCTGCTCCTTCTGTCTAGGTTGGGAAACCATGTCCACACTATCGAAGTGGATAGGTTCTATACTTCTATTACCCACGTCCCTGTAGAAGATCGGATAAAAATCTTGTAGTAGCAAAGATCCTAGCCTTATTAGGATTACCTTGTTTTGGCCACCACTGGGCTATCGTACCTGCCAAACACTTGTCGTGGAGCTTTTCAAAAAGATGAAATCTTACTCGTCCGTGAAATCTCACTCTAAGTTCTAGTGTGCTATGATCGCCCACTTGCTTTTACTAGATTCTAAATAATCCCCTCCCTTTTCTATCTCTATCCCCTCACCTCAATCATGTTGTCTGTCTGCCTTTTATTTCATTATAATTCTATTTCCATGATAAAATTCCAATCCAACGCAATATTAAAATTGTTTAACTTGAAACCACACAGTGACTAAGAATGTGTAACACCAAACTCAACTCAAGTTAAGTTATTTCCAAAAACTTTTCAAATAGCAATCAAATAAATATTTACCATCATAAATATTAATATATCACTGAGGATATAGTATAATTTTTCGTAATATCTTTGATGGTTTTGAATTTATGTCAAACAATTATAGGTAGATTTTGTTAATTGAAAATACAAAATGAAGTTGTATCATTGTTTTTTTTGGTATGGACAACATGATTGAGGTGAGGTGGGAGGGGGGGGGTCGTCAATTTAATACAAAGAATAGGGTTATTTTGCCACTAAAATGGGGTCCTACTAAATTTTTGTAAATGTTTTGCTGGTTGAGTTGAACTAAGAATGTTAAATTGTAAGGATTTTTACTAAATATTTCGGACTTAATAATGTTTCCAATTTTGTCGATGGAATACTAGTTTTCAAGCAAAAATTTCCGTTTTTAATATGACCAACCCCTTATTTTGGGCCGATCACGACGTTCGGCTGCCGAAAGCAAAACGAGGAACGGACGAAAAAGAGACTGTCGTGATTGATTGCAATTCGTTTGTATGCTCAATTGTTTACCCGCAATATTCTTCCTGACCGCGATCATGGTAGGGTGCGACGAGGAAGATCCACGTTTCGAGTCCCAAAGTTCTTTCCGCTCTCCGTTGTACAGCTACCGTCGTGATTCCTCCCACTTGCCATACTAATAAGCGTCTAAACCCCACTCACCCTGCGACAAAACCATGCAGCTCGGGATGGGCAGCGCGCTGGAGACCCTCTGCGGCCAAGCCTACGGTGCTCAGCAGATGCACATGCTAGGGATCTACATGCAGCGTTCCTGGGTGATCCTGATCACGACGGCGCTGATCCTCCTCCCGGTGTACCTCTTCGCGTCCCAGCTCCTCCGGTTCTTCGGCCAAGACCCGGAGATCGCAGCCGCCGCGGGGAGGTTCGCGCTGTACATGATCCCGCAGCTGTTCGCGTACGCCATCAACTTCCCCATCCAGAAGTTCCTTCTCGCGCAGTCGAGGGTCATCATCACCGCCTGCGTCGCCGGCTGTGGGCTCGTCATTCACGTCGCGCTCAGCTGGGTTTTGATCGTGGTGCTGAAGATGGGGCTCCTTGGTGCCGCCATCTCGCTCAACGTGTCGTGGTGGTTCGTCGTGATGGGGAAGTTCTTGTATATTCTATTGGGGTACTGTGAGCCTGGGTCGTGGACCGGGTTTAGCATGGAAGCGTTCAGCGGGTTGGTGTCGTTTGCGAAGCTATCCATTGCGTCGGCTATCATGCTGGTGTGAGTACCATAATATTTGCTGATATTCATTCTTCTCGTGTGATTTCTTTGTCTTTAGTCTTTGGCTCATATGATTCACACTGCACACTTAAAAATTCGCTGTGACCAGTCTCGAGACGTGGTATTATATGCTGCTGATCGTCCTGGCCGGGCAGCTCAAGAACCCGCAGATTGCAGTCGCGGCCATTTCCATTGGGTGAGTCCTTTTTACTTCTCCCGACAGGACTTTGGTGAACCTTTATTATATTGCAGTAGCGACAGGCATTCTTCGGTTTCTTGGGATCTACTTTCAAACATTCATTAATAGATTATGATCAATGTCTGACTCGATCCTTGTAATCTTATGTCCACTTTCTGCAGGACCAACTTGAGTGGCTGGGAGACCATGGTTTTCTTCGGCTTCCAGGCCGCAATCAGGTACATACATATATAATGAACGATTTAATGATCATAGATCTAATCACCAACTACTACACAGACAAATGGGTTTAGCATGGCCCCACCGATCTTAATTATACACATCTTGTATTATAAACATGTACAAATGGGTCAAGGGACTTTATGATCGACGTGTTTTTCTTCATCTGATACAATCAATTAATAAAATCTTAAATAAATCCATGTTAGATTATTAGTAAGGACAGTAGCCGGTAGTATATGACGCTTTGTATACTTGTTCTATAAGACGGACAATGAAAATACATTATTTCCTTCTCGCTCTTCTACATAATTTAACTTGCCAAAAAAAATAAACAGAGAGAAATGCCACATATACACTATAACAACATTCTATTAGATCCTATTAAATTTCTGTTGGACGTGTCTTATATAATTAGCTTCGAGTGAGAACATTATTACATTGCATTTCTTTTGTGAGAAATAAAACACCATAGTCCCGTAGTTCCATGTAATTTTTTTTATAGAAAAGAATGTGATGTAAGTCGAGAGTTGTACACAAAAGGTGATTGGCGTATTCAATTTGGTCATACAAGAAAGTGATGTCACGAGAGAAAGGAAATAATGGTTGCTAATGAAGAAGAAAGGAAGGAGGTGAATGAAGTGACCTAAGCATGTGATTAAGACGAGAGGTCTTGATTATAGTGAGAAATGTTGCATGGTGTGGCTTGCGGTGGTAGTGTGGGTCTAAGCCCATGTTTGGCATTATTGGTTGGCATAGTCTAAGGTAGACTGGGCCGATCTTGATCTAAGACATGGATAGTCTCGATTTAGTTTGAATTTTGTCTAGCTACCCAATCCAGTTATGGTCGAGATCTGTTGGATTAAATCCTTGCTTTATTTTTTTTTATCAAAAGAAGTTGATCCAAGACTTGCTTTTATCTTTCGTTCTTTTTTGGGTTGGAGGTGGATTGACACCCCAATATTATCAAGCAATATCTACAAGACTTCTTCTACTCCCGTTGTTGTTGGTATGTACCCAAACAACACTGGGGAAACATAGAAACAATCAGTCCAACATTGTGAACGGTGAAAAGGTGAGGTCCTATCACTTTTGTTAGCGTTCTCTCTCCTTGTGTCATTCTTGTTCACTCTTCTATATATTGTTGTACGTTTTTCATTTCTACGTTATTTTTTCCATGGATGTAGTAATATTACTCTATTGTTGATATGTAGGTCTCATGTTCTCGTTCTTTGTAAAACTCTCAACCATTTGATAGACCGTGTCCTAATTTGGACCTAAGATTGAGTGTGTGATGACTCACGTCCATCAAACGAGTCCACTCTATCATCCAGGCCACAATCTAGATGAATATTCAGTCCAATTCTTTCAACTGAAATTTTCAGTGTAAGAACATGCAAGAATTAGGACCAAACCAGTGGATATTTTTTTTTTCCAAAACCTTCAATAGTTTTTGGTCTAGTTTCGTCAAAAAGGCGATCTTTTTGAGTAAAACATGTGGTCTTTTTCAAATACTGCAAGAACTCTTATGCGATCTGGATGAAGTCAGTTAGATAGTCATAGTCAGACCAGATTGTGGTTGACGAAAATTGTTATTCATTATCATTTCCATATATTGTCAGTATACGGATACAATAGAGTGAAACATGGAACATAATATATAACTAAATTAATAAATTAACAATATATGAGTGATTGATAATGACGGATTCGGGTGTAAAGGTCCAATATAAATGTCCAAATCACGTGTCAAGGCTACCCCTTCGAACAATTTGGAGGTTTATTTTTGAATTTCTCAAAACTTGGGGAATTGAAATTTTCATAACAGGGTTGATTTAGAGAAACCATCGCGTAGATATATTATGGCGTCCCTTTAATTCCTCCTGGAGTCATCAACACGCACGTAAATATTCGACCTTTGTTCGTTTAATGAATAAAGGAAACTCATTCGCAGGCCAATTATTGGTAGCTCAAAATAGCAAACACCACATATACCAAGCGTTGATATATACGGGCCACATTGGCGTTTGGTACCATGAATCATACGGGCAATATCACATGTCGTTAGGCAGTTAAACGTTATGAATTTTGAATGGAATTAATAGGTGGAGTGGAGTGTACGCGCGCGTACACTGTATTAGTGAAATCACGTCTTCACGCAAACTTGTTATGTATTCGGTATATCTTCATCACTGAATTTGAAAACCCCCAACCTTCTTGGCAGCGTCCGTGTTTCCAACGAGTTGGGCGCCAGGAGGCCGCGGGCGGCCAAGTTCTCCATCCTGATGGTGGTGTGCATGTCTGCCACGCTAGGGTTTTGCTTCTTCGCCCTCATCCTGGGTCTCAGAGACGTGTACGGCCTTCCGTTCACCAACAGCCCCGAGGTTGTCCGTGCAGTGTCTAGCCTTGCAGTGTTGGTCGCCTTCTCCTTGCTGCTCAACAGTGTGCAGCCGGTCCTCACAGGTAATTCCATATATATTTGAACATGAATCTGTCATTAGCTTGTAATGGATGATTGATTGTGTCCTGTTTTCCAGGTGTGGCCGTCGGAGCGGGATGGCAGTGGCTGGTTGCCTACATCAACGTGGGATGCTACTACGTCGTAGGACTCCCTCTTGGGTTCCTGCTGGGGTCATACTTTGAGTTTGGAGTTCAGGGCGTGTGGTCAGGGATGATCTCCGGCGTGGTGCTCCAGACCCTAATCCTTACCGGAATCACAGTGTTCACTAACTGGGAGGAGGAGGTTGGTCAATTGCCATGGCCGGTTTTGATTTCTCCGTCTCACCTAATCTTCTTCTTCTCATCCAGCTTATGACCCTAAAACGATCACCTCTTCTTTCTCACGTTTGTCGGTGCATTTTGCAGGCCATGGCTGCGGATTCTCGGATCAGGAAGTGGGGCGGAGGAGGTAGATCCGGCGGTACGGAGAAGCCGTTGCTCCAGTAATGAATGCTTCATGTGCGGACTGGAGGCGTTGTTTACAGCAGGCCAATGGCATTGATTTGATCCCAACAAAGACAGACCAACCGGCACTCCCGTTGTCCGTCCGTAGCGCGGTCGCTCTCTTGGTAAATGCGGTTTCGCATTGATCAAGAACCAGATCATGGGGTTCTGGATTCATATGCCATATGACATACGTGATTTTTGTTGAGTATTCCACACATTAAAGATGGTTGACGTACCATCACATGCACGGCATAATGTGGCCAACGTGGAGAAAAAAACCCTCCTTATGTATGACGTCCGACAGGCCCAATTCTTTCCTGACTCTCACAAGGCTAGCTTGTCTTGTAGAAGTAAAATTTTGAAGTTAAATCAGTCTCTTGCTAATTTAAAGCCTTTAATAGTCATTCAATAATTGTTTGTTTTCGGCACCTTTCGGAAACCGCTGATGTAATCTGTTTGAAAAGTTTCTACGTGTAAAATCATTTTGGCAAGTCTTGTGTGACGCATTGTTCGAATAAAACGTTATTAACTTAGCGGAAGCTATCATTAAGCAGCGGATTATCGAAAATCACTAAAAATTAAAACCATTTTACAGAGAGGTCCACACATAGCAAAACTCTTTCACAAAGAACTGAAGTAATTTAATTACATACTAGTTTACAAGTACATGTCATGTATCATCTTTTTTTGAGAATTACAAGTATCAACTGCCATGTTAAACTAAACACATGCAATATAAAATCTCGAGGCACTGAGCCAAAATCTCGAAAGCACTAACTACTACTCCGAGGATCTGAGAGTACAAAGATGACACATAAGACTCTATGTACATCTATACAAGGCATATCAACCAGTGTCTCTACCTGAGAATTCACTGTTGTCCATGCTGTTGTTGTTGTTGTCCTTCACCTACTAAAGGATTCCTGCCTCCTCATTCCCGTCCACCTAAAAATGTGATTCCCCGGGGGTGAGACAATTGTAACTTGCCCCAACGAGAGATATAACTCTCCGCCAGAAACATTATTATTGTAATTTAATAAGATAAATCTGAACAGAGGAATCATAATTGTTTAACAGCAGTTAATTCATTGTCTAACATATTAGAACATTATTCTTTTCTAAAGCATTGCAGCTATAACCTGATAGAGCAACGTGTCACTTATCCAATAAAGAATATGAAGAACATGTATAACATTTATCCGCTATACTAAGAAGGATAATATCAACCAATATTTCTCATATTTCAACTTTATATAAATACACCACACGGCTAATTATATTTTACACATCATGTGTCACACTGCAATTAGCTTGCCAAGGTATATTGATGTTGGTATGTACGCCCAGATAGCCAATCATGGGATGATTGGTGGGATACATTAAGATTGATTTGATAAACATCAAAGGCAAGCTTCCAATTCTTTTTAGTTCAGTCATATGAGATAGTGATAGAACATATTGAATGTCTAGAGAATGACAGTACTCAATGACGTATGCTTTCAGGTTGAGGACCTGAACGATGAGATCACACGAATGCTAAGAGTTTGTACATTCTCATTATGTCCCTAGTCGGATGTCATTGTGGAAGGTAGATAGACAATAATGACACACAAGACTAGATTGTGGTATTGGTTGATGACAGAATCTCATTAGTCATGATATAGAGATATCAAACCAAACACATAGTTACTTGTTAGAGAACAAGTGTACCGGACAGACCCACCGTGAGTTTGACACATGGAACCATGACATGGTAGTCACAGTCAGTACTCACAGTGATGGTGGTGAGTGTGATTCTTGGACCTGAAATCACTACACTCAACACATGTCGTTGGGCACACTTTGACATCATCAAACGCAATCCTAAAACATGGGTTGTTATAAAGGTGATGATTGTGTGGCTTTGACACATGGGGCTTTTGAGGGGTGAGTGATAGATATGGGATTTGTCCCTCCTGAGGGAGTTTGATATCCATGGCCACTTGATGAGTAGGATTGAGGAAGGCGTTCACGCATGTGTGAATCAGTATGTGATATTAATGTCATGCATATCTCTTCCAATCTACTCTGAGATCAAGAAAGTGAATGAACGTTAACAGAATGACTATCACATGCCTCGAGTTCATTCAGGATATCAGTGACAAATGAATTATACATTCACTGTAACACCATTCACGGATTGTAGGATTGAAAGTTGTTCAACTTTCTATTTCACTTAGGTAGCACTGATGTGTGACTAGGCACCGCTCTTTGCTTGTGAAGTCATAAGTGTTATGGACTTTCACTGCCAACGTGAAATGGACCTGCAGGGTCAAACACATATGATTTAACCCGGAAGAGGAGTTTTGTCCACAAACAATGTTTAGATTGATTACTAAAGGAGTTTAGTAGTTCAATTAAACACTCAATCAATTGATAGTTCAGTATCATAATGTTCAAGGTGTTGGACTGATTGATTAGAGTATCAGATTGATTAAAACTGCCATTGACTGTTTCTGCACAATTTTCACTCCCAACCGATCGGCTCATGTGATGAACCGATCGGCTAAGCTTGGTGAATCGATCGACTCAGGTAGTGAGTCGATCGGCTCATGGACAGGGTGAAATGATTGCTTCAAGTGTTGAAACGATCGGTTCAACTGATGCAACCGAGCAAGTTGGGAAAGTAGGATTGGTGAGAAATTTCCTTTCGTTTCACTTTCCCAATTTGATTGGAACAAGGATTGGTATTTGATACCAATTAGAAATAAAAGAGGAAAAGTGAATCGGGAACTGACCAGGACCATGAACCGACCGATTCAGAAGTGAACTGACCGTTTCATGGGTCCCAACCGATCGGTTGAGGTGTCAACCGACCGGCTCAGGTCCCCAACCGACCATTTTAGTTGTGAAACGATTAGTTCAGGTTGCGCAGTTGGTTGTTTTTGTGGAAAATATCAAACCCTTCTACTCCTGCTTTAGTCCCGCATGCTCGGGATGGAGAACCATGTCCCATGACCCTCCTATATATATAGGGGTATTGGGGGCTTTTCAAAGAACAACACAGTGCAACTAGTTGCTCTGTAAAGTTGTCGTTCTCTCTGGTTTTGGTAACCGAGAGAGCCCGAGCAAGTGCTACCCGATAAGGGAGGCACAACAAGGGAAAGACAACTGTAAAAAGCAACTGGTGGCAGGAGAGTGTGCCAGTGACTAGTACGCTGATAGGAGGGTGTGACTCCTTCCAATTCTTTGTGAGATAAGGAGATTGGAGTTCCAGGTGGTCCGTGTGGACTACTTTAGAGGCAGGAGATTTCTGCCGCTCAAAGGATAGCTGTCAATCCCGACAGTCCCGGTAAGACCAGGAGTTGTCAATCCCGGTGTGATCAGGAGCTGAACAGACACCGTCCAAGACCAGAGGTGAAGACCGCGTGTCACGGGTTAACAACCTAACTCCACTGTACACCTCAGGCGCCAACATAAGGAGTACAATAGAGTTAAAGTTGCCCGTCCCTGAGTGGATCAAACACATGAATATATAAATGCACCGAATAAAAAGCTTCCATACATAAACCAAAAGTGTTCATTACATAGGGGCCCGGAGGCATAGGAGTTCTACAGAAGAAACTTAATACATGAGAAACTATTACAGAAGAAAAAGAAACATAATCTAAGAATCCCATTTAGCTTTAGCATCCCCATGATAGATCCGATTTTTGTGAGCCAGCATATAGAGTAGCAACATCATCTTTCTTTCATCATAAGCATCATAAGCAGAAGGTACCTATAAAACATATGCAATTGGTACGCGTCAGCACAATATATAAGTATATTGTACTGAGTACGCCTACGCGTCATTTGATTTACCTCTTTCATACTTGGCAATAAGGATAAAAGTAAACTTGGCAGTAATAAGCAATTACAACAATATATCCATATTAAGGAAGAGTTTATTAACAACATCAACATGTATCTTTTAAACATTTTTCCCATCATGTCTATCATGCATTTGCCACCAAAGGGAATAATGCACCATCTCAGCTGCCAAAGAGTATGAGATGTAAGGCCTTATGATCTACTACTCAAGAGTGAGATCATTGTACAAACGTGATCTGCTACCAAAGAGAATGATCACTTTCCAAGCACTACGCTACCAAAGAGAATTAGTGCTTTCACATGATGGGGCATATATATTATGTTTGCAGGTATTATAACTTACATATACAAAATTCAGATAATTCATTAAAACCATACAATAACAAGTCATTTAAGCATCATACAAGACATTCATTTCATTCAATATCTTATGCCAAGTGTCCTATATATTCATATATCTCAAGCATTAAGTATAGTAGGCCAAAAGGAGGTAATGGCGTACCTTCTACTCAGAAGTGGGGAGTCCAGAGATGCTCCTCACTGGTACCTTTGATTTCCTGAAATTATTAGAGATTTGGTATTTATTAGATATATTGTTTGAATTACACATATTCTAAAGAGTATATAAAAAGGCCCTTTATAGGTTTGGAGTTATGAGATTAGAGTATGGGTCTTAGAGTATGGAGTTGAGTCCAAGATTATCATTGTCTCATCAGAGTAGGATCATAAAGTCAGAATCAGGGTTTAAAGATCATAATAACTATTTATGCACATTTTGATAGGTCAAAGTAGGGAAAAGAAGAAGTAAATAGGTTTTACTGGTAATTGAGTCATAATAAAAGGATCTGATTGTCCTAGGATGATAAGGGTGCAAAAAGATGATTATCACAGATTTTTGGTGATTTAAAGGAGATTCGAGCATTTTCTAATTAATTAAACAAGATATGAGCATAATAAAATATGAGAGTTTACTCGAGTCATAGTTAGGGTCAGCTGATGCCATAATCGTGATCCTCGTATTTTTCTGATCAAAATGGAGTATTTATTCGTATTTTTCTGACACTCCTACTAATTTCTACAAATTTCCCAAGATTAGGTCTAAAACTGAAATTCAAGGAAATAAAAGAAAAGAAAGGAAAAACGCGGACCGTTGGATGTTCAGATCCAACGGTCGAGATCGCGCGCGTCTAAAACCAAGCCGGCTGAGGCGGGTCACGGGCGGCTAACCTGGCGAACCGTGGTTCGCGCGATCGGCCCAGCTAAACCGACCGGGTCCTTCTCCTTCTTTGCTTCACTCGCGAGCAACAGGTAGGGGAGAGGAACTCCGGCGAGCTCGAGCGACGGCTGCGTTGCTTCTCGCGAGAAATCGAGGTCAGGAGCACCTTCGCGGGGATGAGCCGAGCTCGGACAGCTTGTTTGGGGACCGTGGCTCCCCGCGAGGCGTCGGGTCGACTAGGAGTCCGGCGAGGTGTAGAGCTCGCGGCGGAGGGTGAAGGGTGAGGGAGGAGCAGGCGATGAATCTTCGCGGTGAGGGGCCGCCAAGGTAGGTGGAGGTGCCTCGGAGCTTCGGGTGTGGTCAATTGGGGACGAGCAGGCCGATAGGGGCCTCGTCCAGCAATTCGACGGCGGCGGACATACCGGAGGAGAAGAGTTTGAGGATGGAGCGATGCCGGGTTGCTTTGGGCAAATTGGAGGCAGGGGTGAGCTAAAGAGGCGTCAGGGGAGCTTCGCGGGGGTTTAAGTAGGCGCGAGGTTGATTGAGGAGTATATGCCCAATTGGGCTCAGCTGCGGTTGGAGACGGGGACTCACCGGTGAGGTCGTGCGAGGCGACGTTCTCGTTTCTGGAGGTCGTGTGAGGGGTCAGCGAGTTCGTGGAGGTGAGGTGGAGGCAGTGCCTCGGTTCGTTTGGCGCGAGGTGGCGCGTAGAGGCGGGGAGTGGGTCGCCCCTTGCTCGAGGTGGCTGCATCCACGATCTCGCGGATTGACCGGAGGTTAGGGATGACCTCATGGCCGTCCGATCTCTGGGCGCGCCATCGGGCGGTCGGGATGGCTCGCGAGGAGAGGTCCGCGGATTGCTGACGTCAGCACCGCGTGACAAAGAAAAATGAAAGGAAAGCATAGGTTAAATGATCTTAATCGTGACCATATATAGGTAAACCTTAATCAAACTTGTAAAAATCATAGAGGGAGCTAGGAATGTCCAAATGACATGAAATTTGGACCATAGCTTCACCATAACATACCCCACCTGTTGATAAAGTTTGGGGTTGAGATTCTTATCATTGAATGACTAATTAACTTTTAGGAGAAAAAGGGTTTTAAGATATATTGAAGATTAAGGAACAAAGTATAAAAGGATTTAGAAAATTCACTTTATCACATCCTACTCACCTTAAAAGAAATTTTGTCCTCAAAATTAAACTGGATAAAAGAGGTGAGGAAAACTTCGTTCCATGTCTGCTCGTAGCTCCCAGGTGGCATCTTCTGCACCGTGATGGTTCCACTGTACCTTCACCATCGGAATCTGTTTATTCCTGAGCTCCTTTACCCTAGAGTCGAGAATCTTTGTAGGTTGTTCTGGATAAGATAGGTTCTCCCGTAACTCAAGAGGCTCATGATTCAGCACATGACTATCATCCTTTACATACTGTTTCAAGTTGGATACATGAAAGAC
The DNA here is from genome assembly GCA_963693085.1 of Alisma plantago-aquatica. Classification (NCBI taxonomy): domain Eukaryota; kingdom Viridiplantae; phylum Streptophyta; class Magnoliopsida; order Alismatales; family Alismataceae; genus Alisma; species Alisma plantago-aquatica. The sequence continues at coordinate 1,040,907,980 of OY856411.1, forward strand.
ATTATGCATCATGCTGTACTGCGGAGGAAGAGCAAGTCGATAAGCACATTCGCCAATGCGCTCCAGAACTTCGAAAGGACCCACGTATCTCGGACTAAGCTTCCCCTTGTTCTTGGCTATGGCACGGATAGGTCTGATTTTCAAGAATACATAGTCACCATCATTGAACTGTCTGTCCGTTCTGTGTGCATCTGCATATGACTTCTGACGATCCTGGGCCCGTTTCAACCTCTGCTTGATCAAAGACACCTTGTCAGCATATAGTTGTAACTCCTCGGACTTTAGCATCTTCCTTTCCCCAACTTCATCCCAATGGAGAGGGGATCTACATGGCCTACCATAGAGAGCTTCATAGGGTGGCATATCAATACTAGATTGATAGCTATTATTGTAAGCGAATTCTGCTAATGGAAGGTAGTAATCCCAAGATCCTCCCCAATCTAAGACACATGCTCTGAGAAGATCTTCTAAGATTTGGATAGTACGTTCTGACTGGCCATCAGTTTGGGGATGATATGCTGTGCTGAAGTGCAACTGTGTGCCCAGTTCATTCTGCACCTGCTTCCATAAATGTGATGTGAACTTTGGATCTCGATCTGAAACTATCGAAACTGGTACTCCATGCAGTCGTACAATCTCCCTTATATACAACTCAGCAAGCTCAGGAACCTTGTTCGTAGTCCGCATAGGTAAGAAATGTGCAGACTTGGTCAACCGGTCTACTATGACCCAAACCGCATCATGACCCTTCCTGGTCCTGGGTAGTCCCACCACGAAATCCATGGTGATATTTTCCCATTTCCATTCGGGAATTGGTAAGGGTTGCAATAGACCACCGGGACGTTGGTGCTCGGCCTTAATCTGCTGGCAGGTGAGACACTTAGAGATAAACTCAGCGATATCATTCTTCATACCCCTCCACCAAAAGTGTCTCTGCAGGTCCTTATACATCTTAGTAGATCCAGGATGTATGGAATACTTAGACCCATGTGCCTCTTGCAGGATACGCTTCCTAATCTCTGATTCTTCAGGTACCCACATCCTATGCTTGTACCTTAGTCCACCGTCCATACCAACGGATAGATGTGTCTGGGGCTTTGCCACAAGAGCTTTCATCTCCTCCAAACTAGGGCTGTTCTTTTGAGATATCAGGAGTTCAGAAAGAAGACTAGGAATAATATTGATGTTCGCCAAAATAATAGAGCTCGATTCTGCTTGCGATGACTCAGAAGATGAAGGTTCCAGATGCATTGATGCACAAATTGACTTCTTACGACTAAGAGCATCAGCCACAACATTGGCTTTGCCTGGATGATATGCAATAGTGAAATCATAATCTTTAAGATACTCCAACCATCTCCTCTGTCGAAGATTGAGATCTTTCTGAGTCAAGAGGTATTTGAGACTTTTGTGGTCTGTGAATATATCAAAGGTAGCACCATACAGATAATGTCTCCAGATTTTGAGAGCATAGACAATGGCAGCTAATTCCAAATCGTGAGTTGGATAATTGACCTCATTAGGTTTCAACTGTCTAGAGGCGTAGGCAACAACTTTACCGTTTTGCATGAGGACACAACCCAGACCCATTTTAGAAGCATCAGAATAGATTACAAAGCCATCATTCCCAGAAGGTAAGGTCAAAACAGGAGCAGAAGTCAAGAGAGATTTCAATTCTTGGAAACTAGCTTCACACTCAGGAGTCCAAATGAATTTTGCATCTTTTCTGGTAAGTTTAGTCATGGGTAGGGCTATTTTACTAAAATTAAGGATGAAGCGACGGTAATAGCCAGCTAGACCAAGAAAGCTACGAATTTCAGAAGCATTGGTAGGGGCTTTCCAATCAAGGACAGCTAGAACTTTGGCAGGGTCAACAGAAATTTTCCCACCCGAAATGACATGGCCAAGAAACATGACTTGGTCAATCCAAAACTCACATTTAGATAATTTAGCATACAATTTCTGGGCTCTCAAAACATCAAGGACTTTCTGGAGATGTTCACGATGTTGATCAACAGAATTTGAATATATAAGAATGTCATCAATGAAGACCACAACAAAACTGTCAAGGAATGGCTGGAAGACAGTGTTCATCAGGTTCATAAACACTCCAGGAGCATTAGTCAAGCCAAAAGGCATCACCATGAATTCATAATGTCCATATCTAGTTCTGAAAGCTGTTTTTGGAATATCACAATCTTTTACTCGTAATTGATGATAACCTGATCTAAGGTCAATCTTGGAGAACACAGTGGCAGTGCGAAGCTGGTCAAACAAGTCATCAATTCTTGGAAGGGGATATTTATTTTTAATGGTGGCTTGGTTGATCATGCGATAATCAATACACATTCGCATTGACCCATCTTTCTTTTTGACAAAGAGAACGGGAGCACCCCAAGGAGAAGTACTAGGACGGATGAAGCCTTTATCAAGAAGTTCCTCTAGTTGTTTCTTGAGCTCTGCAAGCTCAGCGGGTACCATCCTATAAGGTGCCTTAGAGACTGGTGCGGTGCCCGGTGCTAACTCAATTGAGAACTCAATCTCACGATCTGGAGGCAGCCCTGGAAGCTCCTCAGGAAAAACGTCCGGGTAATCTCTCACCACATCCAAGCTCTCTATAGGTCTCACCTTAGGATCAGGCATGGATACAACAGCAAGATAGGCTCTACATCCTCTGGCAATCAAAGTTTCGGCTTTAAGAGAAGAAATAATCATATTTCGATGTCTTTCTTTTCTCCCGGAAATAGTCAAAGGTTTCGAATTGGGTGCACAAAAGATTACTTTCTTGCCTCGGCAATCAAGCATAACAAAGTTGGAATAGAGCCAATCCATCCCCAAAATTAGATCAAAATCTTCCATATCAAGAAGGATAAAAGCAGATTGAAATTTATGACCACCAAAAGAAAAAGGCAAGGTTTTGGTTTTCTGAAGAGAAGTATAAATTTTGCCACTGGGAGTTGTCACATCCAAGATATAACCTAGATCATTGATCTCGAACTTGAGCATGGAAGCAAGATTTCTAGATATGAAAGTATGTGTTGATCCTGAATCGAATAGGGCCACAACAGGATGATCTTGGAGACATATCATACCTACATTATGATTTTATATGAGATCATGGTTTTCAAAGATTTATTACAATAAAGAAATTTTAACATTATTACCTTCAATCAGACGGTTATCATTGGCTTTAGCTTCCTCTGCGTCAATTGCAAAGACTCGGCCCTGACGATGTTCTGGCTGAGCCTGAGCTATCGGGACAGCTGGTTGAGCAGGTGGAGCTCCAGGCTGAGGTAATGGGGTAGGACGATTCTGAGGTGCCCCTTGGACCAGATTTGGACAATTATACCTCATATGCCCTTCATTCTTGCAGTAGTAACACACTAGTTTCTCAAACCTGCATTTTCCTGGGTGTACTCCTCCACAGTTTCTGCACCGAAAATGATTTGATGATATTCCCTTAGTTGGTCCTCCTCGGCCTCGACCTCCCCTGTTTGGTCCTCCTCGGTGTGATTGACCTCTATGGTGATTTCCTCCTCCTCTGCCCATGCCATGGCTGTTAGGCTTCTTCTTATCATTTTCCTTCTCCTTACCCTTGGTGATGCATGCATCGGTTAGACCCAGGTATCTCAAGCTTGGTGCTTTGCTTTTTCCTAAGGTTCTCTCTTGGGTAAGGGCATTGTTGATGGCAGCTTCAAAGGTAGGATGGATGGAGGTGCAAAGGTGAACTTTGATTTCTTGGTTAAGGCCATCTATGAAGTGTTCAATCTTTTCATCTTCATCTAGGTTGCGAGCATGACGCTCTAGGAGTCTAAAGGCTCTAACATAGTCAGCAACAGATAGGTTTCCTTGGGTGAGGTTATTGAACTGTTTCTTCTTCTCCTTCCTAGCTGATATGGGCATGAAACGGTTGGTAAAGATCCCCTTAAACTCCTCCCAACCTATGGGAGCATCTGGAAGTTCTCGTGTATGGTAATAATTTTCCCACCACAACTTCGCGGACCCCCTAAGTTGGTAGGTAGCAAAGGTGACCTTATCTTCCTCAGGACACTTAAGGGCTCTAAAGGCATTTTCAACAGATATGATCCATGCATCGGCTTTATCTAGGACTTCACCTAAGTCTTCTCCATGAAAAGTTTCGGGTTTGAGTTTAAGGAAGTCACTAATGGTGGTTTCATGGTTTGTCCTAGAGGATGAGGCACTATTGCTGGTTTCCTTTAGGGCTAGGGCATGCATGCATTCCAACATCACCTTCTTTTGTTCTTCCCAATTTCCTACAGCCATGGTCTTATTAGGACGGGATTCAGATTCATCACCAGAACCATCACTAGATCTTGTTCTCTTGGACCTAGTTTTTGGAGGCATCTGCAAGGTTGGTATAAAAGACAGTTTAGAGATTTATTTGTAATAGATCATAAGGCAGGTGTTAAAAAATTAACAATCATATCATATATTTTTTTCCAATTTTTCATGTCTTTTAGTTGTTCCCATTTTCCTAACCTACCCACATAATAGAGAGAGTATGTCATCGATCATGGTCATGAGAGAGAAAATAGATGAGAAACCTAGTGTATATTAATCACTAAATAGGTTGGTTGGGGGGGTAGTCCTTAATTGAGAAAAGATGAGAGGAAGGATCTTTCTAGGGTAAGGGTGCCCACTTTAACAATAATTTCGTTAGCCAGGCAGATAGCTTGCGACGGAAACCCTCGCACCGTGAAAACGGATGGGGAGAGTATTATGTCAGAACCCTCCGCAAGGTACCCTTCTAGACACCTCGGCAAGTTACTGCTAAATGTGGGTTACCCTAGGTCTAGGTAAGGTTGCCAATTATTTGATACATCTATATTGATTCATATGACCGCTCTGATACCATCTGTCACGGGTTAACAACCTAACTCCACTGTACACCTCAGGCGCCAACATAAGGAGTACAATAGAGTTAAAGTTGCCCGTCCCTGAGTGGATCAAACACATGAATATATAAATGCACCGAATAAAAAGCTTCCATACATAAACCAAAAGTGTTCATTACATAGGGGCCCGGAGGCATAGGAGTTCTACAGAAGAAACTTAATACATGAGAAACTATTACAGAAGAAAAAGAAACATAATCTAAGAATCCCATTTAGCTTTAGCATCCCCATGATAGATCCGATTTTTGTGAGCCAGCATATAGAGTAGCAACATCATCTTTCTTTCATCATAAGCATCATAAGCAGAAGGTACCTATAAAACATATGCAATTGGTACGCGTCAGCACAATATATAAGTATATTGTACTGAGTACGCCTACGCGTCATTTGATTTACCTCTTTCATACTTGGCAATAAGGATAAAAGTAAACTTGGCAGTAATAAGCAATTACAACAATATATCCATATTAAGGAAGAGTTTATTAACAACATCAACATGTATCTTTTAAACATTTTTCCCATCATGTCTATCATGCATTTGCCACCAAAGGGAATAATGCACCATCTCAGCTGCCAAAGAGTATGAGATGTAAGGCCTTATGATCTACTACTCAAGAGTGAGATCATTGTACAAACGTGATCTGCTACCAAAGAGAATGATCACTTTCCAAGCACTACGCTACCAAAGAGAATTAGTGCTTTCACATGATGGGGCATATATATTATGTTTGCAGGTATTATAACTTACATATACAAAATTCAGATAATTCATTAAAACCATACAATAACAAGTCATTTAAGCATCATACAAGACATTCATTTCATTCAATATCTTATGCCAAGTGTCCTATATATTCATATATCTCAAGCATTAAGTATAGTAGGCCAAAAGGAGGTAATGGCGTACCTTCTACTCAGAAGTGGGGAGTCCAGAGATGCTCCTCACTGGTACCTTTGATTTCCTGAAATTATTAGAGATTTGGTATTTATTAGATATATTGTTTGAATTACACATATTCTAAAGAGTATATAAAAAGGCCCTTTATAGGTTTGGAGTTATGAGATTAGAGTATGGGTCTTAGAGTATGGAGTTGAGTCCAAGATTATCATTGTCTCATCAGAGTAGGATCATAAAGTCAGAATCAGGGTTTAAAGATCATAATAACTATTTATGCACATTTTGATAGGTCAAAGTAGGGAAAAGAAGAAGTAAATAGGTTTTACTGGTAATTGAGTCATAATAAAAGGATCTGATTGTCCTAGGATGATAAGGGTGCAAAAAGATGATTATCACAGATTTTTGGTGATTTAAAGGAGATTCGAGCATTTTCTAATTAATTAAACAAGATATGAGCATAATAAAATATGAGAGTTTACTCGAGTCATAGTTAGGGTCAGCTGATGCCATAATCGTGATCCTCGTATTTTTCTGATCAAAATGGAGTATTTATTCGTATTTTTCTGACACTCCTACTAATTTCTACAAATTTCCCAAGATTAGGTCTAAAACTGAAATTCAAGGAAATAAAAGAAAAGAAAGGAAAAACGCGGACCGTTGGATGTTCAGATCCAACGGTCGAGATCGCGCGCGTCTAAAACCAAGCCGGCTGAGGCGGGTCACGGGCGGCTAACCTGGCGAACCGTGGTTCGCGCGATCGGCCCAGCTAAACCGACCGGGTCCTTCTCCTTCTTTGCTTCACTCGCGAGCAACAGGTAGGGGAGAGGAACTCCGGCGAGCTCGAGCGATGGCTGCGTTGCTTCTCGCGAGAAATCGAGGTCAGGAGCACCTTCGCGGGGATGAGCCGAGCTCGGACAGCTTGTTTGGGGACCGTGGCTCCCCGCGAGGCGTCGGGTCGACTAGGAGTCCGGCGAGGTGTAGAGCTCGCGGCGGAGGGTGAAGGGTGAGGGAGGAGCAGGCGATGAATCTTCGCGGTGAGGGGCCGCCAAGGTAGGTGGAGGTGCCTCGGAGCTTCGGGTGTGGTCAATTGGGGACGAGCAGGCCGATAGGGGCCTCGTCCAGCAATTCGACGGCGGCGGACATACCGGAGGAGAAGAGTTTGAGGATGGAGCGATGCCGGGTTGCTTTGGGCAAATTGGAGGCAGGGGTGAGCTAAAGAGGCGTCAGGGGAGCTTCGCGGGGGTTTAAGTAGGCGCGAGGTTGATTGAGGAGTATATGCCCAATTGGGCTCAGCTGCGGTTGGAGACGGGGACTCACCGGTGAGGTCGTGCGAGGCGACGTTCTCGTTTCTGGAGGTCGTGTGAGGGGTCAGCGAGTTCGTGGAGGTGAGGTGGAGGCAGTGCCTCGGTTCGTTTGGCGCGAGGTGGCGCGTAGAGGCGGGGAGTGGGTCGCCCCTTGCTCGAGGTGGCTGCATCCACGATCTCGCGGATTGACCGGAGGTTAGGGATGACCTCATGGCCGTCCGATCTCTGGGCGCGCCATCGGGCGGTCGGGATGGCTCGCGAGGAGAGGTCCGCGGATTGCTGACGTCAGCACCGCGTGACAAAGAAAAATGAAAGGAAAGCATAGGTTAAATGATCTTAATCGTGACCATATATAGGTAAACCTTAATCAAACTTGTAAAAATCATAGAGGGAGCTAGGAATGTCCAAATGACATGAAATTTGGACCATAGCTTCACCATAACATACCCCACCTGTTGATAAAGTTTGGGGTTGAGATTCTTATCATTGAATGACTAATTAACTTTTAGGAGAAAAAGGGTTTTAAGATATATTGAAGATTAAGGAACAAAGTATAAAAGGATTTAGAAAATTCACTTTATCACACCGCGCAAGCCGTGAGGTATTGTCACCGAGCAAGCCTCGGGACAAGGTATGATTCCACAAACCATCCTTTCCTATTGTATAGACGTTGACGTGTTTCCTTGTTCTGGGTTTTGGGGAGGAAATTTTTTGTTTCCGCTGCCTGCTCTGCCTCCCCTAAAACCCAACAGTGGTATCAGAGCCACGTCAACTGCTCTATACTTTAGGATTATCGATATGATCGATTTTGGTTTGTCTCCTTTATTTATTGCATACGATGCGAATAAAATTGGCTTTATGCATGTCCAATCCTAAATCCACAAATCCTAATTTACATATATGATATGTATTATGAATACACTCGATATGTGTCACCCTTAAACGAGTTTTGTGGTGGATGTATAGCGTGGTTATGGCCAATAAACCCTATCTGTGTATGGTTGTATGTGGTTGCTTGCATCTCAGTCTGCGCACCGATTCCCTTTCTCCTATTCCTGATGTAACTCGAAATAATTCGAGATTTCTTTCCTATCTTTGCTCCCCTAGAATGTAACTCGAGGTTTCTCTTTTTATAGTGTATAATAGGATAGAATTTTATTTCCTATTATGTCAAAGAACGGAGGACATTCTGACGACAGCTGAGACGATCAGTTCAAGGCGTGAACTGATCAGTTGACGTTCGAGACGATCGGTTCAAGGAGTGAGCCGATCAGTTGATGACTGGTTCGAGGAGCGAGATGAGCAGGTGGCGACCATGATGAGATGCATGATGACCAGGCAAACCGATCGGTTGGAGGAGCCAACCGATCGGCTGGTGGCACTCAGCCGACCGGCCTGATGGCACGTCGATTAGTCGTGTGATGAGTTGATCAAACCCAGAAAGGCAAAGCACAGAGTTCATCTTGTACAGGTTGCATGTGATGTAGACCTAGATGACTGTGATTCCTCTTGGCTCGAGGAATCACATTAGGATGGCCATAGTCATTGCTTTTATCATTTTGCATGTTTTCTGTGGGATATAGCATGTATATGATACATATTATGTATTGTGGTGATTGGATATGTATATGTATATAAAACCAAATCCCTCATTAAATATTAAGTTTTAGATGCCTTCCAAATGCGACACACGTGAAAAGCTTGATCGACCAAGTGTGGGCACGCCCAAGCGTGGTGCACCGTCTATCTCGTGGAAGCGTGAAGGATGGATATGTGGGTCTGCCCAAGCAGGGTGCATATTCATCGTGTTTGCTTTGGGTCAGACTTAACAAGGTGACCTAGATAGGATCTAGCACCTTGAGGCATGAAGATGATCATGGTAAGGAATTGCATATGACATCTTATGAAGAGTTGCATATGATGCAATTGGAAAGAGTTGCCTACATGAGAGATCTAAGTTATGGGTGATAGCCCAAACTGGTCCATGACTTAGAGGATTTCAGGATCTTGCCCACTAGAAGGTTGTATGCTGCAATCTTCCAAATTGATGGTGAGGGCTATCAATTTGAACTAAAATAGTGGGAGCGATAATTAATTAAAGGCCTAATTATATCGTCAACTTTTCAAATAAGTCAAAAATGAGTTTTGGACTAAAATTGCATATATCCTTTTGTAGTACAAATGACAACAAACAACAATCACTTTTCTTTACGATCGGTCGTTGAAAAGGACAGGCTAAATGGGACAAACTTCCACGACTGGTATAGGACATTGAGAATTGTTCTCACTCAAGAGAGAAAGCTCTATGTCCTGGATACTCCAATTCCATAGGAACCAACTCCTCATGCACCAAAGGCAGAAAGGGATGCTTACAAGAAGCATTCTGATGATGCCATTGATGCAAAGTGTTTGATGTTGTGCTCTATGAACCACGAGTTGCAAAGACAACATGAGAACATGGGTTTCATTGAGATGATTCAGCATCTCAGGAACATGTATGAAGATCAAGTATGGCAAGAGAGATACGATGTTTTAAGGGCACTGTTCAAGTGTGTCATGACAGAAGGAGATCCAGTTGGTCCTCACACAGTCAGGATGATTGGGTATGTAGAGAACTTGACAAGACTGGGATTTCCACTGAGCCAAGAGTTGGCTATGGACCTGATACTGCAATCGTTGCCAGAATCCTACAGTCAGTTTGTGATGAACTACAACATGAACAACTTTGATAGGCCACTGTCAGAGTTGTTGGGCATGTTAAGGACAGGTGAGACACAGATGAAGAAGGACAAGCCTAAGTCTGTGATGGTGATCATGAGCAAGAAAGGCAAGTCCAAGCACAAGGGCAAGGGAAAAGATAAGAAAGGTTCTGATGCTAGCCAGGAGCCCAAGTCGTCTTCAGCTCTCAAGGCCAAGGGAGGCGTGACTAAGAAAGGCAATTGCCACCATTGTCAAAATCCAGGGCATTGGAAAAGGAATTGTCCTCTCTATCTGGAAGAACAAAAGAAGGAGGCGACAGATGTCTCCACTTAAAGGTGTCATGAAAGTAAACTTGTAACACTTTTGAGGTATATGAAATCAAGATATAAAGTGTAAATCACTCAATAAATGGGGCAAGTGTTGCCACCATAGATAGGAGTACTTTAGTTTATTTTCAGCCTAAAAGGCATGTAATACAGTTATGAACTGTTATTTCATATTTGCCAATAGATAGAAATACTTTATTTTTGCATATTGTATGACAATGATGGCAATCGATAAAGAGATGTTTCAATTTATAAAGATATGATCTTTGTGGTATTTGATATGCGTAAGATAAAATGATACCTAAAGGTTATAGATAACTCAAACAATCAAATTAGCATCAATCATGAGAAATTCATTTCTAGTTTTCATGTGATGGATAAATCTAGACTCTTTTGGTTAGAGAACCAGTAAGAGACATGAATATCTTGGACATGATTAATCAATCTTCACTAAAGGTAGTGGGATAATGATTATCCTATTAGGTATGATACATGTGATGTATTTACATACCTATTGGAACAAATGCTAATACTTCAAATGGTGTTTAGAGAAATACCAATATGAATATCTTGAAGTGTTCAAGATTATCATAGATGAAGTGCAAATTTGGTAAAGTGTTAATTCTTGGTGAGATCAATGAATGAAATACTTGGACCAAATGTTTGAGATCCTTATGAGTGATTATGATAGTGTATCATAGTGAACTCATGATTAAGGCATGGTGATGTCTAAATCAAGAAGGAATCATACTCTAAGGAGTTAGAGAATGATTATCAAATAACTGAATTCTTCTTAATAAAAGAATACCCCACACTAATAAAGGACATTAAGAATCACAAGGAGTTGTAAGTTCTGATATCCTTGACGAATACACCTCGTTTATCTATGTGATGAGTTGTTCATGTGATGAGTCAACTATCTAGATGAATATGAGGAACCAAATTTTGAGTTATGGTTTATGACCATTACATCCTAAATGACATCCATGTGAACCATAAGGTATGACCTTGATGGTAGCACCCATTGGATGAAATCCATAAGTGCAAATGAATCTTAAGTGTTAAGACACATGGATAACATTTTGAGAAGGATGATCCTTGTTGATTGCAACTTAATGACTAAGACATTTGGCATATGGATACTAAAACCACATTCCTATGAGGAATAAAACATGGATGTGTACGTGACACAACCTATAAGGTTTATGAATCCACTAATGCAAATGAAGTCTATAAGTTACAATGGACTAATCAATGTGATTGATTGAGTACAAGCAACTCAGAATTGGATATTTACTTTGATGATATAGTCAAAAGGTTTGACTGATATGTCAAAGATAAAGAAGGGATCTGTGATTTAGTGGGAGCGTGTTCGCATTCCACATGTTGATGTGAAATGGAAATGTTCTAGAATGGAAATCCAAAAGTGGAAATTATCTTTAAGGAAGATAGAGATGTTTCCTATTTGATAGGAATAGAGATCTATAGAGACAGTTCTCAAAAACCTCTTGACCTGAAAAGAGAAAGCATACATTGGTAATCTGTACTGAAGGATTCAATATGCATAGATTCAGTGGGAGAAAACTTGTCCATGTTACATGGAGTTAGTATCCCAAGGCCAAGTGTCCAATTCTTATGAAGAATGGGAACACTAAGAATATATATGGATCTATCATGTATGTAATCATCCCATTATCTTGCATGTATCGACATGGTAAGAACAAAATGCATTCATCATCTTGTATGTAGGACATGGCAATATGATGTGCTCATCCTGATAACTCGTATGTAAGACACGACGAGTGGATGTCTGTCTACTTCCAGTAAGGGTTACTGGAATACCATGATAACTTGATAAGTACTTGAGAAGTACTAGTTCTATGGAGATAAGGAAGAGTTCAATGTAAAGAGTTACATTGATGCGAACTTCTGAATTGACAGAAAATTAATCGCAAAATATATATAGGATATATAAAAGTGAAAGTTTGTTGATAATTGGAAGTGTTCCAATAAAACCATTTAAAAGGAAATGCCGAGTATCTATGCGTTAGAGAACAGCAGTGGATACTATATGGATCTGGAAGTTCATGAGATGAACTTATAGATATTCTGCTCATTGATGACAAGTATGGAATCCTTGATCATGCAATGTGGCTAAAGGTTAGCGAAGGAATACTAGATCACATATTACGACAACTCCATCTCATACGTGTGATGTACAGTGAAGAGATGTGAGACATGCAATTTATACTGACTTTGGCAAGGTGTTGCCATAACTCACTATGTTTGCACTAGAGCACAATAACATGTGGGACATGTTTGAAGATCACTATGAATATAATTCAAGGGTGATTGGCTCGCAGTGCAAGTGGGAGTCTGTTGGTATGTATGCCCTGAGAGACAATCATGGGATGGTTGGTGGGATACATTAAGATTGATTTGATAAACATCAAAGGCAAGCTTCCAATTCTTTCTGGTTCAATCATATGAGATAGTGATAGAACAGATTGAATGTCTAGAGAATGACAGTACTCAATGACGTATGCTTTCAGGTTAAGGACCTGAACGATGAGATCATACGGATGCTAAGAGTTTGTACATTCTCATTATGTCCCTAGTCAGATGTCATTGTGGAAGGTAGATAGACAGCAATGACACACAAGACTAGATTGTGGTGTTGGTTGATGACAGAATCTCATTAGTCATGATATAGAGATATCAAACCAAACACAGAGGTACTTGTTAGAGAACAAGTGTACCGGACAGACCCACCGTGAGTTTGACACATGGAACCAGGACATGGTAGTCACAGCCAGTACTCACAGTGATGGTGGTGAGTGTGATTCTTGGACCTGAAATCACTACACTCAACACATGTCGTTGGGCACACTTTGACATCATCAAACGCAGTCCTGAAACATGGGTTGTTATAAAGGTGATGATTGGGTGGCTTTGACACATGGGGCTTTTGAGGGGTGAGTGATAGATATGGGATTTGTCCCTCCTGAGGGAGTTTGATATCCATGGCCACTTGATGAGTAGGATTGAGAAAGGTGTGCACGCATGTGTGAATCGGTATGTGATATTGATGTCATACATATCTCTTTCAATCTACTCTGAGATCAAGAAAGTGAATGAACGTTGACAGGATGACTGTTCCATGCCTCGAGTTCATTCAGGATATCAGTGACAAAGGAATTATACATTCACTGTGACACCATTCACGGATTGTAGGATTGAAAGTTGTTCTCCAACTTTCTATTTCACTTGGGTAGCATTGATGTGTGACTAGGCACTGCTCTTTGCTTGTGAAGTCATAAGTGTTATGGACTTTCACTGCCAACGTGAAATGGACCTGTAGGGTCACACACATAGTATTTAACCTGGAAGAGGAGTTTTGTCCACAAACAATGATTAGATTGATTACTAAAGGAGTTTAGTAGTTCAGTTAAACACTCAATCAATTGATAGCTCAGTATCATAATGTTCAAGGTGTTGGAATGATTGATTAGAGTATCAGATTGATTGAAACTGCAATTGACTGTTTCTGCACAATTTGCACTCCCAACCGATCGGCTCATGTGATGAACTGATCGGTTGATCTTGGTGAACCGACCGGCTCAGGTAGTGAGTCGATCGGCTCATGGAAAGGGTGAAACGATTGCTTCAAGTGTTGAAACGATCGGTTCAACTGATGCAACCGAGCAAGTTGGGAAAGTAGGATTGGTGAGAAATTTCCTTTCGTTTCACTTGCCCAATTTGATTGGAACAAGGATTGGTATTTGATACCAATTAGAAACAAAAGAGGAAAAGTCAATCGAGAACTGACCAGGACCACAAACCGACCGGTTCAGAAGTGAACCGACCGTTTCATGGGTCCCAACCGATCGGTTGAGGTGTCAACCGACCGGCTCAGGTCCCCAACTGACTATTTTAGTTGTGAAACGATCGGTTCAAGTTGCGTAGTTGGTTGTTTTTGTGGAAAATCTCGAACCCTTCTACTCCTGCTTTAGTCCCGCATTGCCCGGGATGGAGAACCATGTCCCATGACCCTTATATATATATAGGGGTATTGGGGGCTTCTCAAAGAACAACAAAGTGCAACTAGTTGCTCTGTAAAGTTGTCGTTCTCTCTGGTTTTGGTAACCGAGAGAGCCCGAGCAAGTGCTACTCGATAAGGGAGGTACAACAAGGGAAAGACAATTGCATAAAGCGACTGGTGGTAGGAGAGTGTGTCAGTGACTAGTACACTGACAGGAGGGTGCGACTCCTTCCAATTCCTTATGAGACAAGGAGATTGGAGTTCTAGGTGGTCCGTGTGGACTACTTCAGAGGCGGGAGATTTCTACCGCTTGGAGGACAACTGTCAATCCCGACAGTCCCGGTAAGACCATGAGTTCTCAGTCTCAGTGCGATCAGGAGCTGCACATACACCATCCAAGACTGGAGGTGAAGACTGCGTAAGCTGCGAGGTATTTTTGCCGAGCAAGCCTCGGGACAAGGTATGATTCCACAAACCATCCTTTCCTATTGTATAGACGTTGACGCGTTTCCTTGTTGTGGGTTTGGGGAGGAAAATTTTTGTTTCTGTTGCCTTCTCTGCCTCCCCTAAAACCCAACAATTGACATCTTCACTATAGAGTTATAGCCACGACATATACTGTCTTCAGGCTTAGATCACATAGCTAATGCCTGGCATTGTTTTGTGTAGTCATGGCATGTAGCCATACTCTTTTAACAAAGTATTGGGATCTTAATCCCTCATCTCATCAGGTACATTTCCATTTCTTAACAAGTTCATCATCATGATTATAGAATATGGGTGACCTCAAGATGAAGCCAGAATGGACAATATACATCAAACCCTCTGGGAATCATACTTTCCTGATCTGGATAAGGGATTTCAATGCTGACACACCCCCTGAGCTCACACACCTCTATGAGAAAAAAGACCAAGTTAGTACATCATCATCAAACTCGGCAGATCAACTCTTTGTTCGGGATATCCACCAACCGTCGATCGACACCAAGCATTGGCCCATCTCTGTCTCCTCCAGCCTTGAGGAGGTCGATGAGGAAGACACATCGACATCACCACATTGCTCAGACTTCATCACATCCAGGTATCAACTTCTTCCTACCAACAGTTCAAAGACTGAGCACCCTTCTCCAAAATCGCACCACAAAACCCTAAACTATCTAACCACCCCAGAGGTTGATATCATCCCAAAAAGCTCCCACCTCCTAAATCGCACCTTTCCTACTCTAGGGCAGGCAAACTCCATCTCTCTCATTAGAAAAAGCATAGAAAAATGTCCCAGCTCCCAAACATGGCAAAAAGCCCCTCCTTGTAGGCTTTTTCTGGCCCTCATTTGCTACATCTGCAGAAGCAGAGACCACTCAGCTTCCAGATGTCCTTCTCATTTAACAAGTTTTAGATGTCATCAAACATGACATTTTAGAAGAAACTGTAGGGCACACTTTCCTCTGGGTTACCACCAACCTGCCACAATCTCTAAGAAACCTTTCCATATACAATTTTCTGAAAAAGCCACGAATTTTAAAGATTACCAACGAGTTCCCAGAAAAGGCACATCTAAACACAAAGACCCCTCATATCGCTCTTACCCACTCACAAACAATGCTTTTGCATGCCTGGATGATCTCCCACCCAAACATGCAGACCATCCTCCAACCCTTTCCAAGCATATATACACCAGAAGTTGGCCCTCTTCAAAACCCTACCACAAACCCACAGATCACAAACCTTCATCTCAAGAACCTAGCATACTCTTTGCATCCCCCAAAGCATCTGCTCCCAAAAATAACTCCTCTTCATCGAATATGGAAGCTCCTGGACATCTGGGTAGACCCACTAGTAGAAGAGGGCGTAGCAGTGGAAGTAGTAGGTGGAGGGGTTGGGAAAAAGTGATCATATGCATAGGATGCATAGTCACCTCTTAGGTAGGACTGGTAGGAAGATAAGGGTGTGTACAAGATATGTTCATGCTGGTCATGATGGCACCGAGATCCTAATGCATGTGCTCCTGAACCTGAAGGTTATACGCCTATTCATGCATCATGTAGCACATGAGGGTTTCATTTAATACATGGAACGAGATGCGGGCAGGTCAGGAAGGCTGATGTGGTGGAGGTGCATGGGTGGAGGTGGAGTTGGAGGTAGAGGCACTGGGTGTGGTAGAGGAGGGGATATACACAAACTTCTGAAGTGTTGTCTCACTGGCGCAAACTCCTTTCTGGGCTTGTTTGTAGTGAAGGTCATGGAAAAGAGATTTTTCAGTGGCAACTTGAAAAAGACCACAGATCAGGGCTGGGTAGGGTGGGTGGGTTCCACGGGTGTTCTTTCTAGAGTCAAAACAAGTCATGTGGTGAAGGACATAACTTGACCATTTGACTCTGATGTTTTTCAAGAGATAGAACATATTCACCTCAGTGTTTTCTACAATTTCTGTCTGATTCTTCTTTGGATGAATATTGTAGTTAACAACCAGGGTGAGTATGCAGTTCTTGAGGTTTAAGGATGAGGAGGGAAGGGTACACTTCTTCCTATAGGGAAACTAAGGCTTCTTCAAGTATTTATGAATATCGGAAAGAGTGAGATCATATTGCTTGTAGAAGGCCTCAGGGTCAACTAGGTCGAAATACTCAGGGTAGTCCTTCCTCCAAGTATCAGGAACCTCAATACCCAAGAAGAAGATGTTTAGGGTATCCTCAAAGACTTGGAATTTCTTCCCGACAATCATGGAAGTGAGGACTACTTGAGCATTAGGTGGGGGTACAAGTGTGTGATAATTCCATTGTAAGTTAGCATAGAATTCATGAAAGGCTTTCTTGCTTGTGATGGAAGTGTTGTAGCACGTGCATTTGGCACACAAGGTAGGGAGGTGGTGATCATATAGAAACTCAACTACTTGATCGATAACCCATTATCTACATGGGGTTGGCTAAAAAAGGGCATAGAATGGAAAGGGGTTCCTAGGACAAAGCTCCTTGTACCTATTGAGAGCCTTAATAGAGACAAAGAAAGTATTGTTGAAGGGTATGAGATGTGATTTGGAAGAGGAGGATGGTTCTCCAACTGGGGTCACTCTCTTTCTCCTATCGGACACCATGGAGACGAAAAGAGAGGATGGAGAGAGAAAAAACAAGGAAAACACCACCACAAACCATCCACACACCCAGGGTTGATGGGAAAGAGGTCAAGGAAGGTCGATCTAGGTCGAACTAGGGCTAGGAGAGGAAGCTCAAGGCTAGGGTTGAGAGTTTGAGGGAGCTAAAGGTTGGATCAAATGATTTTTCTCTAGTTGAGAGGGAGAAAATTCAGCCAAACCTAACTTATGTTTGCTCCAGCGTGGCCATCAATTGAGTTCTGTGACTTGAAAACTCGACTGATTGGCTCTTTAAAAAAGCTCTCAGCCACTGATCGGTCAAGTTGGCAACTCGACTGATGGTCCAAGTGAACAAACATTAGAAATTTCAATTTCTAGCCATTAGAGTGCTAATTAAATTTATTTTTCAAGTCCATTTTGTATTTTAAACATACTTAGGCACATATCACTCATCATTGGGTACTATTTAGTGATAAAATAAGCATTTGCAAAAACCCAAACATAAGAGAAAATCAAGGCAAAAGGAACATGAAAATTGATTTTTAGCAAATTAGCAAGTAAGGATGATCAAAACATAGGAAAAGCATATAGGATAGATGACAACTAGATAGAAGGCATATCAGATTCATTCAAAGTAGTTATGTGTAGTTTAGATCTTATAAAGTTAAATTGCTCTCTAACTAGAGGTTTAGTGAAAATGTCTGCCAACTTATTTTTCATGTCCACATGCATGATATATATATATCTTTTTTGTCCATTTGATCACGAAGAAAATGATGGCGAACCTCTATATGATTATCTCTACTATGTAAGATAGGATTGTAATACAGATGAATTTTACTAGTATTATCACAATAGATATGAGAAGCATCAAAATAAATGTTAAAAGTCTTGGAGAATTTGCTTCATCCATAGGACCTGGGCACAACAACTCCCAACTACAATGTATTCATCCTCGATGGTTGATAATGCCACTATGCTCTAGTCCAACTGAACAAACATTAGAAATTTCAATTTCTATCCATTAGAGTGCTAATTAAATTTATTTTTCAAGTCCATTTTGTATTTTAAACATACTTAGGCACATATCACTCATCATTGGGTACTATTTAGTGATAAAATAAGCATTTGCAAAAACCCAAACATAAGAGAAAATCAAGGCAAAAGGAACATGAAAATTGATTTTTAGCAAATTAGCAAGTAAGGATGATCAAAACATAGGAAAAGCATATAGGATAGATGACAACTAGATAGAAGGCATATCAGATTCATTCAAAGTAGTTATGTGTAGTTTAGATCTTATAAAGTTAAATTGCTCTCTAGCTAGAGGTTTAGTGAAAATGTCTGCCAACTTATTTTTCGTGTCCACATGCATGATATATATATCCTTTTTGTCCATGTGATCACGAAGAAAATGATGGCAAACCTCAATATGATTATCTCTAATATGCAAGATAGGATTGTAATACAGATGAATTTTATTAGTATTATCACAATAGATATGAGAAGCATCAAAATGAATGTTAAAAGTCTTGGAGAATTTGCTCCATCCATAGGACTTGGGCACAACAACTCCCAACTACAATGTATTCATCCTTGATGGTTGATAATGCCACTATGCTCTATTTATTGGATAACTAAGGAACCATGCATTGTCCTATGAGAAAGCAAGTGCCACGTGTGCACTTTCTATCAATGAAGCATCCCGCATAATCCACATCACTATAAGCCGCAGGAGGAAAGTCCCTTGACTTGGGATACCATAGACCAAAATTTGGGGTTTTGGCTAAGTAACTTAAAATCCTCTTAACATCTATAAGATGTGATTTCTTAAGATTTGATTGAAAGCAAGCACACATGCAAACACTAAACAATATATCTAGTCTAGAAGCAGTTACATAAAGTAAACTTCCAATCATACCTCTATAGATCTTCTGATCTACCTTCTCACCTTCTTCATATTTATCAAGTTTGGTAGTGTTTGACATGGGTATGTCCATCGACTTGGTGTTCTCCATCCCAAAGCGCTTAAGTAGCTCACTTGTGTACTTTCCTTGGTTGACGAAGTTCCCATCTTTAACTTGCTTGATTTGAAAAATGAGGAAGAATGTAAGCTCACCCATCTTGCTCATCTAAAACTCGCTCTATATAAGATCACTAAACTCCTTGCAAAGATCAAGATAAGTTTTGCCAAAAATGATAGCATCAACATATGTTTGAATGATAAGAAAATTGTTAGGAGTGTGTTTTAGAAACAAGGTAGAATCTACTTTGCCCATGATATACCTATGATCTAACAAAAGTTCTTTAATTTCTCATACCAAGCTCGAGGTTCTTGTTTGAGTCCATAGAGATATTTTTGCAACAAACAAACATGGTTAGGTAAACTATCTCATTCAAAGCCTGGGGGTTGTGCAACATACACTTCCTCCTCAATTGTACCATTTAAAAACACACTTTTAACATTCATTTGATAAATAAGAAGTTTTTTATAACTGGAAAAAGAAAGCAACATACAAATGGACTCAAGTCTAGCTACAGATGCATATGTTTCATCAAAATCTATGTCTTCCTATTGATTGTAGCCTTGAGCCACTAACCTTACTTTGTTCCTTACCACTTTGCCGCTTTCATCCAGCTTGTTGTGGTAGACCCACTTGGTGCCAATGATCTTTCTATCACTTGGTCTTGGCACTAGGGTCCATACTTTGTTCTTTAAAAATTGCTCCAACTCCTCTTGCATAGTTAGGATCCATTCATCATCCACAAGAGCTTCTTTGGCATTCTTTGGATCGATTTGTGAGATGAAGATGTTGTTGGTTTGTTCTTTGTTGAATGCAGCCCGCGTCTTCACTCTTTTAAAGGGATCATCTAAAATCAGCTCTTTTGGATGATTCTTTGCAAATCAGGGAGTTGGATCCTTCTTGTCTTCATCTTTTTCTTCTTCTTGAATGACCACCTCTTTTCCCTTTTACGTGATGTTGAGTTCTTTTAGAATAGAAATTACCTCACTTGCAACATCATCATTTGGAACAATATCTTTGGGAATAGAGGGGTTAGTCTCAATAAACTTAACATTTATAGATTCTTCTACTTTAGCAAGATCAACATTAAATACTCTATTAGCCTTGCTAGTAGTGCTATATCCGAGAAAGAAACCCTTATAAGATTTTGGATCAAACTTGTCGAGTGAAACTTTCGTATTAAAAACAAAACAAGGACATCTGAAAACATGAAAATACTGAAGAGAGGGCTTTCTACCACGCCATAGCTCATAGGGGGTTTTCTTCAAAGAAGGATGTGTAAAAACTCGATTTTGCAAAAAACATGAGGTATTGATGGCTTCATCCCAAAACTTGTTTGGTGTGTCATACTCTAGAAGCATGGTCCTAGCCATCTCCTGTAGTGACCTATTCTTCCTCTCTACAATCCCATTTTGTTGAGGTGTTCGAGGTGAAGAGAAGTTATGTGCATAGACAAGTTCTTCACAAAAGCGTTCAAAAAGATCATTTTCAAATTCTCCCTGATGATCACTACGGATGGAAAAAATTTGAAAAGAAACTTCATTCTCAATGAATCTACAAAAATTAGAGAAAACATGACATATCACTCTTGAAAATGAGAAAGAAGGTCCAAGTATATCTAGAGATATCATCGACAATAACAAGGCAATACTTGGAACCACAAAGCGATTTAGTTCTCATTGGTCCAAATAGATCCATGTGAAGAAGTTCAAGAGATCTCTTAGTACTAAGAACTCCTTTGGATTTGAAGGAGGACTTGGTTTGTTTTAATTGGGTACAAGGTTGTAATTCCTCATCCTTTTTCAAAATCCAATTTGGGAAGTCCTTGACCAATTCCTTTTTGCTCAAGTTCTTCAACTGATGCATATTTACATGACCAAGCTAGCAATGCCAAAGAGAAATATCATTCAAATTGACTACTACACATCTACCAATAATAGGATTAATAGAGTCAAGCATAATTACATAAATATTACCACTTCTAGTTCCCTTATATATGACTTGATAAGTGAGAGAATATAGAATCAAGCATTCAAAAGAAGTAAATAGCACAAGGTAACCATTATCACATAATTGACTTACACTTACTAAATTTTGATGTAGGCCATCCACAAAAAGAACATTCTTGATACACAAGGATTCACCTACATCACCCTCACATTTAAACATACCTTTCTTATTGTCCCCAAAGGTAACTGAACCTCCTTTCTTCTTAGTGAAGTTGTTGAAATTGCTTATATCACCTGTCATGTGCTTAGTGAAGCCAATTTTAACAATCCATCTACCTTTTTCGTATAATAAAGGAGAGTGTGAAAAAACACTAGAGGGGGGTGAATAGGGTTTTTAAAATTAATTTAACAATTATTTAACTCAAACAAGCAACCACAAGAATATTGGACAAGGGGACAAGGATTTAGAGTGGTTCCTACCTTAGCAAATACTAAGGTAGTCAGTCCACTACCCGGTTGCTTACCCAACTGAGATTTTGAAAGAATTTAATTTTATTACCTCACAAAGACTTTACATAAAATTACAATTCTTTCCCTAAACCCTTCAAGCAGCCTTCACCTTAAAGTAATTGCACCAACTTTGAAGCAGCCTTCTTGAAGTAACTTCAAGCTCCCCCTTGAAGTAGCCTTCCTCCTGAAGTAGCTTCCCGTTGCAATAGCCTTCTTGAAGTAGCTCGAAGTCCACCTTCTCCACCGAGAAGAACCTTCTCCAATCCGCAGCCTCCAACCCTAGGAGTAGCAAGGAGAATACAAAGAATAAAAGGAACAAGAAGGAAAAAAGGAAATTACACTTAACCTTTGAAGCACACGGCTTGATTTGCCTATATCAAGCGTATAGATCTCCTAACCAATGTATATGGAAGTGGGATTGCTGTGGATAGGAGATGCTAGCCTATAGGACACGAAATTTGAGCAAGTAGAAGGATAGCCAATGCAAGTGTTGCTCAATTTCTCAAAATAGGTTGACAATTGCAAGTGTAAGCTCAAGTGTATCTCAAGTATAGAATTGGTGAGTTTAGGTGTCCTAAGGCATGTCCTATTTATAGGAATGACCTACAAGTACTTAAGGACGTTCTAGACACTTTCTAGGGGTTTCTAAGTGCTTAACTAGCCGTTAGGTACACTTTAGTTGCTTTAGCAACGACTAGTTAATTAATTCTGCAGTTGTTGTCAGAGTCCATCTTGGTCGAGGAATTGTCGACCGAGATACCTAATTGGTCGAGGTTTTGTCGACCGACAGGCTCTCTGGATCAAGTGTTTGCAACGTTTATCTCCAACTGCCAACTACCTTGTCAGTTGTGTCTAACGGCTACTTAGGTCTTTCTCAGTCGAGAAGTTTGTCGATCGAGAGTGTCTCGGTCGAGGAGTTTTTCGACCGAGATTGACCATGTTTCAATATTTCAAATAAAGTGCCAAGTGTATGTATGAGTGTGCATATGTGACACTAATGAAGGGGATGATCTATCTAAGTATAGTGATTGGCTAGGGAAGATCTAACGCTTGATTTACATGAAGTCTAAGTACTTGTACATTATATATTTGTATAAGTTTACAGTTTGATTACATTTCATAAAATTTACAATCATTCAAGCATATAGATTCCCTAGTATTTTGTCATCCACCTCATTCCTGCAACACTCAAGTAGCACGTTAGATCAACAAGAATGAAATGTTTGTCATCATCGAAACAAAGGGATTTATCATAATGTCAATTTAGCCAACAATCTCCCCCTTTTTGAAGATGACAAACATTTCCTAAATATAAAATAAGGAAATATAAAGCATGTGAGTTTCATACCTGAAGATTACCTTTTGTAGTCATTTTGTTTTACAAATGAGTGTTGGCCGTGATATTTATGAAACTCATATTTTATGTTTTTAGCTTTATATTCTTTCTCCCCCTTTGTCATTTAAAAAAGATATCCAAAGAAAATCATTTTGTGTGACTTTCATTTTTCCCTCTTAATTTTATACGATGCTCCCCCTTAGATAGATATTCTATTAAGAACAGGGATTTAATATCATTTTTGTCTAATTTAGCCACAATTTGTTTCTCAATCATTTGAAAAGGATGTTAAGCCTTGAAATGATATGAGATCCTTTTAGATTCATGGCATATGTATTTTGAGTTCTCATCCATTTTACACGAGATGTTAAGCCCTAAAAATGAAATGAGATCCATGTAAGCTTAGTGTACATGAAAAAATATCTCTAACCAAAAACATGGGATGTTAAGCCCTGATTTGTTTAGAGAATTCCATTAAGAACAAAAGTTGTATATTTCTTCATAACAAAGAGTAAAAATACTAAGGTCATAACAAGCTTCAAATGATGTTTACAATGTTTTGTAAGCTTCTTAATCAAATTATCAAATTTGTTTTTGTGAACTCCCACTTAATCTTATAATTAAGACAATTCTAAGATCACAAATGATTTTTAAATTTTGATTTTGATCTTTATCAAGAGTATATTTTGAGTCAAGATACTAAGATTAAGTATAATAAAATGATGGACAAATAAGCATTTCGTCAAGCTTATTTTAGTTCAACCTTGACTACGACCATAGCACCCCTTGGTCAAATTTTATTTTAACCAAGAGGCAAGTTCTACATATTTCATATTTGAACATTCATTTGTGAAGTATAATTTCTGCAGGTAAATTAAGTAGCAATTTTGAGGCACTTTGAGTGATGTCTATTATGATGTCCCCTAATCTTTGCTATGGGTGAATGAATATCAAGTCATGTTTCTTCTTATACTCAGATTAATCATAAGATCTTTCAATAAAATATACATATATCCTTGAAATTAAGAATAATATCTCAAGTTAAAAATACCAATTGAGAAATTTGTATCTTATGTGTTATGACATTTTTCTCTTGCAAGCATTTAAGTTCTTGTTCTAAGCAACATATCAACAACAAATCATTTTGCTTGCCTATGTATTATCAAGGATCATTCATGTATTATATGCACACAATAATCATTATCTATTTGTGCCATAGAGTTTTATTTTTATGCAACATAGCATCATTTTTATATGTAGAAAGCTGAATGATGGAATAGTGAAAGCATATCCATGATGTAACAATAGAAACATGAAATTCAACACATGGTTTCTATGTAGATAGATCAAAGAATACTTAGAATAGACCATGAAGGCAGTAATTTTCCTTGACTTAAATCAACATGGTTCATAATTTTCAGTTTCAACCTAAATCATTTAGAGAATAAACCAAATTAATATCATATAAGTTTTCAAGCATGGTTTCCAGAATTCATTCATGTAAAAACAGTTATTAATGACAAATAGATAGCAATTTGATCAATTGAAAATATATTCAGCAGATTTATTGCAGACTGGAATTCTAAAAACCTGCTCGGTCGAAGATTTCTCGACCGACTAATTGCTCGGTCGACATTTTCTTGACCGACCAGGTTTCTGTGCTGTTTTTCAGAACTGTTAATTGTTTCCAAAATTATGCAAGTTAGAGCTCGATTGTGTTGAGATATGACATTTGTATATCAAGAATCAGTTTAGGTCAAATCTCAACTAGTTAAATTTAAGCTTCTAGGTTTTAGGAATCCAAGCTAGATCATCATTCTTTTTCTTATATGGGCATGAAAATGAATAATGTCCAAGGCGCATGCAATAATGATAACTAATGGAGTCAACTTCATTTCTCTTTCTAGGAATTATATTCTTAGGTACAAACATAGTCTTAGTCTTGGATGCTTTAGCTCTTTTGGGTTGAATTCTCTTTGGATCATATCCTAATCCTCTTCATCCATTATATCTAGAGGAAATTTTCAGAATATTCTCAAGGATGTCATTTCCTCTTAACTCATTTATTTTTATTTGAAGCTTAGCAATATCATCCATCTTCTTGTTTATATCTTTCTTTGCTTGATCTATATCTGATAATAGAGAGTTTCTTTCTTTTACAACCTCATCATAATCTAAATGTGAACATAAAATAGGTTGTCTCTGAAGATCATTCACTTGAGTTTGCAAGTTCAACTTTTCTAAGGAAAGAAGATTGCAATTAGCTTCTACATATTTGAAATTAAGATCATAATCTTCATTTGCCTTTTTGAGATCTTCATTTCTATATGCAAGAGCAAGAAGTTTAACATTTAAATCATCATTTACTTTATTTGATTTCTTAAGTTTCTTCTTGCACTCAATATATTTCTCATGAGTATCTTGAAGACTAGCAATTAGATCTTCTTTTGGTAGATCATAAAGACTTACCTCTTCTTCTTCTTCTTCTTCATTTGTTGTAGCAATGAGGCATTCTACTTCTTCTTTTCCATCATCACTATCATCACTTGAATCATCCCATGCAACTTTATATGCTCTTTCCTTCTTTTTGTGAGATGATTTCTTCCCTTTCTTGAGTTTTGGACAATCACCATTAATGTGTCCCTTCTTGCCACATTCAAAGCATCTGGAAGAAGAACCACTAGAAGTTTTATTAGTTTTAAAACTTTTATATTGCTTACCATTTACAATGAGAGTTTCTTATTCACTATCATCTTCACTTGTGTCCTTGGTTGATCCTTTGAATGCAATGTCCTTCTTTTTCCCTTGTTGAAGTTCACGTTCTCTTCTTTCTTCCTCTTCTAAAGTTGCCTCATGAGCGTCTAGGTTGCCAATGAGTTGTTCCATCTTTAGTCGGGTGAGGTCATTTGCTTCTTCAATGGCCGTCACCTTGGGCTTGTATTTGGGAGGAAGTGATCTAAGGATCTTTGACACCTGATCTTCCTCAAGAACAACTTTACCTAAAGCATTCAAACCATTTACAATAGAAGAGAATTTTGCATACATTTCACTAATAGATTCATTAGGATCCATACGGAAATGTTCAAACTTTTGTTTAAGCATACTAATTTTGGAATTCTTGACTTGAATAGTCCCTTCATAAGTTATGGAAAGTCTATGCCAAATTTCATAGGCTGTGTCACAATTTGATATCATATTAAATTCTCCTACTGAAATTGAACAATATAGAATACTTACAGCCTTTGCATTCATTTGAGCCGATTTTACTGTATTGGTGTCCCAAGCTACATATTCCACTTGAGGAAGCTCATAGGGGGTTGACACCATTCTCCATAGATCCCAGCAGATGCCTTGGAAGTAGAATTGCATCCTTCTCTTCCAGTAGGTGTAGTTTGTTCCATCAAACATAGGAGGCCTAGCCACAAGTGTTCCCTCAAGGTTGAGGTTGTTGAGTACCCCGTCACCCATTATTCAAGACTTGGTTAGGGTTCCTTGAAGCCTGCTCTGATACCAATTGAAAAAACACTAGAGGGGGAATGAATAGGGTTTTTGAAATTAATTTAACAATTATTTAACTCAAACAACCAACCACAAGAATATTGGACAAGGGGACAAGGATTTAGAGTGGTTCCTACCTTAGAAAATACTAAGGTAGTCAGTCCACTACCCAGGTGCTTACCCAATCGGGATTTTGAAAGAATTTAATTTTATTACCTCGCAAAGACTTTACATAAAATTACAATTCTTTCCCTAAACCCTTCAAGCAGCCTTCACCTTGAAGTAATTGCACCAACTTTGAAGCAGCCTTCTTGAAGTAACTTCAAGCTCCCCCTTGAAGTAGCCTTCCTCCTGAAGTAGCTTCCTATTGCAATAGCCTTCTTGAAGTAGCTCGAAGTCCACCTTCTCCACCGAGAAGAACCTTCTCCAATCTGTAGCCTCCAACCCTAGGAGTAGCAAGGAGAATACAAAGAATAAAAGGAACAAGAAGGAAAAAAGGAAATTACACTTAACCTTTGAAGCACAAGGCTTGATTTGCCTATATCAAGCTTATAGATCTCCTAACCAATGTATATGGAAGTGTGATTGCTGTGGATAGGAGATGCTAGCCTATAGGACACGAAATTTGAGCAAGTAGAAGGATAGCCAATGCAAGTGTTGCTCAATTTCTTAAAATAGGTTGACAATTGCAAGTGTA
Source organism: Alisma plantago-aquatica (assembly GCA_963693085.1). Classification (NCBI taxonomy): domain Eukaryota; kingdom Viridiplantae; phylum Streptophyta; class Magnoliopsida; order Alismatales; family Alismataceae; genus Alisma; species Alisma plantago-aquatica. Next base: position 1,040,935,268 of record OY856411.1, read on the forward strand.
AGCTCAAGTGTATCTCAAGTATAGAATTGGTGAGTTTAGGTGTCCTAAGGCATGTCCTATTTATAGGAATGACCTACAAGTACTTAAGGACGTTCTAGACACTTTCTAGGGGTTTCTAAGTGGTTAACTAGCCGTTAGGTACACTTTAGTTGCTTTAGCAACGACTAGTTAATTAATTCTGTAGTTGCTGTCAGAGTCCATCTCGGTCGAGGAATTGTCGACCGAGATGTCTACTCGGTCGAGGTTTTGTCGACCGACAGGCTCTCTGGATCAAGTGTTTGCAACGTTCATCTCCAACTGCCAACTACCTTGTCAGTTGTGTCTAATGACTACTTGGGTCTTTCTCAGTCGAGAAGTTTGTCGATCGAGAGTGTCTCGGTCGAGGAGTTTGTCGACCGAGATTGACCCTGTTTCAATATTTCAAATAAAGTGCCAAGTGTATGTATGAGTGTGCATATGTGACACTAATGAAGGGGATGATCTATCTAAGTATAGTGATTGGCTAGGGAAGATCTAACACTTGATTTACATGAAGTCTAAGTACTTGTACATTATATATTTGTACAAGTTTACAGTTTGATTACATTTCATAAAATTTATAATCATTCAAGCATATAGATTCCCTAGTACTTTGTCATCCACCTCATTCCTGCAACACTCAAGTAGCACGTTAGATCAACAAGAATGAAATGTTTGTCATCATAGAAACAAAGGGATTTATCATAATGTCAATTTAGCCAACAGAGTGGTGGTTCCCAACTCAAACTTTGGTATTCGAAGTTAGCTTGGGGACCCATTTCATATTTGGGTTGGTCCCCTTGGGCTTATAAGGATAATAAGTAAAGTAATGATTATCACACTTGGAATGAGAACAAATCATAGGGTTCTTAGTGCCAGGAGACTGTGAAATGAAAAAGGAGGTTTCCTTACTCTTTTTCTTACCTTTGTCTTTGTTCTTACCCTTAGGTGCTCTCCCTACAAATCCCAAACCACTAATACCACTTTGTTTGGTAGAATGGTCAAGGATTTCATTAAGGGAGTTTTTCCCTTTGAGGATTTTTGTAGAGAGGCTCTAAGTCTATGATTGTCATCATTAAGAGATATGATAGTAGAAGACAAACTAGAAAGATCATATCTAGCATGAGCAAGGTCGGTCTCTAAACAAAGGGCTTTAGTCAAATAAGAATCTTTCTCAAGAGAAATAGAAGCAATATCATTACTAGGTAACATGGGTCTAGAGGATAAATCATTAACTTGACCAAGCACCCTAGCATTTTCATATTTAAGCACTTGAATTTCCTAAAGATAAACATCCTTCTCATCTATACGATCATCAACAATGAGCTTAAATCCAAGATTTTCAATTTTAAGAGTTTCAAGCTCATTTAAGAATTTTTGGTTATCTTCCTTAAGAGTTTCAATGTTCTTAAGATAAACACCATTCTCTACTTCAAATCCATTATATTGGAGCTCAAGATCAAGATATTGGCCTTGTAAGTTTTCAATAATCTTAAGATGAGTTTTCTCATTTAGCTCAAGAATTTCAAGTTTAGCATATAAATTGTCAATAATTTTTCCTAAACCTTTTCTTTTAGATTTACATTTTGCAAAAGAAGAATGGATAGAAAGAAGTATATAAATAAGAGTTTCCTTAGATAACTCATGCAATCTTACCTCACTTCCTCACCAATTTCTTCACTAGTAGAGGCCATGAGTGTAAGGTGGCACTCTCCATCTTCTTCAGAGCTAGAGCCACTTGAGGATGATTCCTCTCAAGTTGCATGATCTACATTCTTATATCTTTTCTCCTTTTCCTTCCTCTTGTACTTACTCTCCTTTTTGTATTCTTCATCCTTCTTGGAGCTTCCCTTGTGGTATGACTTTCTTAATCTAGGACCTTCACTCTTGTAGTGCCCCTTTTGTCCACACTTGTAGCATCTAGGAGTAGAGGAGGAGGATTGTTTTCCCTTGAAGTGCTTGCCCTTGGTGTAGTTGTCTTCATGCTCACTAGGACCATCATATTCACTAGAGGAGGATGGAGATGTTCGGCAAGAAAGTTGTTGTTGAAGGATGACCACCTCCACTTGTTCTTTGAAGGAACTATCTTTGATCTTCTTTGCTTCCTTCTCTTCTTTCTTGACTTCTTCTTCTTGCTTGTCAAGCCTTAGCTCATGAGCTTGGAGGTTGCCAATGAGCTCTTCAGTTGGGATGTCACCTAGGCTCCTAACTTCTTCAATGGAGGTTACCTTTTACTCCCATATCTTTGGTAGAGTCCTCAAGATCTTTGAGTTGATTTCAACTTTATCCAAAGTGTTGCCCATAACAACTAGGCCATTGATGGTCACATTAAACCTAGAGTACATCTCCACAATCTCTTCTTTCTTACTCATTTCAAAGTTCTCTAGAAGGATGTTCAACATGTATATCTTATCCTCCTTGACTTGCTTTGTGCCCTCTTAGGTAATGCACAACTTATCCCAAATCTCATAGGTGGTATCCCAAGACAAAATGCGGTTGAACTATGTTGGGTTAAGGGATGCATAGAGGATGCTTATGGATTTGGCATTGAGTTGGGCTTCTTTTAGTGCAACTTGATTCCATGTTCAAAAAGATCTAGTTGGCTCCTTGTATGGTGTGACCATCACCTTCCACATATCAAAGTTCATACCTTGAATGCAAAACTGCATACACCTCTTCCAATAGAGGAAGTTGGTGGCGTCAAAGTCCATAGGACGCATGGAGAAGCTTCCCTCTAGGTTGAGTTAACCAAGTAGGTTTTCACCCATCTTCTGGTCTCATGGGAGGTTGTTGGAGAAGATCGTTGGATCTGATACCACTTGTTGGATCTAGAGCTCTAGAGGGGGGTGAATAGAGCTTCAAAATTCTCACAAGATTAGTTAAACCTTCAAATTATATCAATCAAAACCAATAGCTTAAAAGGAATTTGATGTCCTAACTAAGCAAGCATAGAAAGGATGAGACAAATGGAAACATCCACTTAGAGAAGGTGATTTAGAGTGGTTTCACTCTCAAAACTAGAGAGTCAATCCACTACCTAGAGAGGTCAACCTCTAGGACTTTGCAATTTGTGTATACTTATATTCATTCATAAGAGATACAAGGAGACCACCATACATCTAAGGACTTAACTGTTCAAGACAAGATTCTTCCATCTACAAAAGGACTTACCCACTTGATCAAGATGTCTTCACCCTTCAAAAATAACTTACCAACACTTGCAACAAGTCTTTGACCTTGAAGGAATTTTTCCACTCTTCTTGAATCTTGGCCTTGCCCTTATCCTTCACCTGGAGAACAGCAACAACTTCACCTTCACTCAGAGTAGCTTGCTTCAACCTTTTCTCTTTGAGAAAGGGTCTAGGGAAGATGAAATGGAATGAGAGTTTTATAAGCACATGGAGGTATCTCTCATACAACTAGCCTAACTCGCTCATAATCATGAATTTCTTTGTAAAACTAGAGAGAGAAAGGGGCTCAAGGAGTTGCAACACACTCAACTAAAACATGGACTTAGAATAACATGAATTAGAAAACTTGGAATGAACTCCAAGGGGTCCTATTTATAGCTGGGGGTGTTCCCTTGAGTGTGGGATCACTTAAGGGTGAAATATAGCCATTTTCAAAGTTACAACAGATCTATTCTCACTCAAAACAACTCTTTAATGATTATAATCACTTATTCTATGTTTTTTGTACAGTACGCTTGGTCGAGTTTTAGTAAAGATAACTCGACTGATCCACTAAGTGACAAAGCCAATTTTCAAACTATATATTGAGTTTGTTCTGGGAAACTCGACCGATGAAGCAAAAATAATTTTGCTTAGTTGATTGATTGGTCGACTCTGTGAGTGTGCAACTCGACTGATTGGTCATCTTCTAAAAATCCATTGTTGGATTGGTCGAGTTTCCAACTCGACCTATAAATAGCCTATGAAAAATTTTCCGAATTGGCTTTTGAGTGATCAATTGTTGGAATAAAGTGTCCCTGATTTTTTCTCATCTTAGTTACAAGTCATATCATCCATACAAGTGATTAATAAAATCACCTAAGTTCATTTGGATGATTTCCCAAAATGCACACTTGCATTTCTTTTGACTTGAACTTGAACAAGCTAGGGCTTGTGTAATTTTACCCTTTTTATGTACCTAAAGTCTGAAAACAATCCTAAACAAACATATTAGATATATAGAAATGGAATGGTTAGGTCATTAAAAAAATATGGGCAATGTATTAGTCTCAATTCAACAGACTCTGTATCAATTAGAAGGTTGAATCTATTTGGCTAACATTTAGATAAAACCTTATTTGTTGATTGAGTTGTTAGCTACCTAGTTGGCCAACCCAGAGCTTGAAAAGATGAAAGGTTTGTTGGAGAAACCTCATACCTACCTTTTGGTGGGTGTGGATGGTGGGATCCGATACACAAGTCAAATTTAGGTTCCTAAGGATTCTCCCTTTAAGACTCATATCTTGCAAGAAGCTCATGGTTTGAAGTATATTCTACACTCCGACACCACCAAGATGTTTAAAGACTTGTAGTGATATTTTTGGTGGCCTGGATGGAAGAGAGACATCATATCATTTGTGTTCAGTTGTCTCATATGCCATATGGTGAAGGTTGAATACCAACAACCCAGTGGATCACTGCAATCAATTAAAATTCCTAAGTGGAATGTCTCCCAAATATCTAGATGCCTCAGTACAAAGCTCGTTATGGGAGGTCATGTTGGTCATCACTTCACTGGATGATATCAATGATAGGACCTTGCTAAGGCTAGAGGAACTATAGTTTACATTGATAAGGTCACTTTGATCAAGCAAACGATGAATAGATCCCAGGATCCACAAAAGTTGTATGTTGATGCAATGCGGATACATTTGCATTTTAATATAGGTGGCTATGTGTTTTTGAAAATCCAACCCCTTAGAGCTATAGCTAAGATCATAGGAAAATTGATTCCCCGATATGTGGGTTCATTTGAAATCCTATAGAGGATTAGTGAAGCAACTTATCATCTAGCCTCACCCCCATAGTATAGTATGATACATGATGTGTTCCATGTGTCCAATCTGAAGTACTATGTGAAGGATCCTACCCATGTGCTGAGCATTGAACCTATTGAACTCCAAAAGGCTAACATACCCTGATTCAACTATGATAGTACTAGATACCAAGGTGAAAGAACTAAACAACAAAAAGATAGAGATGGTATAGGTTCTCTAGAAGGACCATGGAGAGGATGAAGCCACATGGGAGCTAAAGACTTACATGGAAAAGTCCCATCCAGAATTGTTTGTATGATTAGTAAAATTTTGAGGAAAATATTCCTATAAGAGGGGAAGAATGTTATAACTTGGGTTTTCACATGTATTTATATAATTGAAATGAAATTATTTAAACAAAAAAGATATATTGGAAATATGTTATACTTTATTTTGAAAGTATGGATTTCGTTTGCAAAACTTCCCTTCATTGTTAATTTTGTGGTTCCTATTGTTTTTGTTAATCCAATAATGAATGTAAGATAAAAAGGATGAGAAGAAAATCCAATAATAATAAAAAGGCAAAAGATATTGGATAATAAGTAATATACTTATGATATATGTGTGTAACTGTCTAGAAAGTGGTATGGATGACCACTATGGGTTAGATTTTGGTTTCAGATAGTTTCTAATAAGAAAGGTTATCAAAATAAATGATATAGAGAAAAGATAAGAAAGAGAACATGATTGAGTTAATGTTTAAAATATGCCTTATAAGAAGAAGACTTGGACATTAAGAAAAGTTCCTTTACCTTTTGAGTTTTAGTCCTAAACCTTGTACATGTTTAGATAAAGCCATTATAGACTTTCCCTTGAAATTTAAGATTAAAAGGATTAATAGAATAGGAGTTATGGATTTTTCTAGAAATCCTAAAGTGACTTAATTGCCAAGGAAATATCATAAATGTCACAACTTTATCCTATTCTGGAAATAACTTATAACCCGGCCCTTTTTAGTTGCATGAGTTCTTTGTATCGTCAGATCTTAGATTCAATATTGATGTTGGTCACCTACCTTAGTCTGAACTGGAAATAGGAACTTTTTTTGGGTAACTTTCCAAATCGATTCTCTCACAAATTGATGGATGAACAGATTGAGAAGTTGGTCCTTTGACTTCGGGGCAAGAATCACACCTAACATCCCCAGATTTACCCAAAGAGGAGGAATCTAGAGGATTCACCCAATTTCTTAGGGAAATAGAAATGAACCCGCAACTAGGACTATAAATTGGAGTCTCATATCCATTTGAAAGATCATCGACTTGCTTGCAAGACGCTATTGGACCTCTAGTCTATCGCTCTGTCCTTAATTCCTTGCCGAACCCCTGAATTCCTTCTCGCCTATTCCATCACCTCTAGTGAGGAAGTCAGTTCTCTGACCTCTTTTTCCCCCCCACTACTGAGAAATTGGAGACCACGATTGAGTTCGCCAAGCCATCACAAAGAACCCTGACATCACCTACTACTCTTAGGCCCTAATTCCAAGAGTTAACATTGGAGTTGACTTGTCCTCACTGGCTCTGCTCATAAGCCTGAGAATAAGGAGGACAAGCCTTAGTGAAATACCACATCTTCCCCCATCTGCATGTTGAGGAGGTAAGGGCAGCATGGTACTTTTTTTTTGTCCTGATTAGTAAGTCGCCATGCAGGTGGGCAACCAAATTGGTGAAAGTTGATTGGTCAAATCCACTGTGTTGGTAGGTAAGGACCCAGGACTCTCTTCCCAGATGGCAAAGTTGTCTTAATGGTGCCACATGTCCCTATTCACATCAAGATTCAAATAGAAAATTATAAATACACAAAAGTAAATCCTCATTTAGCACACACAAAGCAACTATAAAAACTACATGTTATGCATGGCAATTGACTGCATGTCAAGAAAGTGCATTCTAAAAAAATACAATAAACTGCAAGGAAATAACCACATGGCATGCAAGGATGTAAATATGAAATATAAATCATTTGAAGAGTAAACTAGACAAGTGTAGAAGTCAGTTAAGAAATTTATCATCTCAAGCACAATTTTAAACAATGGAGCAAATAAAATAATGGATTGACATTGAACAACCCCAAGCTTTTAAATAATGTTGTTCTCAACATGAAACAAAGGCTTAGGATAGTAGGGTAAATATCATAGAGATGTGGTGGCTGAAAATTAATATGGGAGGGATCCAAGTCACTCAAGTGGGGTGTTGTAAGGCAACCACTATCATTTTTTAGAGAGTGGCCATACTGGTTGGCTGGCACCACAACCATGGTGGAAGAACAACTGTGCTATTTGATTTCGGGTATATTTTCAATTCATTCCATTTTTCTTCATCTTCTCAACTTGAATTTTCTCATGGTCTTGCCACTCCATGTATAATTGTTCACAATAATTTTGAGTTATCAAAATGAATAAAAAAACTACAAAGTGTGATACATGTGTGTGTTTCTTGGAAAGCATAAAAATAAAAGTATAAAAACAAGGATTAGGTGAAAAATTCCTCAAACCTATGTGGGTTTTCCTCACACTAGAACTTTGTTTATCTCCTTAAGCTAGTCAATGTTTTCTTCTTCTTAATCATGGTGAAGTTCATGCTCACATTCTTGAAGTAAATGAGCTTCTCATTGGCATTCAACATTTCTCCTCAATACACTGGTCATGGGGGTCCTCAAAGCTTTCCTCTTCAGTCCTATCTATCTTATCTTCTTGGGGTAATGTTGTCTTGAAAATTTTGAGGGTCAACCATAAATTCATGAAGGTAACTATCAATGTGTATGTGTGCACATGAATATCAACATCGTCTGTATATAGGAGGACCTTCCTAAGATGATGAGAGTCTTTTTGTTCTTTGACTTCATATCAAGAACAATGAAATCTTCTAGTAATATTGTCACATCTTTCGTGTTAATCATCACAAGTGGATATCCACCCTTTCTCTTGGGACTTTAATAGATCGTTCAATTGATTGTAGAGTACATTTTTTGGATTCAATTTACCCATGAAAAAATCAAGCTACATACTAAATGTCATAAGATTCACACTTGAACCCAAGTCCAAATTAAAAATTCTACTAAAATGTTCACCAGTGTGGCATGGAATGATAGGGCCTATGGGGTACCCTTTTTTAATGGGAAGAGAATGATTCAAAATGGTTCTCACTTGCTCAATGAGTTTCACTTTTTTAGGCATTCTTCCCATTATTTCTATCTTGAATGTGAACATTCATTAAGAAATCTTGCATAGCCTAGAATTTTCTTGATTGTATCAAGCAATGGAATATTGACCTTCACTTGGGCAAAGACCTCAAGAAGAATATTAATATTATGTTTTTTCTGCCTCTTAATTGAGGACTCATTAAAGCTGTAAGGCCCCAGAGCTGGGTTTTGGGGGTAACCATGTTTTTTTGGCTTGATTAAGTGCTTATAACCTTAATATAATCCTTTGAGATGCTTATAGAGCTTGTGGAAAACTTAAGTTTATAGTTTGAGCTTCTTTAGATGATGTTTGTGCTTCAAGTGCTTATTTTGGGTCAAATTGCAATTTACCCAAATGTGAGGATTATCTTGTAGTTTGCCACACCTAGAGTGTACCTTACCTTCCTTGGCCTCATGATAGAGAGTGTGCACTACTACATAAATGTCCTTTGGTGTCAGTTATTTAAGGCCTAAGGCGTCAGTTTTCAAGCGACACCCAAGTGGGCGCCGCTAAAGGTCTACCCCTTCGGCGTCGGTTCAATAACCGATGCCAAACTACTTCCCTCCACAAAAAACGCACCAACAAGTGGACTATAGGTGTCGGTTATCCAGGAAAACTGATGCTATATCATGGTTAAAGACGTCGGTTATTAAACAAACGGACGCCATTACCCTTCCCACCACCAGTAAAGCGCCAACAAGGGCAGTATCAACGTCAGTTATTAGCGTTTAACCGACACTATTTATAGATAAAGACGTCGGTTGTTAGCAAAAAACCCCGCCAACACGGCTGTTCTGGGCCACAATAGACAGCAGTTCTTTCGACAACCGACGCCATGAAGGAAAGTATCTGTGATAGTTTTTTTATAATAACTGACGCCGTATGTCTTTGGTGTTGGTTTTTTAAAAACAAATTATGCCTATTTGCTTTTTTTTTTCTTATCAGTTTGCAGGCCTGCTATATGGCTAGTCAGTAGGATGTTAAACCTAAAATTCAGTTCTGAACTGCAAATTTACATAATCCATTGATATCAACCGTACATCAGGCCACAAACCTGCAAAGTCATTAACATTCAGACACATGTATTGATCAGATACATGTAGCAACATGCAAAGTCTTTTACATACACATTCAGTTCCATTCATTTCATCTCTTTTCACATTCAGACGCATGTAGAAACATTCATGTATTGATTAGAAAAAGTCATTCACATTCACATTCAGATTCACACATATGGCAATTCATAATAAGTCATTCACATTCACACAAAAATAATTATGAGAACAAAGTTTAGAAATATCATTCTTTATTCATCATCGTCATTATCTCCATGAGTATCCCAATTATTTTTAAAAATTCCCACTACTTGTAGGGCTTCTGCCCATTGTTCTCTTACATGATTTAACTCTTCCATCGTATAGGGAGTATGTACATCTAATAACTTTTCACCTTTAGTGAAATCAGTTTTAAAGACCTGCAAAGAGAATGATGTATATATATAATTAATAATATATAATAAGATTGATATATTTCATATTATCTGATGAGACTACATATAATATCTGATGTATGGTATCAATTTTCATTGTGGAATGTTGGGTAATTATGCTCATAAATCGCATCACATAGTTTCCACATGCCCAACCATTGTCTTGTGTATCAAACTATAAATTGAAACATAGAAAATATTCAAAAATATAAATAAGTACAGTTCACATAAATATATACATTGGAGTTGGGAAATTACTTTCACATTCTCCCAAGTTAGTGGCTGGTTCTTTTTCTTGGGGACCTTTCCTCCAGCTTTTTTATACTCTTGTAAAGCCTTACATATTAATGTAACACATTAAATTGCATAATTATATAGTAATGTAATAACAGATGTTAACGGATATAAAAATATGAAATATTTCTCACGGGAATAATGGCCTTTTCATTGCATGTCCATATATATCAATTCCTTCCTCGCATGATCTAGATAATAGACAGTGAATGTCTCAGGGACAATAATTAGTAACTTCCAATGCTTACCACTAGAGATAAGAAAGTTAAAAATTAATAACTCAAAAGTCACAATAAAAATGTAATTTTCTTAAGTCCAAATTAAAAGAAAAGTAAACTTACCCGACATTGAATAGAGCTATTATCACCATCTTGTTGTTTTTACCAAAATATTTAAAAGCATCACATCAGTATGAAGTAAATGACCTAGGGTTTTGACCTACAAGACAAATCAAATATGGAACCAAAAATCCCACATGGAGAAATGAAAAATCTGTACATATCGTGTGTAAGTGGTTGTAAAACATGTATTACGTATGCATTAATATATAAGAAACTAGATCACCATATATAAAACAAGGTATATGGATGTATAAACAAGATCTCACCGTATCCATAGCTCTATCATAGATGTATTCAACCAAGCATAATGAAACATCTCCAAAATATCTTGTAAAAATAGCTTGCTATGCTATGATTGGCCTGCAACTTCCTCTGGAATAGTAACATTTATAGGGAAATTTGGATCATGTTTGCCTATCCAATCTGCCATACCCCTACAATTAGGACCTAACAAGGTGTGTAGGTCCCTTGGAAGCCAACTTAGTACTTCAAGAGGTGGAGGTGGAGGTGGAGGACGAGATGTAGCGGGTGTCTTACTTTTGACCTGTATATATAATTTTGTATCAATTGACTCATATACACGTACAAACTAACAAATTAACATAATCTAAATTCACCATACAATATTAGTATAGACGACATCCGCTTTGGGCCACATTATCACTCTGCCTTCTGTCTCACTAAGCGTTTCAACATCTGGGTGGACATATGACAGTGGAAGATCCCTCCAATTGGGGAGTACACATATAGGGGTCATACGAACCGCACGAGCTGGTACTGGAGTCCCGTGACATATGTCCCCTGGAAGGGTTGGGTAAGCATGTGCCTCTGCAATGACATATTCTTGACTTTTTAGTCGGCATGGATTCAACCCCTATAAATTTATGTAAATAATGTTATATGCATATACACACAAACATATCATCTTGAAAAGACTAGCTACTGTGTCATAAAAATACTTACAGAGGATGTTCTAGGTGGTGGGTCTACAAGATAACTCCCAACCTCTGTAGTAGGAGCAATATAAGCACGACACGTCATAGGTACCGTCTAAGTGGCCTTCTGAGATGCCTTCCAATTCGCCATTGCTTCTTGGACTTTCCTATCAATTAATTCATCTACATATACATGGATAAAAGAAATGCTAGCTATTTATTATTGAATTTCCTTTTGTAATAACATTCTAAAAAAATAATAGGTTACCCCAGCTTGTGAAAGTCCCAGTTTTGGGACAAGTTTGCACTGGGATGGACCAAAGAACGCTTTGATGCCCACACCAGCTCCTACACCCCTAACACGTCCAGGATGCTCTGGGTTACCCAGAGCAACAGTCAATTCATCCCTTGTGCCCTCAGGGATGAACTTTCCTTCCTTCCTCTGCTCGTGCAGCTCCCGCTAATCGCCATCAATAGAAATTGGTAAGTAAACATAATAATAATCAATACCAATCGATTGCTATAAGAGTTGAATTTTACCATTTTTGTAGCCGCCTCAGTAGTTGTGGGCTTCGTTATATCTCCCTTCTTATTTTGCCTCACAGCTATCCACATAGCATTGTGACGTAGAGGTGCGGGACCAATAGTAGAGGACTCTGTAGTCTCCTGAGTAGCAAAAGTCTGAGCAGTAGACTCAGCCTGTAGTCTTTGGTGAATGCCTGCATAGCCTCTTGGACCCATTGTGTGGTCATGCACATTCAGTTCACGCCTTTCTCTTTGAGCATCATTGATAGCCTTATTAGTAAGCACATTGATTTGGTTAGTAACACTAAAGGTTTAATCTTGAATAAGTGAATACATAAGAATGTATATTAATTAAATTGGGAGTGGTACTTAATACCTTGAATTAATCCATTTTTCTTTGGGTAACAAACTCCTCCCAGTCTTTGGGGTCCAGGGAGTTCCATTGATCAGGGGCTGCGTTCTTCCTAAATTTATTTTTTAAAGAGAATACAAACAAAAATTATTAGTGTAGAGTTAGTCAAAAAGTGATCAATGTCTAGAATTGGAAATCAATCAAGAACCTCTTCTCAACATCGCGTATTTAATCTCAGGTGAGATTTGTCCTATAGTTCCTTAGGAACATCCCACAGTGTTGCATTTTCTTTGACAATGTTGTGATGAGTAATTGTAGTTTTAGGCATACTCATATGTATTTATATGCATGTTTCCTAAGAAAAATATGTCCAAAAGTTTGCCAATCAAATATAATGGTTATCATCCTACATGGATAAGGATGATTATGATAAATATAAACTATTTAATAAGATTTTACATACATCATAATGAATTATAACAATTTATCAAAAAAGTACACATAAATTAGAGTACATTAATCAATTTCTTGTCATACTTGAACAATTATTTTCTTTATTCATTTTGATTTCAAAAAAAAATGTGTCTTAAATGTTCTATTGTGGTATGGAAGGCAGTGACATATCCAAGTTAAAAACTTACATAATGTCTTAGCTGGATTTCCTACATTATCAAAATCTACAGCCAGTTTGGGTCCATTGCCCCATTGTTGTTGTAACTTTCTCATCATTGTGATGCCCCTCACTTTTTCAATTTTTTTTGCTGCTCATCAAGTGTCCCAATTTCTTCAGGGGGTACATCACCAACCTAAAATTTGACAAATAAAACACACTTATAGGATATAACTATAAATGTGAGGCAGGATATATATTTTAAAACTTACATTGAGAGGTGGCGCATTGATGTCCTCACCCTCACGGTAATCATCAACACGGTCATCATATGAATGCTCAACCATCTGAAAGTTCACATTTAGATTGTAAAGTTCAAATTATAAAGTAATTCACATTGTAAAGTTCACATTGTAAAGTCCACATTCACATTGTGAAGTTCACATTCACATTGTAAAGTTCACATGCATTCAGAAAAATAAAACATATAAAAAATATAAGCATGCATGCCTCTAATATTGCGATCTTATATCAATTAACAATCCTTCATTGTGATCTTCGTGCACATACAAGTCATCATTAGCTTCAATATTTGGTGGTGTTGGTAACCCAAATGAGAATGGACTGGAGGCATCATACTTATCATAGTACTGTTCTTCATCTATAGGATCTTCAATGAACTGTCTTTTACCTTTTCACTTGCAAAAAATAATGAAGATGCTTGAAGGGTGACCCCACTATTTTGGACGAAACTCTTATCATCTTGACACTTTGTGCAATACAATAATCCATTTATGTCAAACCCTTCATAATACATAACATTCAATTTTCGTTTAAAGGTGAGGCATTCGATAGTTTCAATAAGATTATCTGGTGTTTGAGATAGTTGATGTAAGACTTTATCTTCAAACCACGTAATAAATGTCTTGTTACGCTCTCTAGCAAGCTACATTAAATTGGCTTGAGGATATTGTCTCTTGATGAAATTGGTATGTTCCTCAATATAAACACTCACTTCGTCGATGTTGTGTAAAATATATAAGTGACCTTATTCCAACTGCTCATGGCTGATTACTTTCATCCGTGATCCCAAAATTCCTTTGCCAAAATGCTCCTCAATATTCTTGTCATTAACATGAGTGTCGTTAGCACTCAGAAAGTCATTGCAAAAATCCATAACTTCTCTCGCCACATAACCCTCAATAATACTCCCTTCAGGTAACGGTTTTGAACATCACCTTTAAAAACACTCATGTATCGTTCAAAGGGATACATCCAATGCAAGAAAATTGGTCCCAACATTTTCATTTCCCTAGTCAAGTGGACAACAAGATGTACCATGATATCAAAGAACGAAGGAGGAAAATACTTCTCAAGCTAACATATGGTAATAACCACTTCTCTTTGAAATTTATAGAGAGTATCAGGGTCAATAACTTTGTTGCACAGACTATTGAAAAAGAAACAAAGTCTGGTGATTGCAAACCTTACATGCTTCGACAATATAGATCAAATTGCCACGGGCAATATTTGTTGCATTAGAGTGTGACAATCATGAGATTTAAGACCTATCAACTTCAGATCTTTCATTGATACCAATCTACAGATGTTGGATGAGTAACCCTGTGGCACCTTAACATTTACCAAGCATTCACAAAAAGCTTTCTTCTCCTTTCTAGACAACGTGTAACAAGCAGGAGGTAAGTATGTTCTCCAATCGCTACTAACTATTTCTGTTAATTCTGTCCTTATTAACATTTCACGTAGGTCCATTCTAGATTTTATCCCATCTTTAGTCTTACCTGCTATATTCAATAGAGTACTGATGATGCTATCACAAACATTTTTCTCAACGTGCATGACATCGATACAATGCCTGACTGCCAAAGAACTCCAATAAGAAAGATCCCAAAATATTGACTTCTTCTTGAATAAAGATTTGTCACTCTATGTGGCCATCATACATTGTGATCTCTTATAAAATTCATTGGCAATGTCTATTACTCTTTCATAAACATCCTCACCTGGTATAGGTGTAGGTGCACTTCGTTCCTCATTCCGTCCATTGAATGCTTTGCACAACCTATGATACATATGGAATTTTGGAAGAAACCTTCTATGGCCAAGATATACAGTCTTGCCGCCATGTTTTAGTCATATTGAATCAATGTTCTCTTCATATATAGGACACGCTTTAGATCCTTTGACACTATATCCAGACAAATTCCCATATGCTGGAAAGTCATTCACAGTGCAATACAACATAGTGTGCAAATGAAATGTCTCTCTTCATGAAGCATCATAGGTCATCACACCTTCACCCCAGAGCTTCTTCAAGTCATCAATAAGAGGTTCAAGATAAACGTCAATACCATTTCTAGGTTGTTTAGGGCCCGATATCAACAATGACAACATAACGTACTTATTTTTCATACAAAACCAGGGGGGAAGATTGTATATAACAAGCATAACTGGCCAAGTGCTATGTTGGCTGCTCAATGTCCCATATGGATTCATCCCATATGTACAAATCCCAAGTCTTAGATTCCTGACTTCACTGAATTCAGGGTAAAATAAATCAATCTTCTTCCATTGTGGGGAATCAAATGCATGTCGTAGGATCCCATAATTATTTTTCATAACATCTGCATGCCACCTCAAATTCTTCGCATCTATTGGATTGGCAAACAAACGTTGAAACTGTGGTATTATAGGTAGATACCACATCACCTTGGCAGGAGAACCAGTTTTAGACTCCCTCGAAGCCGTCAATTTATACCTTGACGCACCACATTTTGGACAATATTTCAAATCCACATAGTCCTTTTGAAATAATACACAATCATTCGGGCATGCGTGTATCTTCTTGGCCTCCATTCCGATTGGGCATAACAATTTCTTTAACCGGTATGTTGAGATTGGCAGCTTGTTTCCTTCAGGAAGAATTTCTTTCAACAAAGACAACAATGATGTGAAGCTTTTGTCGCTCCATCTATTGTTAGCTTTCAACTTATACAATCTCTACACAGCGCTAAGCTTCGTAAACTTACAACCTATGTATTACAGTATCTCAGCATCATGCACAATGTTTCTAAACATGGGAGGTGAATCGATGTGCTCTACCCTACAACTATGAAACATCACATCAACGATGTCTACTGGAACTGGTTCGTTCCCATCTACATCATCGGAGGCAATTTCTTCTTCCACACAAGCACTGCTATCGACATCCACTGATTTCAGGTTTAAAATCTCTCCATGCCAGTGCCATTATGTATAGCCTTGTACAATCTCGTTGCACATGACATGACTTTTGATTTCATCACCAGTACTGACTTTCAAGTTGTTACTGTAGTGCCTACATGGATAGTAGAACCGATCTCCAGGTTGTTTCCTATGTTCCTCGACAAATCTAATAAACTAATCAAGGACAAAAATAAACTCTGGGGTGTAGCAATTTAGAATAGACATCCATGATCTATCCATTCTATGATCAAAGAGAAAACAAGTATATATTAGAACAATATTAGGGTCTAGGGTTAATAGATTAGAGTTTATGGTTAAAACTTTAGGGTTTAAGGTCTTATATATAATAAATGTGTACCACCTATCCCATTCTTGAACACCTAATCTCACTAGTAAGTGTATAATGTGTATTGGGTTTTCAAGAAAATTTCGGCAGCATTTCCCCATTGTTCTCTAAGTACATATGTACTTAAAGAACAAACGGGGAAATGCTGCTAAACTTTTCTTGAAAACCAAATACACATTATACACTTACATCCTAAGTGAGATTAGGTGTTCAAGAACAGTCCCAAACTGGGGACTATCCAAGATTTACTCCTAATGAGTAAGTCTTTGATAGGTTTCTAGGCCAATAAATACATGTGCTGTCATTCTTATACCTACAATCCTAGTTTCATCATTCATATCCTAAGTTTTGGGTAACATCATTTAATCATGCTTGTCAGTAAATACTAAACAATAAATAAACCACGATTCCATATATCAAAGATTTGAATCAAAATGAAGCCTAATTGCACATTGGGAGAGTGAGAATATTATACCTCAAAAAGTTTAGGGTTTAAGGTCTTATATAAAATAAATGTGTACCACCTATCCCATTCTTGAACACCTAATCTCACTAGTAAGTGTATAATGTGTATTGGGTTTTCAAGAAAATTTCGGCAGCACTTCCCCACTGTTCTCCAAGTACATATGTACTTAGAAAACAAACGGGGAAGTGCTACCAAAATTTTCTTGAAAACCCAATACACATTATAGACTTACATCCTAAGTGAGATTAGGTGTTCAGGAACAGTCCAAAACTGGGGACTATCCAAGATTTACGCCTAATGAGTAAATCTTGGACGGGTTTCTAGGCCAACAAAATATAACACCAGTCCCTTGTTCACAACCCCATTCAACACACAATTTTCTTATAAAAACACTTGTGGACAGCCATAACAACATAGTAAAAAACTCAACATGTCACAACAGAAACATGTCCTTAACCTAATATATAGATATTTGTAACAAAACTCATTAGGAAGACCATTCACATTGTTTCCTACAAGGACATCATGATCTCCCCATACCTCATCCATGCTCGTCATCATATGTGTGATACATAATCTTAATACAACATTATTTAAAAGATATGATGTTCATGTGACATCAACTTAGGGTTACAACAACATAGAGAGAGAAAGTACTCTATCATTATAATAATCACACAAGAGGCTATGTACCATCATTTCTTACTTGCATTAGGGTTAGGTTAAGAATTATGGGCTGAATTAGCATTGCTAATTAGCTCTTTAAAATCATCTAATATTTGTATTCATTCGAGGGAAAAGGTAAGACTATAGGATGACAGGGTAAGCATTTATACTATCAATTCCTAGGGTTTACTTTTTTATCGTAACAATATTCATTAGAGTTATAGACAACCATATTAGGGCATAACCCCATCCCTTTTTATCAAATCTAAAGAACCAAATACACTAACCTCGTAATCATGGGATTACATCTATATTGGTACGTGGGTTCATCCAAGACTATATCCTAATGATATACACAATATATAAAACAAATCTAGGGTTTATATCTATTAACCACTATACATTCATGTTTTAACTACAATATTAGAACTACATATATAATTAGACTCTGGATTGTGTAGGATCAGATGATTGTATATATCGACGACAATGGCAGAGACGGTGGCACTAGCGGCGGAAGGAGCGGTGCAAATAGGAGTAAGAGCGGGCGGGAGCAGGAGCAGGACCTACGGGAGAAGGATCAGGCTGGCGGGAGCAGGAGCAGGTGGCAGCAGGCGGTGACGGTGCACGCGGCAATAGGCGGCGACTGTGCACGCGGCAATAGGCGACGACAGCAAGCACAACGAGCAGTGGCAGGAATCGCAAATCACCAGACCTAAGCTCTCGACAATGAAACAAAGAGAAAGGGGAAGAGTCTGGATCACACGGGTGCTATTAAGTTAACAATAGGCGTCGGTTATTCAAAACAACCGAAACTTAAGACTTTAGGCGTCGATTGCCACAAAAAATGACACCAAAGGGGGGTGAAAATTTTCACTGGGACAACATGAAAAAATACATTGGCATCGGTTATTGCAAGTCAACCGACGATAAAAGTGGGCCAAATTTATGTCTCACAAAAAACTTTTAGTCGTCGGTGTATTTGTTAATAACCGATGCCATATGTTAAATATTTGGAGATATTTTTTCCACTGGAAAATTTTGATTTGGCAGTCGATTTTAGGTGTCGATTGTTTATTGAGGAACTGATGCTAAATAAAAAGCGATACTCGTGTCTATCTGCTCTTCACAGATAGATGTCAGTTTGTGTTTTTAACCGACATTGTATGCTTTAGGTGTCGGTTTCTTGGATACAACCGACACTTGTAAATGTGACGTTATAAGCCATTTTTGTAGTAGTGGTGGTTCTTTGCGGTGCCTTAGTTGAGCTTGGATGAGTGGTGACATCACTAGAGGTGATTAGGGTTTCTAGGGTTTGCTTGGTGTCGACCCTATGAGCTTGGTTGAAGTGTATCGACCCTTATCTTGACCTTGTGGATGTGTTTTGAGCGTGTCTCAACCGATACACCTACATTTCCTTGATATTGTCTTGACCTTGATGATCTTGGTGGGGTTGGGTTGAGACAATGGTCTTCTTGAGGCGTGTCTTGACCTAGATGTGGTGGTGATCTTTTGTTTTGACCTAGACATGTATCTTGGTGTTGTTTCGACCGCTATAGAGTGTCTCCACTAAAAACAATGGGTCGGGGGACCTAAGTGGTTGAGACCCAACATTGGTTGTATCACCATTTTGTGCATTCGAGGTTTGAGTGGTGTCATGTGTGTTTCTTGGGTGGATAAGTGTTCCTTTGGTGTCTTTAGGTGTTGACACATTACTCCTCACCCTACTTCTCTCCTCCTTTGGTATATAACCCTTCTTATCTCCATGCAAGTGAACCTTTTAGCCTTCCTTCTTCCTCCCTCTCTTTTGTTCATCCTTGGGGCTCGGTGGAACAAGGAGGACTAATCTTGGAGCTTTGGTGGTCGAGATCTCTTGCAATGTGGTGACTCTTGCTCATCTTCAACCTTGGTAAGTGTATGCCTTTCTTTTATGATGTGTGCTTTTGATCTCCTACCCCATATTCTTCTCTTTTCTTAGACATAGACCATGGATCATCCATGGTGATCATTTTGGAGGGAAAATCCTCATCACAAGGGTCATAGGCCATGTTTTGGCAAGGTGGTACCCAAGTGAGAGGAAATTTCTTCTCTCTTTCTATTTCCTTCTTTTGGTTTGGTCTAGGGTTTCTTTCCCTCTTTTTTTGAGCAACCTTTGACTTTAGTGTCTTCTTCTTATTGAGGTGATGTTGTGGCCAAAAGTGGAGCCTTTAGTGGAGCTTCATCATCCTTGGTAATCGTGTGCTTGGAGCTTGTGATCCTTGGAGTTGATTTTCCTTATGGAGGGTTATTACTCTCTGCCCTCTTCTATTATTAGAACTCTTAATCTTGATTGCATGTTGTTGTTTCTATTTCTAAAACATGATCATAACATGCCCGATGATATTTCTATAAGATATGGCTAATCCTTGGTTGTGATCCTATGTGGTTTGCCCTTTCCCTAAAACCCTAATCTTGGTACTCGATTTTGAGGAAGTTATGAGATAGATGTGTTCCTCTTGTTTTAGATAAAGGTTTTCCATAAACATGCAATGGTTTGAGTACCTTGATATAGTAGAGAGTCAAAGTTCTATTTTGCATGTGTTGATCTTTAGTTATCTCTCTTACATAAGGTTTTTTATGGTGATTTCCATGGTACATGTTTTGAGGTTTTGGTAACCGCCTTAGTATGGAGTTTTCCATCAAATTGGTGATATGTTTTACTTGAAGGTAATCTTCTTTTTCTAACCTCTAATTTGATGATAATATACTAGATGAAGTCATTATGAATTAAGGTTTAAAACTTTGTAGTAATCTCATGAAGATTTCTCTCTTTCTTAAACTCTAGTTCCATGAATCTAATTTTTAAGTGATGGATGGAGTGATGATGCTACATGCAACATGATTCTTGGTTTTATCACCATGCAAGCCTTCCGCCAACATGTTTTCCTTGAAGTTTTGAGTACTTTTTATATGTGATGAAGTTTGGTTTTCTCTCTCCTATGTAGATTTACTTTTTGATCTTCATGATGTTTGTTTTAGGGTTTGATGATCATGAACACATGAGTGTTGAACATGGTGACACCTAGTTGTCCTACTGTCTACACTTTGTTTCGGTCAACACATGTGTCTCCTTAGATGTCCTGGTCAAGACAAGTTGTTGGTTCTATTTCGGTCAAGATGCCCTTTCTTGTATGGTCTTTATTTCGATCGAGAGAGATGTGTTTGTGATTGTCTATGAACCTATTTAGTTTTGGTCACTATGCTTGCCTTTGGTCTCAATTAAAATGCTGCCTTGTACTTGATGGTCGTAACCCCTATGTGGTTGATTGGTCGAGACACCCCATCTTGGGTTATGAATGACACATCTCCTTTGTTGAGGTCGCAATGCCTATCGTTGACTGGTCGAGACACCTAGTCCTAGTTCTGTATGCAACACCTTGCCTTATTTTGGTCATGACGTCCTATTCTAGAGTGGTCGTGGTGCCCAGTTGTGTGTGGTCGAGACACCTAGCTGTGATGCATCTCATTCGTGACCAGGTTTTGGTGTGTTGCGGTTGTGACCCTTCTGGTGGGAGGGGTTGTGACATATGGTGTTGTAATAGTTGAGACACATATGATTGTGGTGGTCACGACCTGGTTGATGTGTCTTGGCCATGACCTAGTTGGAGTGTCTCGATCATAACCCTTTGTGTTGATGGGAGGTCGAGACACACATGTGTGTGAGTGGTCAAGACCTTTGTGTGATGGTAGGTCATGACCATGTAGACTTGGTATGACAATCTCTTATGTAAATGCACATATTGGTTGACACCTAGTGTAAGATGGATAGTTTCTTAGTCAAGATGATAATGATGTGTTAACCCTAAATAGTTCTAAGAAAGTGGGGAATGGTGTGATTAGGGTTTTGTTCCATAATCCTCGATGTGATGGAACCCTAATCGGCTATGCATGTTACCCTAACCCAAATGTTGGGCCATGTGATGTGTTTTCTTCTCTCTCATATAGTAGTTATTACATTATGATATTTTATCTTTCTTTTATATGAGCTACTAACCATGCATGTGAAATGAATGCCATGGCTTGTGTATTTTATGATGATGATTATTTGATACAGGGTGATTCTATAAGCCTTGATGGGATATGATGAGATCCTATTGATTTGATGGGTCCTATGACCTAGTGAGGGATTTATGCCTACTGTGAGGTGGTATCCTCTATTGAAGTCATTTGAGGGATTGATATCCCCACAGTAATGTGACATGGGTGAATGTGTGCTAAGTTCACACCTTATACATTTTATATCTTCTGAAGTTGTTACATAGTTATGCTTGCTAGATTGAATTACAGTTTTATATGTCCACTTTTGCGCTAAAGCCTTAATTCACCTATTGTGCATAACTAATAAAGTGAAACCTTAATCATGTAGTTGTCATGTGTCATATATCCTTTCCAGTGTCAATTTTAATTACTAAATTGGTGAAATGAGTTTTAACTCAGAGTGCATGTTGTTGAATATGCGGGGGTGCAAGTTGAGTGAATATCTTTGTATCCACAACCATATGTGATATGTAGGATGATAGTGGCCATGTGTGAGCTTCATATCATGCCTCAAAATTTGTGATATGTGATATGTGTGATGGTAGAAGTGCAACTACAAATTCCTTTTATGGGACAGCCATCTGCGAGCCGATCCTCTAGCGTCGTGACTTGTACCAAGGCGGGCTAGGAGTTTCCATGTTGACTATATGTCACTTGCAGATGACTCATATGTTATGTCACTACGGTGTTCTCATGTACTAACCACAAGGTGTTGGATATTTTTTGGATTCTGACTCTTCCATTGACCTCGTATGGCACTTATTAGACTTAGCAGTGGTCAGTTGGATTTGGGTGGTATATGACTTAAATCCTCAGGACAATAATAAAAGATGTAACACAACTGTGTAGTGTAATTGCCTAGGGTAAAAAATGAATAACATTGGTTGAGCCTTTTCCCTTATCTTTGTAATTATTTCTTGAATTGTAATTAGGTAAGAGAAGTCAACTATTACACATGTGGTTAATATTCTTTCTTAAAATATTAACTGATCTACTACTCAGTGGTAACTGCCTAGCTTGTTGATATGCATTATATGTTGGATACATATCATTTACTTGAATCTACTCAACCTGCTAAGTACTTTATCTACCTGCTTAGTTATATGTGCTTTAATTGACATTGGTGGAGAGTTATATCTCTCTATGGGACATTTGGTCTCACCCTATGGGTTTCTACATCTTTTACATGGATGTTAACATTGAGATAGTGATCGTGTTGTTGAAGCTGTCTATGAGAGGAGCTATAGACGTGGACCATGGACATATAGCTATTGTCTAGTAATAGAGTCATATGTGTCATCCCTGTGCACTCAGGTCCTTGGGGTAATTTTGTAGACGTTGTACATCCGTTTGAGTTTTTGGGTCTATGTGACGGTGGTACAAACATGATTTATATACATGAACAAGTTATCATATGTAACCAATTGTGCCTAGTTGTCCAGTGAACTAATATATGTAACATAGTTTGGCATGAGTTAAATATAAGTGGCACACGTTCTATGGCTTTAAATGTGATGCATTCAACTTGATACGCCTTTATGTGATCAGTTTTAATTTACCCTATTTTGTGGTAATTTGGTTATTAGTGATAATTTCACGCTTATTTTGAGAAATATCGCTTTGTATGGCAATTGGTGTCACAAAAACATCAGGAAATGTAGGCTCATTTCCACTTTCCTTTCTTGAATCACTAAGAAGATCTTGTATTATCATAGAAGGGAGTCTTGGAGTTATAAGTGGGGCCCTTGTGATTATGACTGGAACTAGATGAAGTATGAGTGGTACTCTTGCAATCACTAAAACAACAAAAGGCATCAAAAATCTCATCACGGTATCATTAATAGTCTTCTCTAAAATTGCTTTATATATCAACATAACCTTGGTTAACATTATATTTGTCCCTTTCTTTTCACGTGATAAGAACATTACTACTCCAGAAGACAGTAGCAACATTCACTTGCTAAAGGGAATGAGGGGGAGCGTGTGATGCTTGTGGTGGTGATGGTGGTCTTTGGTGTTGTTGATGATGGAGTGGAGGTTAAAGGAAGCATTGATGTTATGGTGGTGGTTTTCACATTGTAGTTAAATATTGGTTGTGGTGGTGTAGGGGTATATAGATTAGGGTGACATGGATATTGTTGCTCATGTTGTACTTGCATTGGTTGATGGTGTGTTTCTGCCAATGGTGTTATACACTACTCAATTGGAGTTTGAATAGATGCAATCCCATGAACAAAAACACACTGTGGATTCACTTTCAAAATTTATAAAAACCTAACTTAACACACTTGCATAAACTAAAAAATTACACCTGCAAGAGCATGCGGCTGTGTCGTAGTATAGGTAAGGTGGCAAGTATAGGGTCGATCCATAGGTAGAGAAGGGGGCACTAAAGCTAGGTTAGTTTTTGGGCTAGGTTCCTATTGCAGAGTCTAGGGTTGAAGGGTTTAAAGGTTTATTTGATTGTTAAACTAAGGATGAACATACAAGCAATTAAAGGAAAGAAAACAAGAGTAAAACCTAAGTTAACCCTAGACAGTTAATTCTACTGAACATGAAAAGACAAGGCATGCATGGAAAAGAGCAATGTATTCTAAGGTGTGCAAGAAGAGAATTAAACTACACTAGACTAGCAAACAAGGCAAAAGAGCAAATAAATACCTAAACTAGCTAGAGGAAAGCAAGAATAAGGCAAGAAGCTAACTAGGCTAACACTAGCTAAGCAAGATGGAAATTAGGGTTTTAAAGCAATACAGAGAAAAGGGGGCTGTTTAGGGTATGCATTTATCAATCAGGTTGGGGGTGATATATGAACATAATGATTTCATTTATATTATCAAACCAAACAACAAGCTCGAGTCTAATGAATTATTCTAAACTATTAACTAGACATGGATATGCTAGGTTGTATATATGGGAACTAGTCCCTAACACCCCTACTACCCTTACAAGGCTCAACTAGGTTAGGGTTTAGGTGTATTTCAATTAGAGTCTAAACAAGTTTAGGTTTCTAGGTTAGATGATATTAGGGTGATTAGGGGATGAGGTTAATGGGAGTGGAAGTGAGGTTTTTGGCCTCCCATCACCCACATTCTAACCTTAAGAAAGCTCCATGCTAAGCACACTAAATTCACCTAAAATAGCTACTTAGATCTCTCAATTAGGGTTAGGAGAAATGATTAGAATGTAGGAAAATGGGTAGCTAGCTAGGGATCTAAGAATTAGATCTAGGAGAAAATCCCAAAATTCACACATATAAGCAATTTCCCTAAATTCCTAGGTGATTTCAAGCACAAACCAACAAGAAATTCATATAGAGTGAGATATGAATAGAACATAATCATTAGCAAACGAAATTACAATGTTTACATATCATTTCCCCCCAACATGGTATCAAAGTAACATTTTTCACCCCAAACAGCCCAGCCAAGGGGCCTAGCTACTCATAACAATGCAAAATACAAAAAGAAAGGAGAAAGAGGTAGAAGAAGCCATGGATCTTGGTGTATATGGAGCAATCCTCCACTTTAGCTATTGTAGCACGTCCTCCACCTTCCTCCAAAGTGTAGGGGGATGGAGTGATGGTGGAATAGGGCTAAAACACTAAAAAACTAGGGTTTTGGTGGTGGAAATGGTGAAATTGAGTGGAATGGAGTTGGAAATGGAGTGGAATGGCTACGGGGTGAAAATGGAGTGGTAGGAGTGAGCTAGGGGTGGTAGAAGGCAGCTAACCTCATGCTAGAGCCACCACCTAGGTATATATAAGTGTTGGGGAAGCAATAGGTCAAGTAGGGGTAGTATGGGAAATGTAGTGCAAAAATAGCTAGTTTTTGTATGTAACACAACTATGGTGGGGAGGGGTGAGAACATTCATGGTGGATGGGAATGATTGAGGTGAGAAATGGGGATAAATCACAGGGACTTGGTTGATTTTGTACTGGAGGTGGCATGGCTGTGGTGGGGCTAGGGTAGCACGGCTGAGGTGGTCGCCACGGCTATGGTGGCTCAGATTGCACAACCTATTCTTGGCTCCACAACCGTTCTGCCTCAATTGTCACACAGCCATGCAAGGTGGCACAACTATTCTAGGTCAGTTCACCATGACCATTCTGAGTGGCACGACCGTGGTGATTATAGCTTTACTTGGAGATGGCTCTATTGATTTTAAGTGTGCTAGCATGGTCATTCTATGGTACCACAACCGTGTTGGCCTCTAAATCAGCACTCAAATTTTTTTCTTTAGATTATCTTGGACATCATTGCTTCAATGGATCTTTGGCTACTAGGGGTAGGTTGAGGGAGCATAGGACTTCACTTTTGGTCTCTCAAAGGGTAGAGAAACCCTAGGATCACTCATTCTCTCTCTCTTCCATCAACCGTGGTCCAAATGCTTGAAAAACATGAAAATAATGTCCATAAGTGCATTTATACAAATATGCATATTGAGGGGAATAACATGTAATCTAACAGGTATAGATGTGATTGAAGTGCAATAAGACACAAGATGAAGCCCTAAAATAAGGCTGAATCACCACCTCAAACTTAAAACATACTTGTCCTTAAGTATGCTCCAACTCAATTTCTCTACAACTTTTCCACAATCAAGAAATGACAAATGTAATACAAAAGATTATTAGTGCTGAATGGGATCGATAATGACTAAGTGCATGCATTCCACCTCTCTCCTCTCCTTCTTTCACAAACTAGTCATGGAAAGAGCACAAAGCATATGAAGTTCAAATATAGCACTTAATCAAGGATGACTAGGAGTATTGTTTCACCTTCATGCAATCAACCTTATGCTTAAAACCATACCAAGTGACCCACGTGGATGTAGAAAAAGGGTAAAGTGAGCTAGGTTTCATGTTTCCTACCTCAATGGGTATGAAAATGGTAGAAAGGATTGTGGTAAGCTTTTGGAGTGCTTTTACACACTCATTTTTTCTTTATTTAGATGCTCTTAAACGGGAGCATCTTTTATTTTCTTTTTGCATTTTTTTTCTTTGCCCTTGGAGTAGATAGCGCATATGGTGATGAGAGTGAAGCAGTTAGATGTAGATGTGACCACCCCAAACTTTTAGAGGTGGCCACAGATGTATGTGCACTTTGGCATCCTTTTATGAGGCAGAGGGGTAAAAAGATGGTGAGTGAAGAGTCAGGTCAAAGAGGGGTCACTGTCGTGATTCTCAACATAAGGTCTCCTGCATGAAAAATTAATCCAACACTTCATCCAACAATTTCACACCACATGAATGAATAACCTAAAATTCATACTTCTATCAAGTGATTTCATAGGTACTAAGTGCTCATAGCTTGCTCAAGTCACAATTCAACCCAAACATTCACAAATAGAAGAGAGGTGGTGCACATGTAAAAAGTCAAGAATTGATAACATTTAGCAATAAACAATGATAATTCACGTGCATTTGTAAAAGGTCATCATTTTTAATCCAAAGAGTAGATATTGGCTCGAAACACACTTTTAGGCAAGAAATCTAAAAATGGCCAAAAATGGCCAAAACGGTGCCAAATTGCCTTCAATCACATCTAAGCCTATATTATTGAACATAAAATAGGAAATAAGAAAATGCTAGCTAAATTTTGCAAGAATTACCAAAAATCTACATGATGTGCAATGCATGGCAAAACGAGCAAAGTTTTTGAAAATTAAACAAAAATTGCAAGAAACTAACTACATGGCATGCATGTATGCAAACCAGGTAAATTCTAAACAAAAGAAAATACACAAAAGTAAATGGTAGGTGAAATGCAAAATGAGAATGAAAATGAGATAAGGGCATACTGCCCTACCCCCAAACTTTTGAATCATGTTGTCCTCAACATGACACTAAAGTCTAGGAATGATAGGGTAGATGATCACTGCGGTGGCAGTGTTCCTCCCTATGGTGAAGGATGTTAGTAGTAGGAACCCTAGTAGTCTAACTATGGAGGTAGATAGTTATCCCAAAATGCTGACAGTGAACTTCACCAATCTTCCCCCCACTGGGGGTTCCTCTATGACTGGGCGTGCTGGAACTGATACAAGTGGTTGACTTGATAATGCATCTGTTGATGGTCTAACCACATGGCATCTTCGGTGCACTGGAAACCATCTTGTTCCCTTAAAATACCCTCTTGGGTGCTTAGTATCTGATCCTAAGTGCTCTAGATTCCCTCTAGCTGCACATGTATGGTGGACATGTCATATGCATTTGCTGTGGGCTACTGCTGCTGCTCTGATGTCTCCGCCTCATGTCGCCTCACCCTGGGCATCTCTCTCCTCACCTATCCTCCTCCTCTCAGCAGCTTCCTATAACTCTCCAAGCCCTTTAGGTAGATTTTTGGGCTGCTACTTCCATGTTTCTCTAGGGTGCTCCTCTTCCCACCTTCTCAAGATATCCAAAAAATCTGAAGATAGACCACATCCCTCTAGGAGAAGTGTGGCATGGTAGGGGAGCTCTAGTGAAACCCATGCATAAGGAAGGTTGACCTAATAGAAAATCTTCTGATCAACCAATGATATCATCAATGAGCAAGTCAAATAGTGTAGGTCAATGAGCTTTCCTCCTTCTACCTTTGTGTAGCCAGATACATCATGCCCCAGGGCCAAAGCAATGGAAGTTACAATCCCTCCCATAATAAAAGGATTCTTTCCCTTGGACGGGATAGTATTCATGTGATCAATAATAAGTGACCCCATATTTACAATCTTTCCTTGTACCATCCATCCCAACACAAAGAGGTCTTTCTTGGTACAAATACCTTAATTTTCATATCGGGCGAAGAAGGTGTTTGCCAAGACCTTTTGAATGTATATTAAGATGGGGTTGTGAATGAGACTTATCTTTGATTTACCCACCACACAATTTCTTTTCCCTATAAGTTTCTTCCACATTGTAGTGTAGTTCACATTAGTTTCCCTATCTGTTCTTCCTTGATCAAGTGATGATGCTGCCTCAGGAGTTGGAGTTCCATTAAAAAAGGATGCAGCGATGAGGTAGGTGCTATTCCCCAAAGTGACACTCATGGCGTCATGTGAGGCATTCTCTAGGGTTGCAAATAACTATTGTGTAAGCTCCACATAGTTCTCATGAACTATAGTCAACACCTCAACTAGCCCAATGGGCTCCACGATATCCTGAAAAAAAGTGAAGATACCCAAAGTTCCCATTGTCTCCTAGCACGCGTAGTAGGTGCCAATCACTCGGTGGGTCAAGCACTCTAGGTGCTTTGACTTCTTCCTTTTTTTGCTTTGACTGTCAGGTGTTGTATTATGATGCACTTCAGGTGCATCCTCTTGTTGTGCATTTGGAATTGCCCCATCTACATCATCTACCAGTAGTTGCTATCGTGCTCTCGGCTGTGGCTGTGGATGCGGTGTCATAGACGTCGAAGGTCATGCAGCTGAAAATGACAGTCGAGCTACAGAGACTGATGGGAGGGATTCTGATATTGATAGTTGGGCTTCTTCCCTACTTTCGTTGGGTAGTCTGGAGGATTCCTTCATAATGGGATCCATCATTTCTGCATGAGGTGATTTTCCTTGTGAACCGGAGGGTGTCGATGGTGTCAGAAAGGTTAGACGTGTTGATGGAGTCGAGGATGACTCATTCTTGGTCAGCGTCCATAGGAAATCACACCCTTGGTCTTAGCTACAGCCTTCTTAGTGATTTTCTTCATTGTGGATCGAAATTGGTGATAAAAAATGGGATTTTAGATTTTCTTTGAAGAACGGGGTTGTTGGGGCGGATTGGAGAGAAATGGGGTGTTTTGTGCATGAAAATGGGTGGAATCTGGAGATTAAGGTAGTGGAAATGATGGAAGATTGATTGGAGATGGATTGGGGGTGATTTGGTGGTGATTTGAGGGTGCTGGAGTAGCTAGGAGGTGTTGTGCAGCCGCCGTTCATGGGGAACGGTCGTGGTGTTTGTCGAGTTGAGAATAGAACTAATTTCAGAATTTTGCAAATTGCTAACTTAAGTGCTGAAATCGAACTACAAAACAGCCGTGTTACGTGACATGTCTATGGTGGCTTTCTTTCTACATGGATGTAATACCACACATGATCATTCTGAGTGGGTGGTTACATGACCGTGCTGCCTTGCACGACCGTAGTAGGTCTGTTCTTCAGTTCTTGACTTCTTTGATTTTTTTATTCCCCTATTGATTGTGAATGCATCACCACGGCCATTCCATGTCACCACGACCGTGGTGAGTACCGTGGCAGTTGTTCCACAATTGAATCTCATCAAAATATCAAATCTTTGATTCAAAATGATTTTCATGGATTACTTGCCAAAATTCCATCTAATTTTCCTCATTTCACCCTATTTTTACCTACACATCTCAAACCTAAACAAAAAACTATTAAAAACAAGTGTGTGTGTGGTTTCTTGGAAAAGTGTAAAAATAAAGAAAAGTATAAAAAATGGAAGGTTGGGTGAAAATTCCCAAACCTAGGTGGGTTACCTCCCACAACGATGAGTTTCATGCCTTCAGCCGGGCTTCTAGGAGATTCTACAATAATTCATTAATTTGGCATCCTCATATGCCCATTCTTGCAATATATATACATCTCTCATTTGCATTCAACCTATGCTCCTCATACCTTAGATCACCAAAGCTATCATCAATTCTTTCATCTTGACCTTCTTCTCTCAAATGATCATTCAACTTCTTGAAGTGACCATATCCAATATACTCGTCTTAAACTCGCCAGTTTGAGGACTTGTATATGTCGATCTTTATCTTCATGACCATGAAAGAGATTTTCATAATGCCACTACAAACATGTATCTCGACATCAGTTGTAGATAAGAATGGTCTCCCCAAGATGATGGGGATCTTCCTATCATCCAGCTCCATGTCAAGAACAATTAAATCAATCAGGAACACTGCTCCTCTTTCCTTGTCAATCATCACCACTACATCATCTACTCATCCTCTAGGCACTTTGATGGAGCGATTTGTTAATTGGATAGTGAAATGTGCTAATTTTAACTTTCCTAAACCCAACTCAACATACACATTACATGGCATCAAATTCACACTAGATCCCAAATCAAGTAGGGACTTTCCTTATGTGATGTCTTGCAATGTAGCTAGGTATGATTGGGGATCCTGGGTTTTTCCTCTTCACGGGGAGTGACTGTTGGAGGGTAGAGCTCACTTGTTCAATTAACTTCACTTTATTTGGTATTCTTCCCGTCGACCTTCTCTTCACAGTGCATAGTTCTTAAGAAACTTGGCATATGATGGGATTTGTTTAATAGCATCCAATAGTGGAATATTGAATTTCACTTGGAAAAACACCTCAAGAATGTCAACATTGTGTTGTTGTCTCCTCCTTACTTCTAGTGGCTCATCTAATGCTTCAATGATTGGTGGCTGACTTGCGTTGGCCTTGCTTACATCGACATCAGGTGGAACAATAGGGGTGGTGAGACTTGTAAATGGAGTTTGAGGTGGAGCACATGGTATCCCAAAATCAACAGACGGTGTCACAGAATCATCTTCACCAATCTCAATCACAATATCACCACTTGGTTGCCTTTGCTTTGCTTTATCAAACTTTCTTTGACTAGCGGGCTACTCAAGATAATTTCCACTCCTTAGAACTGTCACAACACTTCCTTACTCATGGTGGAGAGGGGGATCTAGTTGTGGATGTGGATGAGGTGGAGGTTGCACTTGGTGTTGAAATTGAGGTGGAGGGGAGAGTTGAGGTTGGAAGGTGAATTGTTGAGAAATTTGTGGTAGTAGAGGGGGAGGGAGGAGTATAAGGTTTGGGATTGTCTTGGAAGTAGTATATGGGCTGCACTTGCATGGGAGGTGGACTATAGAAAACTTCTAAAGAAGGCATTGGTCCACTTAATTCATTGAAACTCAAGATGGGTTTTTAAGACAAATTTTCTTCTTGGAGAGCAATTATGGAAGATAGCTTCTCTACACTTTCTTCAAATCTTGCCACATTCATTTTTATGTCATCAAAGCTCTTCAACCTAGAGATAACTTGTTACTCAAACCTTGAGCTATATCTTCAACTTTGTGGTTCCTGATAGCTATAGGAGTGAGGTGTCTTCTTTTCTTCACCATAGAACTCAATAGAATTGACCGGGTGGCAAGGAACATTTGTCACATGGTTCTTCATGAAACTCACCATGTCACTAAGAATATTCATCACTTGTGGGATTGAGTCACTATGAGTTGGAGATGTCATATCAAAGGCATAGTCACCATTATTCATCGTGCTAGAAGCTCAGAGTCTTGAACCTTCAGCCAACTGCTCATACAAGAGCCATATCTCCTCAGGTGGCCTAGCCATGAAAACTCCTCCTCAAGCAAAATCTACTAAGGTTTGTCTCTTCAAAGATAGACTGGAGTAAAAGGACCGAACTAGCTTCCACAAAGGGATCTCATGGTGTGGGAACTCTCTCAGTATCTTCTTAAACCTCTCCCATGTATTGTGAAACTACTGATTGCCCATTTGACTAAAACTTGTCACTACAATCCACATTTGTGTTAGCCTTTCTATAGAGTAGAATTGCTTTAAGAATGCATTCTTCATCAATTTCCAACTAGTGATGTCCCTACTTGAATCATATCAATCTTTGGCTTTGTCTTTGAGGGAGATTTGGAACAAGGTCAACCAAATTGTGTCATCACTAGCCATCGGCATCCTGAAGGTGGAGCATACTTCAAGAAAGGAGTCCAAGTGCTTATAGGGGTTCTCACTCTCTGAGCCTTAGAAGATGGACAGGAGCCCAAGAAGACTTGGAGGAATGGAGAATTGATCCCCTGGCATTTGATCAACTCTATTAACAATTGGAAATTTGTAGTTTCTAGGCATGAAGTAATCTTGAAGTGTCTTGTGGGGTGCATTTTGGCCTTCTATCTTATCTTCTCCCAAGTGGTTTGTCACATGCACAAGGCACAACCAAACAAAAGAGAACAAGTTAGTAAACTAGTATGCACAAAGAATACAAAGTATAAAGAATAAATAATAGCAATTATGAGGGTAGTAGGAAAAGTCAAAGCAAAATAAACTATCTAGGCCAAGTGCCTTTCTCCCCGACAACAACACTTGGTGTGTTTCTACCAATAGTGTTATACACTACTCAGTTGGAGTTTGAATTGATGCAACCCCACAAACAGAATCACACATTGGATTCACTTTCAAAATTTATAAAGACCTAACTTAACACACTCTCATTAGCCAAAACACTACACTCGCAAGTGCACGGGGTCATGTCGTAGTATAGGTAAGGTGGCAAGTATATGGTCGATCCACAGGGAGAAAAGGGGGCACTAGAGATAGGTTAGTTCTTGGACTAGGTTCCTACTACAGAGTCTAGGGTTGAAGTCTTTAAAGGTTGATTTGATTATCAAACTAAGGATGAACACGCAAGCAATTAAAGGAGAGAAAACAAGAACAAAACCTAAGTTAACCCTAGACAATTAATTCTACTAAACAAGAAAAGATAGGAAAGTATGGAAAAGAGCAATGTATGCTAAGGCATGTAAGAAGAGAGACTAGAAAATAGGGTAAAAGAGCAAGTGAAGACCTAAACTAGCCAGAGAAAAGCAAGAACAAGGCAAGAAGCTAACTAAGCAAGTAAAGGGATAACTAAGGTAACACTAGCTAAGCAAGATGACAATTAGGGTTTTAAAGCAATAAAGAGAAATGTGGGTTGTTTAGGGGATTCACTTATCAATTAGGTTGGGGGTGATATATGAACATAATGATTTCATTCAGATTATCAAACCAAACAACAAGATAGAGTCTAATGAATTCCTAAACTACTAACTGGCCATGGATATGCTAGGTTGTGTATAGGGGAGCTAGTCCCTAACACCCCCTACTACCCTTACGAGGCTTAATTGGGTTATGGTTTATGTGTAATTCAATTAGAGTCTGAACAAGTCTAGGTTTTTGGGTTAGATGATCTTAGGGTGATTAGGGGCTAAGGCTAGTAATGGGAGTGGAAGTGAGGTTTTAGGCCTCCCGTCACCCACATTCTAACCTTGAGAAAGCTCCATGCTAAGAACACCAAATTCATCTAAACCAGCTAATTAGATCTCTCAACTAGGGTTAGTAGAATTTCTTAGAATGTAAGAAGATGGGTAGATAACTAGGGATCTAAGAATTAGACCTAGGAGCAAATCCCAAAATTTACACATATAAGCAATTTTCTTGAATTCCTAGGTGATTTCAAGCACAAACCAACAAGAAATTAATGTAGAGTGAGATATAAATAGAACATAATCATTAGCAAATGAAATTACAAGATTTATATATCATTTTCCCCCAACATGGTATCAAAGTAACATTTTCACCCCAAAACCCACCCAAGGGGCCTAGCTACTCATAGCAATATAAAATAAAAAAGAAAGGAGAAATAGGTAGAAGAAGCCATGGAGCTCAATGTAGATGGAGCAGTCCTCCACTTCAGCTACTACAGGACATCATCATCCTTCCTCCAAGGTGTAGGGGAATGGAGTGATGGTCGAATAGGGCTAAAACACCAAGAAACTAGGGCTTTGGTGGTGGAAATGGTGAAATGGAGTGGAATGGAGGTGGAAATGGAGTTGAATGTCTAAGGGGAGAAAATCGACTGGTAGGAGTGAGCTAGAGGTAATAGAAGGTAGCTAACCTCATTCTAGATCTACTACCTAGGTATATATAGGTGTGGGAGAAGAAATAGGTCAAGTAGGGGTAGTATGGGAAATGCAATGTGAAAATAGCTAGGTTTTTTAGTAGCTTGGCCGTGGTGGAGAGGGGTGAGAACGGTCGTGGTGGATGGGAATGACTGAGGTGAGAAATGGGGAAAAATCACAGGGACTTTGTTGATTTTGTATTGGAGGTGGCACAGACGTGGTGGTCACCACGACTGTGGTGGGGCTAGGGTAGCACGGTCGTGGTGGTCACCATGACTGTGGTGACTTGGATTGCACAACCCATTCTTTGCTCCACGGCCATTCTGCCTCAACTGTCACATGGTCGTGCAAGGTGGCATGGCCATTCTAGGTTAGGCTATGTTGATTTGCAAGTGTGCTAGCACGACCGTGGTGGTACTACGGCCGTGTTGGCCTCTGGATCAACACTTAGACTTGTTTCTTTGGATTTTCTTGGATATCATTGCTTCAATGGATCTTTGGCCACTAGGGGTAGGTTGAGGGAGCATCAGACTTCACTTTAGGTCTATCCAAGGGTAGAGAAACCCTAGGATCACTCCTTCTCTCTCTCTTCCATCAAGCATGGTCCAAATGCCTATAAAACATGCAAATAATGTCCATAAGTGCATTTTATACAAATATGCATATTGAGGGGAATAACACATAATTGAACATGTATAGATGTGATTTAAGTGCAATAAGACACAAGATGAAGCCTTAAAATAGGGCTGAATCAGTTGACCATAAGCGCTTTGAGGTACCACCATTTGCCCATTTTCATGTTTTGGATTCACCTTGATTTGGAGGGAAGTCTTCTCTACTCAAAGAGAACAAGAGTAAAGGATAACTAATATAATCTTTAGTCCAATCATTTATTATTTTGTCCATGCATGTACATATCCTTCTTCACTTTATTCAAGCTCCTCATCCTACCAAAAACATCTTCCTCAAATCTTTAAATACATTTATGGCCCTGATGTTGTCTTTGTTGCCCATGTACATCACGACCAAGTTTCTCCCATGAGAAGTTAAGATGATTTGTCCACACAGGATTGCAATATTGGTACATGGGACTTTGGGTGTTCTAATTTCCATAAGATTGAAGTGCCTTTACTTCTTCATAAAGGGATTTGAGATTGTATAGAATTATTCAAAGCACCTCCAGCTTGACTCTTCATTAGCTTAATCATGTTAGAAATAATCTTCACCATTTACGGTTGGTATCATTTGGAAAAGAAGGGATGGGAAAACACCAAGATTCCTATCATAGTCATTGGCTACACTTCATGCTCTATGCTAGCCAAGTTCTCAAATAAGGATCATGATTATATAGGAGTTTTAACCAAGAGCGTTCCACCATAAGAGTACTCTATATTATTTTCAACCATTTGAGATGATATATAATAGAAAGATTGCATATGTTTCCACAAGGGTACCTCATGGTGAGAGAAGTATCTTAATAACTTTTACAATCTCTTCCAACTTTCATGGTACTTCTTGTGCCTAATTGATTGAATGAGGTAATGAGTCTTCTCATCTGTGTGAATTGGCTATTGGATATAATTTATTGAGGAACTCTTTCTTCATAGAGTAACTCTTTCTTCATATCCATTCATATCATCACTTTAGTTTTAGTAGAACAACACTCCTTAGCCTTATCTTTCAAAGAGAAAGGGAAATGGGTGAGGAAGATAAAGTCATCTTTTGTAGTTTCAGTATGTAATGTGGAGCAAGTACCCATGAGTGTATCGATGTTCTTGTAGGGATTCTCATTCTGCAATCCTTATAAGGTGGGAATCAAACCTAATAGAGTAGGTGGGATGGAGAACACTTGTCCTATCATGTTCTTCACTCTTGTTGCATTTGGTGAGGTGTAGTTTCCCTACATGAAATAGTTATGTAGGAGCCTTGGAAGAGGTGGAATTGAGGAATCACCTTGGTGTTTTTCTTCATGGTCCCCCATTGCTTGTTCCTCTATTTGGATAGGCCTATTTCTTTACCTTCTCTTACATATTTCAGGATCTTCAATCAAAATTCGATATACCTTGGATGAAGACAAAACATGCACTGTAACCTATACAAGGCACAACCTAAAAAAAGGAGAAAGTTAGGAATCACATATGCAAAATAGTAACAAAGAATAAATAATAACAATGGTGTGGGATACTAGTAACATTAAAAAATAAAAAAAATATCTAGGTTTAAAACACCACTCTAAAAAATTATTCCAAAAAGCTTGATGCACCTATGACACACTGGGCTAACAAAAACCGTAATGAGACACACTCTATGTAAAACATTCTACAAGTGCATGGCTCGAGATGTAGTACAAGTGTGGAAAGTTTGGGTTTCAATTCACTAGGAGTGAGGAGACAATAATTTTAATCTATATCTTTAGGTTTCTATTGTAGAGATTTAGGAAATTGGGATAGAGTTAAACTTAATGTGCAAGAAAGTAAAGAGAGAAAGAATCAAATATATGTTAAATAAGTAATTAGGTCTAATTAACTAAGAAAAGAAGGCAAGTAACACTAGCTAAGAATAGAAATCCTAAATAACACTAAGAAAGGCAATTACTAAGCAAGAGAACCTATAATTACACAAATCAAATCACTAAATAAAACCTAACACAAGAAACTAAAAACATGAACTAATTACTCTAGAAAGAAGTAAACAACATGAACAAGTAGTCGAACTAAAAAAAAGACAAGTAGCCGACAAGGGACAAAGCTAGTTTTCTAGCAAGTAATTGTGTTAGTGGACTAGTTGGGGGGTATATGCAACCATAAACCATGTTCAATAATATTATTCATGCACATGCATTTAACAATTTAGCTATCCAAACAAATACAAGGAACAATGTAGAATATGAATCCTACCCTATTAGTTGTCCATGGGTGACATGGTGGTGTATAGGGGAACTAGTCCCTATCACTTTCTATACAACCTTATGAAGATCTATTGACTAAGGGATAGGTCAAAATTAGTCCAGGTTATCCATGTCTAGATCTCTTGGTAAGGTTCTCCTATTGCACTTAGAGAAAGTGGTACAGGTGTAGAAAAACACTGTTTCACCTTCCCTTACTCCCATATAACCACTGAAAATGCTCTTTGATAAGTGCATCTGTTGGTACATATCTAGTAACTTAGATCTCTCACCTAGGGTAATGGAATGAAGGGATAAAGGTAGAAAGGGGAGAAACTAGTTATGGTTCCTCTGGGGAGCTTAGGAATTTCTCCACTAAGATCCTAGAATCATCCTCTTCTCTATGTTTTAGGTGATTCCATGAATCAAACAACCATAGAATGAGACAATAAAGGAGAAAAAAACATAGAAATATAAACAAAATTAGAGTATTGTAATGCCCCTCCAAGCACATACATGATAACGGATGCAAATCCTATGTTGTCCATAACATGGGTCACTTGGTTCGGAGGAACATTACAAAACATGATAAACATTACAACAAGATAAATGAAACACCATGAATTAACTCAAAATATAGATTCATACGTTGTTCTTGTTGGGTTTTGTGGAGAAAACATGTGCGGAGGAAGCAATAAAATCCACACAATTTGAAACAAGATCTCGTCGACAACAACGTATTTGGAAGGAGTGTTTGCGGGATATGCCTTATCACGGAGCAAGTCTAGCGATGTCCTATTGCACGACGGTGCAACACTGCTAACCTACACGGACGGAACTTCTCTCTTGTTCGCTGTTGCAGGTTGATCCGGCAGCGCTCCTTTGCGGCAGTGATGTACGCCGCTCGTAGCGTGTACAGGTGGTCATCGACGTCCTCTAAACGCAGGAGTCAATGCTTCTGCGTCTCTACTTCGTCCACACAGATGGACAATACTCCACGTCGTGCTTCGCAAGCCGCCGGGAAGGAGTCGTGTCTCTGCGATGGCGTGCTAGCGGCGTATTTCTCTCCTTTCTCTCCTAAGGCCGATGACGGCTAGGGTTTACGTACGTGAGCGTAAACTGAAAAACCTCTATCTATCTTATATAGATATCGGCCATCAATCCTCCTTTAAACTGGATATGAAGGGAAATAGGGTTTCCTAAACCCATCGGTAAACAGAAACGTTGCGTTAATTAAAACACTCGTGGATTAATTAGAATATTCCGGAATTCATTAATTAACCAAATAATCACATTAATTGATTAATTAATATTCGAATCCATGCAATCGCTTGGGATGGCTTTATGTGCATATACGCCAAAAATTCTTTGAAAATGGAAACATAAATTTTCTCATCTTGATCTCAAGCCTAATACATGTAAACTAAGCAAATCTAAAACATAGAAGGTAAACTAGACTACATAATCTATTGAGTGGTAGATGGAACCCCACCAAGCTAAAGTCTCATTGATGTCAGTTATACTTGAAGGGCTAACTTCAAATTTCTCTTGCTCCTTGATCTAGGGACATCTCATCCCATGGCCATGCCAAACAAAGCAACAACATAAGTAAGCGACACTATACACATTACAAGAAAAGAAAGCACATATAATTGACTTGAGAGAAAATCTTGACATGAATTTGACTTAAGCATTCTTGAAATTAAGTTGTTGATATAACTAGAATTGAATAAGTAAAATATACACTCTCTATGATTTGACAACTTAAGAGCCCATAATTGGCACGAATGCCCATGATTTGGTTAAAAAGCCCATAACGACCCTTGAGGTCCATGATTTGGCTATAAAAGCCCATAATTGGCACGAATGCCCATAATGACCCCTTGAGGTCCATGATGGTGAGAGAATATAAAACTTAATCAAATTCTTATAACATGATTCTTAAATTGAAAATTAGCATGATTTTGAACATTAAATCTTTAACATAATGGGATTTCTCCCTCATTACATGATTTACATTCTTTATTTGATATCTTAATCATTACATGATCACAACATTAAACTAATGGATATCTATGATAAACATATGACCTTATGAATATAGCAAACAACATGCAATTATATAATATGAGACATGATCATTATCTTAATTTTATTCATTAACTTGGAATTTAAAGCATAATCATAAAGCATATATATCATGCAATTCAACCAAGGTACAGATATATAGTGGCATGACCCGCTTACCTAGAGGAAGGTAGATCCTAACTTAGTATCCCTTATCTTGATCGAATCCTATGTTCCTAAAATTAACATGGCTTATATTAATTATCACCTTAAGTATATCCTAAACCCTAATTTGAGTGTTCTAGGAAAACATGGTTGGACACTCTCAAATTAGGGTTTGAAAACCTAAAAATCATGTTCCTCATTGAAAAAACTTTCCAATGACTATTTATACGTATTTTTCTGATCATGTATGTAATTACTATGATTTTAGGAAAAATAGGCCAATCAGATATCACCAAAAATCCACACAGGAAATCAATTATCCAAAGAGCTGTGGGCCCAGGCTAGCTGGCCCAGTCAGAGATGTGCATCTGTCCATGACTCACACCTACAATCGATAGTTGGATCAGGTAGCTAAAGTTTGAATATGCCCATGGGGGCACGTGATGACTAAGAAGAACGTAGGGGTAAAACTAGAAATCACCACCCAAGTTTCTTCATCACCTTTATATTGAAGAACTGCATCAGGTAGACCAAAACATCACCTGATCTCAAGGTCAAAATTTTAAATCTATGAAAAATGTGAGAATTGGTCCACATATCTTCTTCCTTATTGCCTTGTCAGATTCAGTGAGACCACAAATAGGTCGTGGGGTGGCAGGAAACACCCAAACAGTTTTTTCGCCATGGTTGTGAGGAGGTGAGGTACGAAAATAACAAAGTAGACATTGCACACCAAGCCAAGAGTTCTAGCTGAGTTTTTGATAAAAAAAAAACAAAGCATGTTGTGAAGAAAAACCTCAAGAAAAAGATAAGTTCATTGCCACTTGAGATCTAGAATCAGGTCATGGCAAAAAGAGGGATTTTGTTAAACTGCAAATTGGAGGGGAATTACCAGTCTTAGAAGCTTACTAGAACCTCATCGAAGGGTCCTCGATAGCCATAATCTATCTTGATGGTCTGAACTTGGGTGATGTACTCCATTTTTGTCATCAATGGCGACTGAGTTGGTAGGTAATGCTAGGATGGCATCTATAAAGCACCGAGGATAGGGTTTAGTTTATGCACATCTCAACATTGTGGGGGCATTTTCCTTTATAGGTTATAGTGGTTGGGGATGCTTGGGTCTATTTCAGAAGGTGAAATAGGGGAAGATCACTTGGAACTTTAGGGCACGAAGCCCTGCTGAGTTTGGGATTAGCGGACTCGCCGAGATGTGAGGATGAAAGAGACTTATTTGTTTGGTGATGATATCCAAAGATTAGGGAGAGTGAGGCAAGGGGGAGGGGACATAGAGAAGTCCCGCTGGGAGCGGGCGTCGGGCCAAGGTGATGACCCCACCTCACAGATCTCTAAGGGTCTGAGAGACCAAAGTGGAGCGGGGCTCTAGTTCACATGAGTCCCCCAACACACCTATGTTCTAATGTGATTAGAATTATATTTACAATTATATATTTGATTTAGGTATTTTCTTTCTAAATCAAATTGGGACATTTAGAACTGTTCAAATACAATGAAAATTAATGTGTTTGCCAATTACACTATTAGTAATCCAAATATCAACATTAGTTTCAATTTTGAGAGTCACAACCTCCTATGCTTTCCAATATAGGATAATCATGTCTTTAATCATTTAGAATTATCCAAAACGTATTCGTGACCCATACTTTAAAGGAAGGTATTTGTTATCAAAATAAAGTCACCTAATTTTATCTAGGCCATATAGTGGATAGCAATTAGGTCAATTTCACTTTGAACTCTCATATGCCACATATGACCAGTTAGGGTTTTATTGGTGAAATAACTTACAATTGAGTTTATAATGAGAAACTATCTATGAATTTAGAGAAAACATGATTTTAATAACACCTTCGAGTCTTATTATCATATTATAGTTAACTTGAAGCATTATATTGAAATTCAAACATCAAGGTTCTAATAGAGATGTTGCAAGTATGATGCATAGATTTTCAAAACATGGTATCATATGTACATAATTTTCTCCTAACAGCCCACAAAGGGGCTTAGCTACTCATGATCAAAGAAATAATAAGAGAAAAAGGAGGAAGAAGATAGAAACAACATGGACATGGGTGGGGAAGCTCCAATATTCACCTATAGAAACTCCAAGCATGACCTCTTCCTCCAAAATAAAGTGGGATGTATATGGCCAAAACCTTATAGGACTAGGGTTTTGACATGGAATATTGAAGGTAATGGAATGAATGAGGTAGAGAGGAGCGGGTAGAGGCTATGGTGGCTAAGGAGTGCTAAATTTTGACTCCAATATACAACTAGTGTGTATATAGTTTCCTTGGAGGTCCTTGATTAATTGGGGATATAGTGGTAAAAAATGATAGTGAAAAAAAATTAGGTTAGTGGGTAGAACATTCACAATGGTCAGTTGGTAGGTGTAGGAACAATCGTAATATGTCGGCATGACCATGTTTGAAATGGATAAGTATTAGATAGAAATTGTCGGAATGGAGTATGGTACCACGATCGTGGTGGGAATCACAATTGGGGTGGGTAGTGGGTAGAATGGCTATGGTGGCATCATGACTATGGAGGAAGTAGAAAGAGGCCATGGTCTTTACTACAGTCTTCTTACTACTTTGTTAGCACAACCATTCTAGCTAGCATGTTTGTGGTGGGCTTATCTTTCCACAATCATTTTGTTTAGCACGACCATGGCAGCTTGCATGTCCTGGTCTTGATGAACTTGTGACTTCACTAGATCTTGAGGTCTCACAGAATGGATGTGAAAAATTACCAAAGGTGTTTGGGGGCTTTTCCATGCACTAGAGGTTGTACTTGGTAATCCACGGTGATCTTTTATCAACTTCATTCCTTGGTAACGTAAGGTATGTTGGAGTTGACTTTGATGACTCCTTAAGCTCCCCCATGTGTGTTGGAGTCTTTGGGATCATCTCTTTCTCTCACCCTTCCACGAACTAGTGACAAGGTACCTATAAATATATGCTAAGAGCATCCATAAGTGCTCATTATGAAACTTTTACATGTGAATAACAAGAAAGATACATGTTGGAGACGTAATCTAGGTCTCCATCAAGTACAACATACATCATGTATAACACGATTCTCACTCTTTTATCTAGTTCTTGGAAATACTTTTAAAAGATCTTATTATGAGAAAAAGATTACAAGAAACTCAATACCTAGAACAAGACTAAACAGAACAAAATATCTTCCTTATAAAAATATATTAATAAAACCTATATATTACTCAAACTAGTATCTAATTTATTCTTTTCACTCTTAACTTACTAGCTTCTTGATTGATCCTTGGTATGAATGTTGTTTTAAACTTGATGTATCCATCGAAAATCCATCAAGTGCATTACTACTTCTAAGGCACGCACCCTTCTTCAATCTAACCATAACAACTCTTTGTAACAATTTCACACTACACACACAAATCCTTATAGAATTTGGAATGACAATTACTTAGTTAGCAAAGCTTACAAATTCTTCTTTTATTTGGGTCTTGATCCACCTTTGGTTCCAAATTCTAGAAAACAAAATGTCCACCAAAAATTCTCTCATTGATATCGCTGATTGGACACAAAAGTCTATTAAAGAAATATTTTGGCATACTACAGTACTCCAAGGTCCACACTATTACTTAATCTGTCTCCACAATTCTGAGGACTATACACATGTATTCTTAACATGTCTCCCAATATCCCTTTTGGAACCATTCATTATTGACTGACATGTATTATTCAGATCTGGCTATCTGGACCCATAACAAGATTTTTCTCGGAACCACTTGAAATAACAATACACATCAACACTATTCTATGTTAGTTTGTTACATCTTATGGTCTATTTGGAGTGAATCATTTTCTAATGAGTTATCCATTTCCTTTATTGAATTTAGTAATACATTTCTAATTTATATCACTATATTTTTTTTGCCAACCATTGATCAAGTTTTGATTCACTAGGAACACCATCAAGGATGTATGATATCATGTCCTAATTCATTGATGTCAATCACTCCACCAAAGGTCCTTTCTTTTTTAATGTCTTTTGCATGGTACTTAAGAAGGAGGATGACTTGTCATATAACTAGTTTTTATTCTTTGCATGCTATATTCTTCTATTTGGGTCTTGTTCTAAGAGATCGCATCCCCTCTTTTAATTTAACTAGTAAATTCACATTTTGACGCATGCCTAAGAAATTTATCTCTAGTGCTACAAAGATGTGAGGAAAAACATCTCGTTCTGAATTGGGAGAAGTGCCATTTCATGGTATGAAACAAAATAGTTTTAGGTCACAAGATTTCAAAGAAGGGAATTGAAGTAGACTTGAGTAAGATTGAAGTTGTCTCAAAACTTCCACCGCCAAAGTCTATAACAGGAGTGAGAAGTTTTTTGGGACATGCATGATACTATAGGAGGTTTATATAGGATTTCTCAAAAATTTCAAAGCCTTTATCTAATCTTCTGCTAAAAGATGTTGAATTTGAATTCACCAAAGAATGTCTGAATGCCTTCAATACACTAAAAAGAGCACTGACAACGACACCAATTCTTTAGGCATCAGACTGGGAATTGCCCTTTGAAATCATGTGTGATGCCAGTGACTATGCAATAGGTGTTGTCTTGGGACAAAAAAGGATAAGAAACATCATGTAATTTTTTATGCGAGACGAATGCTTGTTGAGGTGCAAGTAAACTACACAACTATAGAAAAAGAAATGATGGACATTGTATTTTCCTTTGATAAATTCAGATCATACCTAATAGGATCGAAGGTGAAAGTATATACAGATCATGGGGCAATTAAGTATCTGATGCAGAAGAAGGATACGAAACCATGACGTTTGAGATGGGCATTGTTGTTGTAAGAGTTTGATCATGAAATCATCAAAAAGAAAGGGAAGGAGAATGTGGTTGCAGACCATTTGTCTAGAATAGTCTTTGAAAAAGAGAATCAGTTACCAGTGAATGACAATTATGCTGATGAAGCCCTACTAATGACTCAGTTTGATGACCAGAGACTACCCTAGTTTGTAGATATCTGTAACTATCTAGCCTATGGGTAGTTGCCATCGGAAATCATGTACAAACAGAAGAAGAAGCTATTTTCTGACTTGAAGAATTACTACTGGGA
Source organism: Alisma plantago-aquatica (assembly GCA_963693085.1). NCBI lineage: Eukaryota > Viridiplantae > Streptophyta > Magnoliopsida > Alismatales > Alismataceae > Alisma > Alisma plantago-aquatica. The sequence goes on from OY856411.1 coordinate 1,040,979,774, forward strand.
TGACCCATTGCTTTTCAAAAGATACTCCGACAATCTATATCGCCAGTGCATACCATAAGAGGATGTGCCATTGATCCTGAAATAGTGACATTCATCACCTTATGGTGGGAACCATGGTGGGGATGGGGCAACAACAAAGGTCCTACAGTCTGGGTTTTATTGGTCCACACTCTTCAAGGATGCAACTTCTTTTGTCAAATCATGTAAAGAATGTCAGTTAATAGGAAATATAAGCAGGAGGAATGAGATTCCCATGGCAGATTGGGTAGAAGTAGAAATTTTTGATGTTTGGAGAATTGACTACATGGGACCTTTCCCACCATCAAAAGGGAATCAATACATCCTCATTTCTATTGATTATGTTTCCAAGTGGGTTGAAGCAATCACTACTCAAACTTGTGATTCCAAGGCCGTAATAAAGATTTTTGAGAAAACTATATTCCCACGCTTTGGAGTACCACACGGTCATAAGCGACAGATGATCACATTTTGGTGAGAAACAATTTGAAGCTTTGCTAAGAAAGTATGGGGTGAAGCACAAGGTCGCGACTCCTTACCAACCCCAATCATCAAGGCAAGTTGAAGTATCAAATAGACAGATCAACCAAATCATAGAAAAGACTATGAGCCGCACAAAGGAAGGATTGGTCAATGAAGCTAGATGCTTACAAAACACCTATAGGGATGACACCATACAAGTTGATTTATAGTAAATCCTACCATTTACCACTTGAACTAGAGCACAAGGCTCTATGGGCCATAAAATTTCTGAATATGAACCTTGATAAGGCTGGATAGAAAAGGTTCCTTCAGCTCCAAGAACTCAAAGAATTGATACTTCACGCCTCTGAAAATGAAAGGATTTATAAACAAAGAACGAAAGTCTGGCATGATGCCCATTTGAAGAACAAAGATGTTCATGAAGGGGACAAAGTCCTTTTGTTTAATTCAAGTGTCAGTTTATTCCTTGGAAAGCTTAGAACGAGATGGTTAGGCCCATTTTCTGTAGTAAAAATCTACCCATCAGGGATGATGGAGATATTAGGAGAGAAGATAAGAACTTTTAAGATAAATGGACACATAGTAAAAAGGTACTACAAAGATGAAGCATTTCTGAGGAGGTTAGAAATCAATTTGGGGGAGGCCAACTCGGTAACAAATGGAATAAATGAGGCAACAATTGCATCTGTGGAGGGAGAATAAAGGTAGGATGAAAAAGAAAGTTGAGCTAAAGACTTTAAACAAGCACTTCTTGGGAGGCAACCCAAGCTTTACTGTTTTTCACATTTCATGTTTTCTTTTATTTTCTACTCTAGTGTTATGAGCTCAATACCTCTAGTTTTTCTTCATATTTCAGTTCTCATTTTCAAAAAGGAGTGTAAATATTTTATCTCTTTTGTCCAAAGATGGTATGTTGGAGGAACATGTTTTGTTTTTGTTTTCAAGGTGTTTTGGTTTGAAATGTCGCGGTCGCGGTCATGAGCGCGGTCGTGGTATCAATCTTGTTCAATAGGAAGAACACCATGACCCATGACACTTTCTCTCAAGGTCTTGATAGGTCACAGTCGCAACCCATGCCAAGGAGTAAATTGACCGCGGTCAAGGTGTTCCCCACATCTCGAGTCATGATACCTATCATATATATACTTCAACTCTCAAAATGTCATTCTTCTCGACCTAATCTCATACTCTATTGAACTGACACAAACTAAAATGCCTGATTCTCTCTAATGACGCCGACGATAGAGATGACAACCAGCCACGGTCTTGTCCTATGCCGATAAGGATCATCTCTGCCACTCCTTGCACCCATTTCTTCTGCAGTTCCACCGTGATTCCCAAAATTCTTCTCTCCACCTAGGTACTCATTTTCACTTGATTCTCCATCACGGATACATTTGTTCCTCTCCGTTTCTCTTGAGTATTTAGCAACTTCGTTGATTCAAGAACCAACCTGGAAAATGCCGTAGCCCTCCTGGTTTCTACATCATCACCACCTAAAGCTAGGGTTTAAGACCCATTTTGGACACACAGCCTGTCAAATGAGGTTGGACGTCTAGTTCTATCACCTTCAATGGAGCTGGTCCTCTAGTTCCACCATCGTCACAATTGCGGTATCACCTGATGACCGCGAGCCGCAGTGCTTATCGAACGAATTTCATTTGCACGCTGACTGCAGATTGCGTTTGAGACCCTACTGAGGTTCTTTCGACCACGACTGCAGTCACCCTTGTTTTTACTTCTTCTAACCATGATTCATGGTGTCTTTCTTACTCAACATCTGGCCGAGGAATGACCACGGGTCGAGGTCATAACTAGGTCATCAATCTTTCGACCGCGATCACAGTCATTCTTGTTTGCTTCTCGACCACGGTCCTTCTAACTTAGATCTATTATTTGATCTATCTACCTCAGTCGTTGTGTGATTGACTCTTTGAGCAAGCTATACCTTGGTCGTGGCTTGGACCGCGGTTGAGGTCCATCTTTTGTTTAAAGGCCGTGGTCACAGTGACCTAAGGAAAATAAAAAATACAACATAATTATACATACATATAATAATAGAATGAAATAATTAATGAAGGTGGGTTAAAAATTAATATCCCCATGCTAATGATATAATTTGAAACTTTTCAGAATGTCGGGCTCAACTGGGGACTCATTGCTTAAAAGGGTAACATCATTGAAGGAAATAGAATAAATCATTGACAAGATAGCAGCACCCTTAAAGAGTGATACAAGCCTGCCGCCAGCAAGAAGACTACAACTGCAATTGACTATGGAGAAGTATTAGTGCATCCTGGGTCATCAGATGCCAGAAGAGTCAGAGGCATCGCAAGGTACATCTCGGATAGAGACTTTAGAGTACCAACCTACAGAGGCTGAACTGAAGAGCCTGGGGAAGAGGAAGGCTTAGCCCAAGCAGGTCAAGTGCCACAAAAAGATGAAGATGATTGTTGCAAAGGAAACAAAAGGGCAGGAGAAAGAAACGATCTGCACAAAGGAAGAAGAGACTGAAGGATCAATGCTAAATCTATATGGGTCAGCATTTGTGCCAAGGGATGTTGTGCACCGGTCAAATTATGATTAGATTCTATAAGTCAAGATGTTTAGGCCTATGAGGTATCTTGACGTCGACGGCTTTAAGAAAATGGGATGATATGATAGATTTATCCAATTCCTAGAGGGTGTAGACCTACACACCACTTGCACCTCAGAAACCCCATCCGTGAAGCAACTAACAGTAGAATTTCTATCCTCTTTGGAGAAAGTCCCTGTAAAGGAAGAAGTGCGCAAAAAGAGGGGTAGAGACTTCAAACTAGAGGTGAGACTAGGAGGAAAGTCTCACACAATTACATACGCTATTTTCAACCACATGTTCTCACAAACAATAGCAGAGCACAAGCATGCTCCACCGCACTTGGAGAAAAAGATAATGTCGGATACAACAACCACAAATTGTGGAAAGAACTGACAAGAGAAGATGAACATAACTCCAAGAACTCCAACGCTACCCTGATCACCTCATGCTTCATCAGGGTAATGTAGAAGATAACTACTAATACAATATACATGAGATCAAAGACTGGAGGTGTAACCAAGGGAGACCTCTTCATGATATGGTCTATGCTAAACAAGAAGCCAGTAAACATTGGAAAAATCATAATTGAAAGGCTATCAACAGCCGTGGGAGGGGAATCCAAACAGACCAAGGATTTCTGCATGGGAGGCTAGATCACAAAGATAGCCCACCACTTCATGAGTGCAAACGTGTTGATGATGTACAAACTAACAAAGGGGCAAACAAAGATCGACTTCAAGTCCCTAGTCAACACAGGAATCATGGCGCAGAAGGGAGACACACTCTACTATAAATAAAGCTGCTCCAAGAAACTCCTTCCCCTCCCAGAAATGGTGTATTATGACACCCATAAGTTGTAGCCCACCTTAGATGACATCAACAAGATGTACTCAGGGGCCATCCACACTACTACAGAAAAGCCATTCTCAGTTGATGAAGAAGGCAATAAAGCAAAATCTAAGAGAAAGAGACGAAGAAGCCAGAGGAAAGGAAAATGTTGGTAGTAAAGAAGAAGATGAAATAAGCGTTAGAAGAGCCCACAACTGTGGAGGCAACCTCACCGCCCATTCCTACGGAAACAAAAGTGAGCAAGGGATGCCATCCTGACAAAGTGATACCAAAGCAAGATGTCTAGGAGAATATGGATGACACAACAACAGAAAGTCCATGCCTCAAAGTGGCTACAGAAGAACAACATGCGAAGGACAAACAAGAACCCAACTAGAAAGACAAAGACTCCGAAGTTTTACCCGAACAGGCAATTCCAGAAGTGAGCCTTCAAATGTCAGGACAACCACAGGATAGAGTGCCCAGTCCGACCATGCCAACTCCACTACCGGAGGAACCAAGAGCATCCGCGACAAATGTGGAGTCACAACCGCCACACCCTCCAACCTTCAAAAATATACTGGGTAACAAGTTTGATGTACTGTCACAACACATGCATCAAACATCTGAATTTAATTCATACATAACCTCCACCCTATGTACACTAACCACACAGGTGTAGTCACTGAACGAGAGGACCAAAGCGCTACCCCAGTTCACGTAAGGGGTGCTAAACACCCATAATGGTATGATGCGAGCACTGAAGACCCTTGTGGAGGAAATGATAGCCCTCAGGAGAGAGAGGGATACCCTACGGGTTGATAGAAAACACTTAACAAGTGGATACCATGCGGTAATGCATGACCTCCAAAGGGAGCACCAATGCCTAGATGAAGACCGCTAACATCCAGAAGTCAAACACAAAGAGATCGACAGCCAGCGACAGAGGAAGACCCCGACGATAATGATGACGACAATGTGGGAGGGACATGTTCTAATACAATGCCAAAAGAAGAAAGCGCCAAAGTTAAAGTTTTCCTCGGCAGCTGAACCTAAAGAAAAGGAAGCACCATCACAGTCGGACACTCCCAAAGACGACAAAATGAAGAAATCTACTACATTGTCAAGGAGGCTCAATTTGAATAGTAGTCCTGAAGAGGACAAAACAAAATCAGATAAGGGGAAGGGGGAACTAGAAGAAGACCAAACTACCCTGACTATAGGAAAGGCTACATCAGAAGAACCCACACAAGCCGTCATTGCCAAAGTAGAGAGAATAGCGATAGAAGATCTCACGTCAAGAGAAATCAAGGTATATAAATAAGTTGCTCGACGACCTGACGTCTGGGATGGACATATACAGTGTCTTCCTGCAATCCCAATTCCACATTGAACAGAACGACTATCTTTATGACAAAAATATGGAGGCAACATTAGCAGCACTAAACGATGCCGAACTAAGGCAACCATTTAAGGAAAGCAACATCAAAGACAATATAGTTGTGGAGGCTTCTACGAGTGTTGCAGATAAGGTGATTTCCATACACCAATGAATACAAAAAGACTGCATACAACCAGGGAAGCACCCCTAAAGGCAACATAGGATGGCACCTCAGATGACGAGGAAGGTGGGCTTGCTACTTTCTTCACAAACGAGCCCGCCAGGAAGCAGAGCACACCAGTCAAAAAAGCAGAACTAGGGGTGGCTCCTCCTATGCCTTGCAAAATGGCAGATATGGACATGATTGCACTATCAAGGATAACATGTAGAGATCTCCATATCTTGGAAGATATTTTGGATGACAGTCTTCCTGAAACTGACATTGTATACCACAACAAGGGTAGACATTTCACCAGGGAACACTTCCGAGGAATCTTTACAAAAAGGGCACGTGCACATAAGAAGATGTTCATAGTATTGTGCATCACCCTCCTCGAAGAGTTCTTACATCCAGACGAGGTGCAACCAATGTTTAACAACAACAACCATCTAGAAGGACTCTTATACAACAAAGACTACAATACTACTGATGTGACTGAGCTAAAACAAGTGGTGAGTAGGAAAGAAACAAAGTTTGTAGTCCTTCCCATAAGGAATGTCAAGCACTGGGCACTGATTGTCATCAATTTATGTGAGCGAAAGACAACAATGTTCAACTACTGCACAGTCGAGTTGGACAATACTACTGTAATATACAAAGACAAGGCAGCCAGGGATATTCTAAAAGTGCCACTACGTCTACAGAGAGCGATACAATCAACAGACGATAGATTTAAGGGAATATGAAAATTATTCTCAATTTGCAAGAAGGTCCTGCAAGAAGTGGTTGGAACAGGGGATTGTACATTCATTGTATTATAAATGATGGAAGCCATCAATAAGGGAATCCCGCTGGAAGACTTATGCATATAAGATCTATACGGGTTGCATGGTATGTACGCGATGGAGGTTATCTATGACCGTCATTTCTTCAGCGACCAGGTGATGCCTCTAGACGCAATACCGTAAAGACTTCATGAAGAGATCCCTCTACTTAAAAAGGTAACATGGAGGGAACAAATCAAGACCCTATGGATTGACCCAACAGAATGAGTTAGAGCAGTGACATAGAAATAAGGTTGGAAAACCGACACTGGAGTAGCTACAAAAAACATGCAAGAAATAGAATCTAAATGACCTCTAGTGGTAAAAGATAAAGACAAACAACTGGTAGTAGGGCAATCATAGGAAGGTGAAGTAGAAGAAAATGATCCTCCTAAAGAGAAACTAGATGGTCTGGCTGGAGAGATCATACCCACTTTCAAGGATTTTGATTGGTGGAGCTGTGTAAGCCTATCTACAGAATCCCTAACCATGATAATGAAATCATTGAAAGAGGATGACATGTTGACAGAAGCTATATTCAAATGGTATAGGATCTGTGTGTTGAAGGACGACCTCCACAATATGCTAAAAATAGGAGGGTACCTATCAGTCAACACGATGTCAGCCTACCAAGCGTTGTTAGGCAACAACATGCCAAATGCATATATGGCATACATCCTGTTAGTGGATGACATTCTCAAGGATAAGAGATCATGTGTAAAAGAACTCCTACAACAATGCTTAGTGATGTCCCTACCATAATATATCTTCTTGCCTATACTTCACAATAATTATCAGACTTTGTTGGTAGTCAACGTTATCAAAAGGACTGCATTTTTATACAACAGCTGAGATGCAACATTTGCACTAAACAAAAAGACAAACATGACTACTGCAAAGGCACCAACCAAAGAAAAGGCTGCCACATGCGTTGAAGTGTTTGTCGAGATGCTAAAAATTCACGACAAAGGGTAGACACACACAACAGGTAAAGACTTCAAGAAGACGCAGTTTTTCCACATGAGCCCTCAATAGGTGCCTCTTTCAAATGACTGTGGCTTCTTCTGTTTAGCCTTGATGATGGCCCTAGCCAATATGAATACAAAGGTGGATGGGATGCAATACGAATAGTATCATCCACTACGAGGAGTGTACACAACCATTCTTCTCGAGTCCAAGTGGCCCTCTAACACTGACAAATAAGAATGAAGAAAGCCCATTTATACATCTCACTCAAATTTTGTCACCCCAGGGTTGGGGTGAAGGATAAGTTTGGGGGGAGGAGTCATAAACAGGATAGAGAGGTACAATTTTCCCACCATTTTACCACTAAATTATCCACCATTTTACCACTCAATTTTTCAAAATTGTCAAAAACTTTACTTGTACATATTTTAGCTCTAGCCAAACTGCTCTAGCTTTTTGCTTAAAGAAATATGGCTATAAGCCACAATTTTGTGTAGTTACCTTAGAAATTTGTCTATTTTCTTGCTAATGGCTATAGTTCTATCGTCTCATAGAGAGAAAAATATGAGCATCTAATGCATATAAAAAAATGAGAAGCATAGAAATACAGTTTTATCTCATTCTTGCAATAAGACAGTGTGTGTGAAACAACCTTAAGCTTATGAGACCCTTGAAATCTAGAGAACTTCACAAAGCCATATTCCTGACCAACCACGCTAACATGATGACTCCAACTAGAAAATCCCCATCTCCATTGAGAAGGAAATATCTACCTCTTTTAAGTCTATCTATCCCCACTTTGGGATTAAAAGAGGCTTGGCCACTCATAATACTACATAAATCCCACTAACCCAAGCTAGTAAGGAGATATAAAAAACCAAAATGAATCAAAAAAAATATTTCAATGAGAGTTGTGCCCAAAAGATGCCAAACGTTTCCACACTGCCAGTGTATTGCTACACTCATGAATGCAGATATGGCGTGCCCGTCAGTGGAAGCTCGAAGCCAAAGTTACCCACCTCCAATCCTGAGTGAAACTCACACAACCACCTAAATCTACATCAGAAACCTGAAGGGAAACACTATCCCTATGACAGTTGTGGGTGATAAAGTTTAGGAGAGGAAGAAAACACTTAAAGCCTAAAGCTTACCCGAACACATTAGCATAGGGCCAATAGAAAATAAAGAAAGAGTGTGAAAGATACCCCTCAAGGAGATCGTGTAGGCTAAATGGACATCTATAAATCCCTTTGTTTTGATTATGACAAACATTTCATTCTTATTGATCTAACGAGCTACTTGAGTGTGCAGGATTAAGGTGGATGACAAAGCAACTAGGGAAATCCATATGCTTATATGTTCATGTTTTCATGCAATGTAATCGCTTTGTAAAAACTTGTACAAATATATAATGTACAAGTACTTAGATTGCATGTAAATCAAGCGTTAGATTCTCCCTAGCTAAACACCACATTTAGATAAGTCATTCCATTCAAATAGGATCACATTTGCACACTCATACATATAGTTAGTGCCTAAATTGAAACATTGAAACAGGATCAATCTCGGTCGACAAACTCCTCGACCGAGACACTCTCGGTCGACAATCTTCTTGACCGAGAAAGATCCAAAGTAGCCGTTAGACACAACAGACAAGTTAGTTGGCATTTGGAGAAAGACGTTGCAAATCACTTGTTCCAGAGTGCCTTTCGGTCGACAAAAGTTTGACCGAGTAGGTGTCTCGGTCGACCATTCCTCGACCGAGATGGTCTCTGACAGCAACTGCAGAATTAATTAATTAGTCGTTGTTAAAGCAACAACTTTGTACCTAACGGCTAGTTAAGCACTTAGAAACCCCTAGAAGTTGTCTAGAACATCCTTAAGCATCCTCAGGCCATTCCTATAAATAAGACAAGCCATAGGACACTCAAACACACTTGCTACACTTGAGAAATCCTTGAGCATACTTTGAGCAATCTGTTTGTGAGCAAATTTGAGCATTGTGACAATTGGCCATTTCATTCCTTAGCTCATAATTCGTGTCCTATAGGCTAGTATCTCCTACCCACTGCAATCACAAGTCCACACACTTGGTTAGGAGATCTATACGCTTGATCTAGGCAAATCAAGCCTTGGGCTACAAAGGATAAGTTGTAATTTCCTTTTTCTTTCTTGTTCTCTATTACCGTTTGTACTCTCCTTGCTACTCCTAGGTTGGAGGCTGCTGATTGGAGAGGGTGGAGTTCTTCTTGGAGAAGAAGGTGACTTTGAGCTACTTCAGAAGGCTGGTGCAATGGGAGGTTACTTCTAGAGAGGAAGGCTACTTCAAGGGGGAGCTTGGAGTTACTTCAAGAAGGCTACCTCAAAGTTGGTGCACCTACTTCAAGTGAAGGCTGTTCAAAGGGTGTAAAGGAAAGTATTGTATTTTGTATAAATCCTTGGGAAGGTAATAAAATAAATACTTTCAAAATCCCAGTTAGGTAAGCAACCGGGTAGTGGACTGACAACTTTAGTAGTTTCTAAAGTTGGAACCACTCTAAACACCTGTATCCTTATTCTAATTTCAATTGTGGTTGTTTGAGTTCAATAAATTGTTAAAATTATTTAAAAACTCTATTCACCCCCCCTCTAGTGTTTTTTCAATTGGTATCAGAGCAGGCTTCAAGGAACCCTAACAAGGTCTTGAAGAAATGGGTGATGGAGTGCTCAACAACCTCAACCTCGAAGGGACACTTGTTGCTAGGCCTCCATCGTTCGATGGAACAAACTACCAATATTGGAAGAGAAGGATGTAGTTCTACTTCCAAGGCATCAATTGGGACTTATGGAGAATGGTGTCAACTCCATATGAGCTCCCTCAAATTCAATTTGCAGAATGGGATGCAAATACGGTAAAGCTGGCCCAAATGAATGCAAAAGCTGTAAGCATTTTATATTGTTCTATTTCGGTAGGAGAATTTAATAGAATATCTAATTGTGACACAGCCTATGATATTTGGCATAGACTGTCCATAACCTATGAAGGTACAGTCCAAGTCAAAAATTCCAAAATTAGCATGTTTAAACAAAAATTTGAACACTTTCACATGGATTCTAATGAATCAATTAGTGAAATGTTTGCAAAATTCTCTACTATTGTTAATGGTTTAAGTGCTCTAGGAAAACCTATCCCTGAAGAAGATCAGGTATCAAAGATCCTTCATTCACTTCCTCCAAAATATAAGCCAAAGGTGACAGCCATTGAAGAAGCAAACGACCTCACTCGACTGAAAATGGAGCAACTTATTGGCAACTTAGAAGCTCATGAAGCAACCCTAGAAGAGGAAGAAAGAAGAGCACGTGAACTTCAGCAAGGAAAGAAGAAGGATGTGGCTCTAAAAGCTTCAAAGGCTGTCACACAAGAAAGTGAGGAGTCAAGTGAAGAAGAGGGAGAAGAAGCCTTGATAGTAAATGGTAAGAAATACAAAAGATTTAAATCTAACAAAATTTCCTACTCTTCTTCTACCCCTCCTAGGTGCTTTGAATGTGGGAAGAAAGGGCATTTCAAAAATGAATGTCCTAAAGCAAAGAAAGGAAAGAAAAGCTCACACAAGAAGAAGGGAGAAAAAGCCTATAAAGCTGCATGGGACGAGTCAAGTGACAGTGAAAGCGGAGAAGAAACCGTGGATTGTCTAATGGCAAGAGAAGATGATGAAAACTCTCAAGAGGTAAGCCTACTTGATCTTTCTAAAGAAGAGTTAGTCACTAGTCTACAAGAAATTCATGATAAGTATGTTTATGTCAAGAAGAAACTAAAGAAGGTTATCAAATCAAATGATGAGCAAATTGCAAAATTAGATAATCTTTCTTCTGAAAAGAATAACATTGATCTTGAGAATTTGTCTTTAAGAACATCTTTAGATGATTGCAATAGAAAGCTACTCACTTTAGAAACAAATGTTGATCTTCTTTCTAAAGAAAAGACTGACTTGCTAGCTAAGCTAAAAGATTTTCAGACTCAACCTATTTTGTGTGACCATCTAGACTATGATAATGTTATAAAAGAAAGAGATTTATTGTTATCTGATTTAGATCAAGCAAGAAATGATCTACACAAGAAAATGAATGATATTGCTCAGCTGTAAAGAGAACTTTATGAGTTAAGTAGAAAAAATATACTTGATAACATTCTAAGCATTGGTACTGTTTTCAACGGAAGAAAAGGTTTGGGATATGCTCCAAAGAAAAATCAACCCAAAAGAACTCAAACTATGTTTGTACCCAAGAATACAATGGCTAGAAAGAGAAATGAAGTTGATTCTATTACTTGCCATTTTTGTTTACGTCTTGGACACTATTCCTTTTCATGCCCTTATAAAACTAAGGATTCCGAATTAGTTTGGGTCCCAAAACCTCAAACTTAGTAGAGTCAAATAGAATTTAGTTGAGATATGACCAAAAAGCTCCATCTTGCTATTTATATTATCTTATCTCAACTAAACAAAAGATTTCATGCTTATTGTTAATTTTCTGCATTGTTGTACTGAAACAAAAACTTAGTCGGTCGAAGTATTGTCGACCGAACCATTAATCGGTCGAAGTATTGTCGACCGACCGAATGTCTGAAACATATCAAAATTTACAGCAATTATTTCGTTCGAAAATTGGTCAACCGAGCTACATTTCTGTGTTTCCTGGTTTGTAATACATTAGTTTTCTCGATCGACAATTTGTCGACCGAGACATATGTCGGTCGAACAATTGTCGACCGACTGGACTTCTGATTCAGAACTCTTATACAAATCTGTACTTAAATGATTCTAACCATATCGGACCATCACATGGGTACTAAAATCTACATTTAATGCAGGAATGGGTGGTTGACAGTGGATGTTCCAAACATATGACCGGGAACAAGGATGCATTCAAAACCTTTGAAGAAAAGAAAAGTGGAACAATCACATTTGGAGACAATGGTAAGGGCAAAATCGTTGGAATAGGTAATGTTGGTACAAACCTCGAAATAAAGAATGTTCTACTCGTTGATGGTTTGCACCATAATTTGATAAGTGTTAGTCAATTATGTGATAGTGGTTATGATGTGTTATTTAACAAAACTTGCTGCAAGTTATTGATAGAAAACACTACAAATGTTGTTTATGAAGGAAATAGAATTGGAAATCTTTATATCCTTAAACCCAACTCTATGAAATCAGTAGTGGGAAAATGCTTGCTTGCAAATGAAAATACCTTACAAGTATGGCATAAAAAGTTAGGACATGCTAGTTCACATGTTATTAAAAAGTTAGTGAAATATGATCTTGTTCGTGGATTGCCTACTTTATCTTTTGATCAAGTTAAAAACTGTGAACCATGCACAATGGGAAAGCAAACCAAAACCTCTTTTAAACCAAAACATGTACTTAGCACCAGTAGGTCCTTAGAATTAATTCATATGGATTTATTTGGACCCATGAGGACACAATCTATTGGTGGTAAAAGATACTGCTTTGTTATTGTTGATGATTATAGTAGATACACATGGGTACACTTTATTGCAACTAAAGATGATACTATTCATGTTTTTATACAATTTTGTTCCAAAATTGAAAATCTATTACAAAGCAAAATATGTACCATTAGAAGTGATCATGGTGGAGAATTTGAAAATCATACATTTGAAGAATTTTGCACATCTCAAGGGTACACTCATAATTTTTCTGCTCCACGCACCCCACAACAAAATGGTATAGTTGAAAGGAAAAATCGATCACTACAAGAAATGGCTAGAACTATGATGCTTGAACACAACACACCCAAAACCTTTTGGGCTGAAGCTGTAAACACTACATGCTATGTGCTAAATAGAGTAATTGTTCACTCTCAGTTAATGAAAACTCCATATGAAATAATACATTCTAAGAAACCTAGAGTTGACTATTTTCATACCTTTGGCTCTACATGCTATATCTTAAATATGAAAGATGATAGAGATAAGTTTGACTCAAAATCACACAAAGCATTCTTTTTGGGATATTCCACTTCTAGCAAAGCTTTTAGAGTATATAACACTATATCTAGAAAAGTTGAGGACTCTATTCATGTTTCTTTTCATAAAGAGTCCAAATATGAAAATCTAGAAATCATAGATCTCACTAATCAATTCGAAAATTTAAACATACCAAATGATTGTGAGAAAGGTACTACAAATAATCACCAAGCTGAACCACAACCTACACCTAGGCTTATAAAAGATCATCCTCAAGAATTAATTATTGGAGATCCTAATGATAAAGTCAAAACTCGGTCTTCCTTTAAAGATGTTGCAAACATGGCTTTTGTTTCTATCATTGAACCTAAAAAGATATCTGAAGCTCTTAAAGATGACTATTGGATAATAGCCATGCAAGAAGAATTGAATCAATTTACTAAAAATGACGTATGGGATTTAGTTCCTAAACCACAAGATAAAACCATAATAGGAACTAAATGGGTTTTTAGGAACAAGCTAAATGAGGCAGGAGAAGTAATAAGGAATAAAGCTCGGTTAGTAGCACAAGGATATAATCAACAAGAAGGAATAGATTTTGATGAAACGTATGCACCGGTAGCTAGACTTGAAGCTATTAGAATGTTACTAGCTATTGCTGCACATAAAAACATCAAACTCTACCAAATGGATGTAAAAAGTGCATTTCTAAATGGCATCATTCAAGAAGAAGTATATGTTGCCCAACCACCTGGTTTTGAAATACCGGAAAAAGGTGACTATGTTTATAAACTTAAGAAAGCACTTTATGGTTTAAAACAAGCACCTAGAAATTGGTATGAAAGACTCAAGACATATATTTTTGATAATGGTTTTTCTATTGGAAATTCAGATTCTACTTTATTTTTCAAAACATATACATCTGATTTCCTAGTTGTGCAAATATATGTTGATGACATTATTTTTGGAGCTTCAAATGATTCATTATGCACACAATTTAGTGACATTATGCAAAAAGAATTTGAAATGAGCCTCATGGGTGAACTAACTTTCTTTCTTGGTTTTCAAATTAAGCAAACACCTGCTGGAATATTCATAAGCCAAGAAAAATATACTAAAGAACTCTTAAAACGTTTTGGGATGGATCAGTGCAAACATGCTACTACTCCTATGGCTACTTCTATTAAAATTGATAAGGATGAAAATGGGGAACCTATTGATGATTCTTTATATAGAGCCACGATTGGTAGTTTGCTTTACTTAACTGCTTCTAGACCGAACATTATGTTTCCCGTTGGTCTTTGTGCTCGATTTCAATCACAACCTATGCACTCTCATTTTCTAGCAGTTAAACGAATTCTTCGTTATCTAGCCGGCACTACTTGTTTTGGTTTATGGTATCCAAAAGGACAGTCCTTGGATTTTAAAGCTTATACTGATGCGGATTATGCTGGTTGTCACCTTGATCGCAAGAGTACTAGTGGTGGTTGTTTCTTGTTAGGGAGAGCTTTAGTATCTTGGTTTAGCAAGAAACAAAATACGGTTGCCCTATCTACAACTGAAGCTGAATATATGGCAGCTGGATCTTGTTGTGCTCAAGTGCTTTATATGCAACAAGTATTAAACAATTATGGTTTTACTCTTTCATCTACGCCTATTTTTTGTGACAACACGAGCGCTATAAACTTAGCTCACAATCCTATTTTACACAGCCGAGCTAAACATATTGAAATCCGTCATCATTTTTTAAGGGATCACATCTCCAAGAATCATGTTTCCCTTCATCATGTTGATACGGAAGATCAATTGGCTGATATTTTTACAAAACCGCTTCCACTAGATCAATTTAACAAAATTAGGAAGCAACTGCTTATCACTCCTTTGGAAGATGTTTTCTTTGATATTTGTGCTACTTAAACAAAAACTCTTATTTGAATCATGATACTTTGGCTTTTAAATGGACATCTTTTTCATTAGACTTGATGGGACATTTTTTTTCATTAGATTTGATGGGACATCTAATTAAGGGGGAGTTTTTATTTCTAAACGGATATTTTTTTTAAAATGACAAAGGGGGAGAATTAAATATAAAACTAAAACTTAGAAACACTCAATCAATGAGTTTCATAAATAAACTCTTGGCTTTACATTGAAAGTTTCTATATTCCCTAGTGAATTGGATTTCATGTTCCAAAATTCAAGGGGAATAATAAGCACACATTTTATAACCAAGAGGAAAAGCTACAAAAGGTAATCTAAAGGTATGAAACTCATTTGGTTCATATTTCCTTTATTTATATTTTTGGAAATGTTTGTCATCTTCAAAAAGGGGGAGATTGTTGGCTAAATGGACATCTATAAATCCCTTTGTTTTGATTATGACAAACATTTCATTCTTAATGATCTAACGAGCTACTTGAGTGTGTAGGATTAAGGTGGATGACAAAGCAACTAGGGAAATCCATATGCTTATATGTTCATGTTTTCATGCAATGTAATCGCTTTGTAAAAACTTGTACAAATATATAATGTACAAGTACTTAGATTGCATGTAAATCAAGCGTTAGATTCTCCCTAGCTAAACACCACATTTAGATAAGTCATTCCATTCAAATAGGATCACATTTGCACACTCATACATATAGTTAGTGCCTAAATTGAAACATTGAAACAGGATCAATCTCGGTCGACAAACTCCTCGACCGAGACACTCTCGGTCGACAATCTTCTCGACCGAGAAAGATCCAAAGTAGCCGTTAGACACAACAGACAAGTTAGTTGGCAGTTGGAGAAAGACGTTGCAAATCACTTGTTCCAGAGTGACTGTCGGTCGACAAAAGTTCAACCGAGTAGGTGTCTCGGTCGACCATTCCTCGACCGAGATGGTCTCTGACAGCAACTGCAGAATTAATTAATTAGCCGTTGTTAAAGCAACAACTTTGTACCTAACGGCTAGTTAAGCACTTAGAAACCCCTAAAAGTTGTCTAGAACGTCCTTAAGCATCCTTAGGCCATTCCTATAAATATGACAAGCCATAGGACACTCAAACACACTTTCTACACTTGAGAAATCCTTGAGCATACTTTGAGCAATCTGTTTGTGAGCAAATTTGAGCATTGTGACAATTGGCCATTTCATTCCTTAGCTCATAATTCGTGTCCTATAGGCTAGTATCTCCTACCCACTGCAATCACAAGTCCACACACTTGGTTAGGAGATCTATACGCTTGATCTAGGAAAATCAAGCCTTGGGCTACAAAGGATAAGTTGTAATTTCCTTTTTCTTTCTTGTTCTCTATTACCGTTTGTACTCTCCTTGCTACTCCTAGGTTGGAGGCTGCTGATTGGAGAGGGTGGAGTTCTTCTTGGTGAAGAAGGTGACTTTGAGCTACTTCAGAAGACTGGTGCAACGGGAGGTTACTTCTAGAGAGGAAGGCTACTTCAAGGGGGAGCTTGGAGTTACTTCAAGAAGGCTACCTCAAAGTTGGTGCACCTACTTCAAGTGAAGGCTGTTCAAAGGGTGTAAAGGAAAGTATTGTATTTTGTATAAATCCTTGGGAAGGTAATAAAATAAATACTTTCAAAATCCCGGTTGGGTAAGCAACCGGGTAGTGGACTGACAACTTTAGTAGTTGCTAAAGTTGGAACCACTCTAAACACATGTCTCCTTCTTCTAATTTCAATTGTGGTTGTTTGAGTTCAATAAATTGTTAAAATTATTTAAAAACTCTATTCACCCCCCCTCTAGTGTTTTTTTAGATCGTGTATTGGTACGGGAGGTAACCTAACGCAGGAAGGGGTGATACGTTGAGAAGGAGAGACCTTTTCTACCATAGGCAATGGCAAGAAGATGAAGTTGTGCAAATCTAGTTGTAAAGGAGGAGGAATGAGACTTTAGGGTTGAGCAAACATACCACAAAAGTCTTGATGCAAGAATGAGATAATTCGATAGTGTTAAGTTTTGCAAAGATTTTTCCACACTAATTTGCTCTTTCTCTCTATATTTCAAGCCTACACTTATCCTGAGAACATGCTTGATTCTAAGTTTGGGGGAGTTGATAACATATCATTTTATACACTTTTCACATATATTTTATAGCACCCCTAGAATACATTTTATAGATTTTTTTACTTATTTTAGAACTTTATGCCAAGTATCTCACTTACACACTTTTTCTTGAGTTGCAGGGTCACATCGAGCCAAGGTCATCATCGACACCTTGAACACGGCCCATTCAACCATTAGGGATCACCCCACCCCGGTCGAGGTCTCAAAGATCACCTCAATACCCCTCACACCCACGGTGTCTCATGACCCTCACACCTGCGGTCCACATGCTCGTGACATGAAGTCGCGATCAAGCCCTAGACCTCAGTCTGACCAAAAGGGTGCATCACCCCGACCGCGACTGAGAGGGAGACTTAATCCGCCTCGACTGAGGAGAAGATGGCAATGAAGCCTCGATTGAGATCAGGATTTGACCAAGATCAAACCTCGACACAGTCGAGGAGTAATGTCAATGGAGCACGCCTATAAATAGGCCACCTACACGTCTTGTCAAAGGCATCTATTTTGAAAAGGACCACAAATTGCTTCCATTTTCCAGACTCTTTTCCATCCATCCAATCAGTCTTAGATCTCCAAAGGTGGAAGCTGAGCAGAGAGAAGACTGAAGGCTCCATCTTCTTTGAGAGAAGGAGAATGTCTATGACGTCGACCTCTTGGATCTAGATCTGAAGAAGTACTATGTTGTATCACGTTCCTCTCTCTCTATCTAGATCTATCACTTCCATCTCACTTTACTTCCCTCCTCGCTTCATGGAACTTGATGTATCTATCACTTTGTAAAGATATTATGTTGCCTATAAACATGTGTGGCTAAACACTTAACTTAGATTGGGAGTAGCCACTAAGGCTCTCCCATCATGTATATTGTCTCTCCTTTTTGAATATATATATATATATATATATATATATATATATATATATATATATATATATATTCTTGTCAAGATTATCTCCATACAGTGGTTTTAATGCTTCACTCATATGCTTATATACCATCTTGTGATGTTTGATTGTTGGTACCTCAAAAGATTAGTATCACTAAAATCTTGTGTTATGGATTAGTATGAATGCATGCAAATGTTGTAATGCTAAATATTATGATCATATGTTCTTCCTTTTAGTTTTTGGATAGTCATCTCGAGAGAGAGGCTATCCTTTGGCTTAGATCTATCCTCATCTTGAGAGAGAGAGGAATAGACACCTTTATGATTGCTTGTAATCTTGATAGAGTATATGAGAGGTAGAGATGATGTTTGCATGTTGGTGAGAAGTCTTAGTAGATGAAACCCAATCCAAGTTTTCCTTCCATATCTTTGTTTCCATCTTATTTTGTTACACTTTGTTCTTCTTTTCTTTGGTCTATTTCTTTTACTTTGGTTTGATTACTATCGTTCCTTTGGGAACACCCTTTTAAACCATTTGTTATCCAGAGTATATGAGTGTCATACCCTGTGTGCTTAACACATGGTAACCTTGTCCCTGTGGTTTACCCTGATTACTACATCATACCTCGTATAATAGTTGCGGTGGCTTAAGTGTTGGGTTACTATCTTAAGAGTCTGACTACTCTATATCCGCTCTGTTTTGGACACACGATTTAGGCCGGTCAATGTTCAATCCATGTTCCTTGAACTAGAGTAGACTGTCTGAGATGCATATGAGTTCACATATCAGATATTGAACCACATCAGTAGAGCCATACATTTCTTAGTCTCAGTTATCAAGAGACCTTAGATATCAAACTCCAGTAGGAGAGACAAATCCCATCTACATCACTCATAGTCAGTCCCCATGTGTCAAAGCTACCCAATCATCACCTTTATGGCAATCAATATATTAGGATTACATTTGATGATGTCAAAGTATACCCAAAGACATGTGATGAGTGTAGTGACTTTAGGTCTAAGAACCACAATCACCACTATCACTAAGAGAGATGATTCTGACTACCATTCCATGGTCTCCATGCATCACTCTGATGGTGGGTACGTCTGATACACTATTCTCTAACATGTATCTCTGTGAGTGACTTGATATCATATATCATGACTAATGAGACTCTGTCATCAATCAACACACACTCTAGTCTTATGTGTTACTATTATCTATTTTGCTTCCATAATAATACCTGACTAGGGACATAACAAGAATGTATGTAATCTTAGCATTCATATGATCTCGTTGTTCTAGTCACATACTTAAAGACATACATCATCGAGTAGAATCATTCTTTAGAAATCTACTTACGCCTATGTCATCATCTCATGACTGAGACAAATATAATAGACATAATTAATTTACTATTATCAAATCAGGTATCTAATGCCACATATAAATCATCATATGATTGGCTCTCTGGGCATACATACCAACATACATGTGTGTAATGAATGTGAATATGAATGAATAAAATGAGAATTATGTTTGTACATGTCGTGAGAATGGAATTGGTGCATATTTGAATGATGTATATATACGTGTGTGAATAATTGTGAAGACGAATGAATCGAATGAGAATTGTATTTGACATGTCATGAGAATGGTATTGGAGAATGAAGCTTGTATGTGGATGGATTGTGCATTTTTTATTACAGGTTTTGTAGGCTTGTTGGCTTGTTGTTAAGTTGAACATAGGAGGGAACATGCTTGTATAATGAAATGCATGTTCTACATCCTGCTAAATAGTAGGACAACATGTTTGTAGACTTTCTATTCAAGAAAAACATAAATGTGTCGTTACTTTTTACCACAAAACCAATGTTTTAGGTATTAAACGTTGGTTTCTATACCAAAACTGACATTATAGGGCTATTCTAAAATGGAAGTGTTATGACTGCATTTGTGCTTAATTGGTAAACTAGGGTTTACTTGAATGATTACATGTTTAATTAGACTGACAATCATTTAAATTTTAATGATGTTAGCTAAATTGAAATGTTTCAAACCTAATAGTAACTCTAAGCATGCTTATTATTTGAATAATTAGGGTTTGAAAAATGTAAACCCTAGTCAGAAAAAATTAGGGTTGTGATAGTACATGAATATGGAACTTGGCCGGGATAGTAGTATGGTAAATAATTTTTTATATTTTCTATATCTATTTAATTTAATTTAATTTAATTTGGATGTAATATTGAAAACTCAATCATTCATGCTAGTGCAAAATTTCAAAACATTTGGATGTTCTTTGAATGTGGTTCTCGGTCGAACTATACTTAGACCGACCATGCTGACAAAGTGTTGTTTTGTAGTTTTATATTTGAGTTTTATTTATTTATTGGTAGCTCTTAGTGTTCTAAATTTTTTATTGGATCTCTTAAATTATATTTCATACATCATGATAAATTATCAGAATTTTTAGAGAAGGTTTGATATCATAAGTAAACGAATTATAGTAACATTTTTATGACAAAAAAATCTGCAGAAAGAAGAGATAGTATATTAAGGGGTCAGTGTGCAACTTACCAAGCACCTGAATTTCTCTATATGAGCAATCTATCTTCCAAGGAGATCTCATATTTTGTGATGTATTTCAGAGACATAAAATTCTAGAAAGAGGGGAGAGCTAGGGTTTTGAGAGGAGAAAGTGGTGGAGACGTTGACCTAGGATTTCACTATCTGAGAAATGATGAATTCAAGTAAGTTTAGCTTCTTAGCATAGTAATTCATGGTGAATATTCTCTCACATGTAAATATTCCACCCCTCCTATGATTTGATTTGAAATGATATCAAATTTCCATCTTTTCACTTTGTTTCTCCATAAATCTCCATTCCTAGGGTTTTCGAGTTGAAAGGAAGCAGAAACCATTGATTTGCTAAGATTTTGATATGGATTCGAGAATTTCAAAGATGTGTTGTGTTTTTAAGGTGTTTTCACACCTTAGGGTGAGTGGGTACTTCCATTAAATAGTAGTTTTCACACAAATGAGTTAAATCATCAATAATATTTAATTGCTTAATATGAGACTACAAACCCTAAATTGCCTTTTTGATTTAACTTTTGCAAGATGATATAAAATGTATTATTTCTATGTTGTGATGAATTTCAGATGATAAAAACATATTATAAATGGATACAATCCATATAAATGAAAATTCCGAAAGTAATAGCAGAGTTTATAAGAATATATTGAAAACTAGGGTTTTCGGCTATGACTGAAATTGTTGTATAATTGAATAAAGAAGTTTGCCTATTTGAATATCCTTCATTATGAATAATTATTTATTATAAATTCACAATATAGATATGTTATATATTATCTTAAATTGTATATCATGTTATTAGTGTTTGCTTGATACATCAGTAAAGAGAGTGAAACCCTAGATGAATGGAAACTTGGAAGTTTTTTAATAGACTTCATGATTTTCATTAGATGTGATTATTGTATCATAATAAACTCCTTTATTCAATGTTATTCCTAATGTATGACATTTCAACGAATGGCATGGAAACCCCATTTCAGTTCATTATAATGTTTTATATATGTTCGGTTATATGTGAACTACTGAGAGGAATCTTTATTCAGTGAATGTTTATGACACATTAAATCCTTATATGAGTCATGTGATATGTGAATGAGGCAAATGAAACCCTAAGAATAGGGTATTCAATGAATCAAGTATTGTGATATCATGTTTCTCAATATGAGATGTGGCAATGTTCAGTAGTTCAATTTGTGGTAAATTTTACATATGATCAACATAATGAACTATTTACAAAGATAAATTAAGAAGTGTTAATGTGATGATTGAACAATGAATTTAAAGAGAGAATTTCACATTTATGTGACAAACCGATGCCACATGATTGAGAGTACACAAAATCACAATGGAAAATTTACATTAAACATCTAGATTACTAGAAAACACAATAAATTGATACCGACCACATATATTCACAAGAGGAATCATATTATATGGAAGTATACAAATGGTTCCACCTATATCACATATTATACCATTTAGGTATATACGTTGTTGTGTAGTGGCCATCTTGTCACAACCTATTACAAAAGATAACCAGTTTATAAATACAAGCCATACATGTACAACTATGGCATACTACCAAAAAACCTCGTATCGATGCAAAACATCCAGAAAACACCATCAAGGACCTGAGAGTATAGGTACAACACATAGGAATCTACTATAAAGCACTAATAGCATATACAACCTTCTGTAGCTATTGATCTCCTTGCTTCCCTTCCTCAATCGCACAATCTCTACCTCGTCGTGCACGACCATCTATAAGATGTGGAAATCCATAGAGTGAGACCAACATCTCGACGAGAGATATATCTCTCTGTGAAAACTATAGTTAACACAGATAGATACATAGAACGTAAGATATTCTATTAACAAGATGAGAAAATCCAACTAGATGAATACTTTAAACTAATAGCATAAATAAAATGGTTTAAGCAGCTACAACTGATCAACAGATTATCATATATTCTCAGAAGGAATATGAAGAACATGCATAACCATTATCAGCTAAACAATATAAGGAAACAAGGTAAAGGATCATCCAATGTGAATCATATCTTTGACCCTAAGCATATATACTACACGACTATATTATATCTTTTATTATGCCTTGTGGAGATGAGGTATACCACTCATACTCCAACTGACCACTACTAATTCAAACTCAATGCCATACAAGTTCTAGGAGAAACTGACTCCTACGATATCCCACACCCTTGATCAGTTTGAGTCTACTGTAGTGACATATAGAGTCAAACTTCAAATCAGCTCAGTCCGCCTTGATATATAGGCATGACACTAGTGACATATGAGTGCAACCTTTCTCCTGCCAGATATAATCACAACCATACATAAAATTATATCATCTGAGATACTACCTCAACCGTTCTCCTACATTTTATCCCTAAAGACATACTCCAAATTAGTGATTGTGAATGCAATGATATATCCTCAACTTGTACCCCCACATATTCAACAGTATGCACTCCAAGTTTCCTACATGAATTACTCATTTCACCATCCAACAACTACTGATGTTGAAGATGGATCTATGGCTCAGGGAAACCTACATGATTAGGGTTTCACTTGTTATTAGTTAAGCCAATTGGGTATCTTTTAATGCATCAATCAAGTTATAACATACAAACCATAGACAAATTCCACAAAGATAAGGGCAGGTTGCAATGTGAAAACATATAAAATAGATTAATCATAAAGCTGATCACACCATCACATGATATTGTCTCACTTCCTTATACTAGGACATCACTGTTTCTACATCATAATGGTATAACCATCCCTCACTACATCACTAGAGGATGTCACCTTACGTTAAGCCTTAAGCCTCTACCAGGTCATAAGACCCAATCACATAGTTCTTGCATAACATCATTATTTCATCATGCCTCATGAAGGCTCATAATAATCACCTAATGTCACATCAAAGATACCATAGAAACCACAACCTATGATCTTCATTCAACCTACAACATTAGGGTTACACAAGTATCCGAGAGAAAATACTTAATTGCATGCTAATTATCCAAGCAAGCAAAGAAATTACGTCATGCACCCAAATTAGGGTGAGGGTTCTCATAGATAGCTGATTAGGGTTTCCATAGAATCACTAAACTTCAAACCCTAGATACATTAATTACCATATTATTAGAGAACATTATCCTTAAATATCACCACTATGAATAACCACACATGAAAAACAACGACATGTAATGACCAAACTAGGGTGTAGAGACCAACACCCTCACAGGTGTAGCGACCACTAGGGTTACACCATGTGTATCAACCACAAGGGTCACACTGTGTGTATCGACCACTAGGGTTATAGCATGTAGTAATCACAAGGGGTTAGTAAACATGTTGTGACCATGATAGGATGTATTTAGAGACCAACCACCAGAACTAAATGTAGTGACCATCAAAGATAACATGTGTAGAGATCATAGTAGGTTAGCACATGAAGAGACCTTCAACTCCATCCATAGTGACTAGACATGGATCATGGTGTTGCGACCAAATAGGCTAAACAACATAGTGACCAGAACCAGTTGTGTATGGCAACAACAAGGGTTAATATGTAGTGACCAACCAAGCCAAACTAGTTGTAGCGATCACAAGAGAAACTAGGGTTAGGTTTTGTAGCAATCAAACCACCCTAGAAGCCATAGGTCAAAAATTAGTGTGACCAAAATAGGGTCAACAGATGTAGTGACCCAAAATAGGTGATTAACACCAAGAAAATCAAATAGCCACCAAAAGAAAACCTCTTGGAAAAGATGATCAACAAAACCCTAAAATAAGCATCAAAAGGGTAAAAATGGAAAACCATGATGAGAGAAGGAAAACCAAGCATCGATCTCATGCAAACCAGAGTCCAGACCTCCATCTCCATGAAATAAAAAAACCAAAACATGGTAGAAAAACCAAAAATCAAGATGCATGTAAGAAACAACAACTCCACCATCACTTAGATTTTGATTATAAGAATTTGGGTTTAGGTGAAAGAGAAATCTATGCATGAATACTTCATAATCTTAAAGCCTAAATCAAGATAGCATCATATATAATCTTATGATAATGTTTAGAGATAGAAATAGTAACATGAAAGAAAGATAAAAGTGCAACAATAGAAAAGGGAAAGTTATATAACCCTCCTTGAGGTGAAGGTCAAACTCCCAAGATACAAGCTCCAAGAGAGAAGAGAAATGTCAAGCTTGGATCAGATCCATGGTAAGCAAGATCACCTCAAGAGAAGAAGAACACACTAAGGTCAAAGGAAGCTCAAAAGGGAGAGGGTAAAAACCCTAGTCTGAAAAAGAAAGGAGAAAGAGGAGATCAGCATCTCACTTAGGTACTACCATGGATAACCATGGATTTTCCCTCTATGGAGAGAATTTGTTCAAGACATACACCATGGAGAACTATAGACTAATGGCCAAGAGAAGAAAGAAAGGGTAGGCTTTCAAGAAAAATGAGATCAAGGATATAAACTACATACAAAGCACAAGGATCAACAAAGAGAGAACATCCAAACTTAGATCACCACATGCAAGGAGAAAATGACCACCTTATTCAAGCTCTATCACCTTCACTTACACCACCAATCTCAAGGTCCGATCTCCAAGAAAGAAGAGATAAAGAAGAGAGACAAAGGGGATACTTGCATGTGAAAGGAGGGGTATAAGTATCCATGGGTTGGAGAGAGGTAAAGGTTATGGGGTGTTAAGATATTAGAGCCTCAAAGGACACTTTTACCTCAAAACCATGACAATACTAGAACTCTAGATGTTCATGCAAGAATGGTTTCCACTTAGGTCCTCACCTTCCTGGGGTCGAAGCATAACACATTGTATCCACTGCAACACAAAGCCAACCAAGGTAAATAGTCTCAACAATCAAAGCATGTCGAAGAAGATCAAGAGCAAGGCACAAATGTCACTACAAAACTCAACCCAGAAGCACTTCAATTGTAACAATCACCAAACATATCAAGCGCTACCAAGAACCAACATCAACAACAACATGGTCACTACCAACAACTCAAACATCTATGCAAACCAAGCAAACTATAGCATCAACACCCATGATGCCACCTCATCAACCAAGGTCCAACAAAGTGCCCCTAAGCATCATTCTGTCTCATGATGCTAAGGCACTAAAGGCACACCCAACATGTGACAAATTGCAAGATAAACCCTTAACAGGGGTAAATTGTAACTTGGTCCAAAAGAAGCACACATATAGCATAACTAGCTCAAAAGTTATCCAAAATGGACCAAACTGAAAAAATAAATGTGTTACATGTTATTAAGGTACAACACATGACTAGATTAAGGTTTAAGAATCATATTAAGAAAATTAAGAAAGATCAAGCACAAATCTAGGTCAGGGATCTTAAAATAATAAAGCCCTAATAAAGATTTCTCCCCCAAAATCCTACACAAAAAGAGATGAATACTTCCTACGCATCTTGTCCTAAAGCTCCCACATGGCTTCCTCAATGCCATGATGATGCCACAAAACCTCAACCAAAATGATATCCTTCTTCTTGAACTTCTTCACCCACTGGTCTAAGATCAACACAAGACCCTCCACGTAAGATACACCCTCCTCTAACTCAACCTCCATGGGTTGCAACACTAACTATATGTTAGGGTCACACTTCCTCAACATGGAAATATGGAACACCAGATGCAACATGTGCAACTCACATGATAGATCCAACCTATAAGCCACCTTCTCAATACGTGACACAATAGGGTAAGGTCCCATTATACCTGGGAACCAACTTACCCTTCTTCCTGAACCTCAACATGCCTTTCTAAGGAGAGACCTTGAGGTACAACTTGTCCCCTACTTTGAACTCCAACTATTATCAACATAAGACTTCTGCCTATCTTGGGCTGCCTTCAGCTACTGTTGTATCATCTTAATCTTCTCTATCATCAATTGTACAAACTTAGGCCCCAAAAGCTAATATTCACCACTTTCATACCAACACAACAGATATCTACAATGTTTCCCAT
Source organism: Alisma plantago-aquatica (assembly GCA_963693085.1). Taxonomy (NCBI): domain Eukaryota; kingdom Viridiplantae; phylum Streptophyta; class Magnoliopsida; order Alismatales; family Alismataceae; genus Alisma; species Alisma plantago-aquatica. The sequence goes on from OY856411.1 coordinate 1,041,006,581, forward strand.
ACAAAGCCTCATACGATGCCATGTCAATACTCCTCTGATAGATGTTGTTGTATGCAAACTCTATCAAATTGAGGCGTACATCCCAACTACCCAATAACTATAGAACACTAGGTCTTAACAAATCTTTAAATGACTGTATAGTCCTCTCAAACTGTCCATCTGTCTATGGGTGAAAAGTTGTAATGAACCTTAATTGTGTACCCATCGATGTGTGTAGATGCTCCCAAAAGCGACTGGTAAACTAAGGACCTATGTCAGACACTAGCGTTACTAGGATACCATGCAAACATACTATCTCATCAACATATATCTGTGTCAACTTAACATCTGTATATGTTGTCTTCATAGGGAGGAAGTGTGATGACTTGGTTAATATGTCCACTATCACCCATATGGAATCATGAACTTTGTTTGTACAAGGAAGTCCAACCACAAAGTTCATCGTGATATGATTCCATTTCCACTATGGTATATGCAACAGTTGCAAAGTACTGTAGGTTTTTTATGCTCTGCCTTAACTTGCTGACACACATGACACCTCACCATGAACTCTACTACATCACACTTCAAGCCAGGCACCTATTAAAATACTTCAAATTGTGGCACATTTTGATACTTCCTGAATGCATAGTTTACATCAAAGAGTGAGCCTCTTCCAAATGCAAATTCCTCAAATCATCAACATCATGAACCACTACTCTACTGTGGTAACACATTGTCCCATCCTATGAATCGTGGAAGACATCAACTTCTCATTACCAAACTCTACTCAAATATGTTGTATCACAATATCGTCACACTATGCATCTATGATTTTACACCTCATCATAGGCTTCACCTATAACTAGGTCAACAAACCTACGAACAAGACGACTTCCAATTTCATGTTCATTCGGCAAAGAGACACCAAAATGCCTTTTTTATGGTACACCATGAAACACAATGATGCCATATCATCAAATGATGACAAAGAATATTTCATGATCAAATCATCTTCCACCATGTTCTCCTTCTCTGGATGGTAATCTAGGGTCCAATCATGATCTTTGATTAACTCCATCCAGCATGATTGTTGCATATTCAGCTCCTGCTTCAAGAAGATTTATTGTAGATTCTTATTTTTGGTGAAGATCTGACACTTCTCGCCATAAAGGTAGTTTCTCAAAATACTCAAAGCATGGACCACAATATAAATCTCCATATCATGCGTTGGGTATCTCTCCTTGAGTTTCTTATGTTATCACAAAGCAAAAAAAATCACATTTTTATCATGCATCAACACACAACCCAAACCATTCTTCGATGCATCACAAAAGACGTTATAACCCTTCCCTTTCTTAGGAAAAACTAGCATTGGTGAAGTAGTCATCTTCTCCTTCAAAGGCTAGAAAGAACGCTGACACTTGTCATCCTAGACAAATAGTATACCTTTCCTCATCAACTTTGTTAGGGGTAATGCCACAACACTGAAGTTCTTGATGAATCTCCTATAGTAGCATGCCAAGCCAAGGAAACTGCGAGCCTCTGTTGGTGTCTGAGACTACTCCCATTCTATCACTGACTGAATATTCTTAGGATCTAGACAAACACCTTCATTATATATCACATGCCCCCAGGAAAGACAACTCCTTTAGCCAGAACTCACATTTGCTGAACTTGGCATACAACTTATGCTACCTCAACAAGGTCAACGCTTGTCGTAAGTGCTACTCATGTTGTTGGATGTCTCTAGAGTAGGTCTAAATGTTGTCAATGAACACAACCATGAATTGGTTAAGATAAGGACAAAACACCCTATTCATCAAATCCATGAACGTTGTTGGTGCATTGGATAGCCCAAATGACATAACCACAAACTCATAGTGACCATACCAAGTCCTAAAATCTAACTTGGGTATGTCACCCACCTTGATCCACAACTGATGGTATCCTAACCTCAAATCTATCTTTGAGAACACTACAACTCCCCTCAGTGATCGAACATGTCATTTATCTAGTGACAATGGGTACTTGTTCTTGATCGTCACCTTGTTCAACTACCAGTATTCGATGCACAACCTTACAGCTCCAACCTTCTTATTCACAAACAACATGGGAGAACCCCAAGGGGAAATTCTTGATCTGATAAAGACCTTTTCTAATAGTTCCTGCAATTTCTTTTTTAGCTCTTGCATCTCATCTGGTTCCATCTTGTATGGTGTCTAAGCTATTGATTGTGTACTAGGAATCAAATTGATCTCCAAATCAATCTCTCGAGGTGGGGAACACTGGGAAGCTCATCAGGAAACACATCCTCAAACTCATGAACAATGACCACCTCCTAAATACTAGGACTCCTCACCTTAGTATCCACCAAATGTTCCAGAAAAGCCTCACTGCCTTGCCTCATCAGTCTCTCTGCTGTCATTGTTGACACCAAACACACTGGGAGAATCTTCCTATCTCCTTGGAAGATCCACAAAACATCACCATCATAGAAGTAACTACCTTGGAACTACAGTCCAAAACCACACGATACTTCTCCAAAGTATCCATCCTAAGGATCATATCAAATTTGTGCATGTCAAGTGGTATAAAGTCCACTTGAATGCTACATCCTGAGAAAGTGGGATGGCCACACCTCCCGCAACTCAGTGGAACCAACCAAAGGGGTTTCTAGAAGGATACTATCATATCTACGACTAACATGCTAAGAAATGCTAGGTATCACTTCTCTAGTGATAAAAGAGTGTGTCACATCAGGGTCAACTAAAACATATGTAAAGCAGGAAGAAGACAAACCAGAATGAATTAACTTCATCTAAATTTTCATGACCCAAAGGTTGACTACTCCTTCTGTCTGACTCATAACATGAATCAAGACATTTCCTATTGTCTCCAGCACCCTCTGCTGGCCTATCCAGACGAACCATCTTGTGATGCCTAACCACGTCCTCTGCCACTGCCACTGCTGAATTGCCACTACTGTGACCCTTATAGACTCCATCTCGATTGTTGCATCACCTCCTCATCCTTCATTGGGAAAAATGACCTCATATGTCCCTACTATCCGCACCTATAACATGTCCCTATATCAAACTATAGCCTAGATGGCCCTGTCACTGAAATTGACATTGCACTGTGAGCTCTTGCCAGGAAAAAACTACGATCTCTACCATTGCTTAGTGAACAATGCGGCTGAACAACCGACCTCTACTGTGGTTGATGTAATGAAAACCTAGGCTTCTTGAATCCCCAAGCAGACTATCCCTGGAATTGTGTTGGTCTCTTCTTGGCATTCGCCTCACTCTTCTCTATCGTTGATCACTCAATCTACCACACAAACTCCAAAAGCATGGCAACAGTTCCACGTTCTCTAAAGCAGACATCATCGTTGTCAACTCTGAGCTCAAACCTTTCTCAAAAAATCTGGTCCTCTACTTATCTGTCGAAGCTGTGTGAGGACAAAACCTCAACAACTACCTGAACTTGGCCACATACTCATTGATCATCATAGATCCCTGTCGTATCTTCTCAAACTGTGAGATCTTCTCATCCAAATCTCTCTCCAGGAAGTATCAGCTTACGAACTCGCACCAAAAGTCTTCTTGAATGATCACCGCACCAGGCCTCTTCTCTTCCTCGATGGCCCACTGATGGCCAACACTACCCTTCAATAGGTATACTGCGTGCTTCACCTTATTCTCTTATGGGATGCTTAGGTTCTTAAAGGCCTTCTCTATGATGATCTGATATCAAATCAAGCCAAATCACCACCGATAATAATTGTAGAATAATCATTAGTAGCAGATTAACAAAATCACTAAAAATTAAAACCATTTTGCAAAGAGATCCATTTACAGGAAAACTCTTAAAGAACCAAAGTTTATATACATCATGGTTCATATTGTACATACTTTGTACCATCTCACCTCGGGGATAACATATGACAATTACTTTGCCAAAACCTATACATAAGCAAAATAAAACCTTCAAGGAAATCAAGCCAAAATCTTAGATCGTTCATCAAACCATCACGTACTAAACCCAAGGACCTGAGAGTTCAAAGACGACACATAGGACTTCTATCTACAAGACATGACAAACAATAAACTCAACCTAAGTTGTTATTGTTGTCCCTGCTATTGTAGTCATTCCTCTATAGAATGGTCTCTACCTCCTCATGCATGTCCACCTAAAAATTGTGGAACCCACATGTTGAGACAATTGTCCTAACGAGAGATATAACTCTCCACCAACAATGTTATTATCATAGCTAAACATTATAAAATTGAGCAGAGATTCTTTTCCAATTAATAAGTAAGATTAATTACTATCAATAAATAGATTAGAACATTCTCATATTTTTAAAGCATTGCAACTATCTATGATAGAGCACTAAATCATCTATTCACTTTATAAGCAATATGAAGAACATGTGTATCAATTACCCATCATACTATACCAACATCTCAAGCTTATCCTGTGATAATATTATCATGGTATGCTATCCATGAATCATTCTCATTTCTAGTTGTTGGCCTCAATCAATCTGCTAGTTAGGTATTGGATTATCCCAATCCTGTTAATATGTTCTAGCTAGGTATTAGATTATACCAATCCTATGAGAGTATAGATAGGTATTAGATTATACCAATCCTATAAGAGTACAACCAGGTATTGGATTGTACCAATCCTGTGAGATTACGACCGGGTATTGGATTGTACCAATCCTGTGAGATTACGGCTAGGTATTGGATTGTACCAATCCTGTGAGATTACGACTAGGTATTGGATTGTACCAATCCTGTGAGATTACAACCAGGTATTATATTATACCAATCCTATGAGAGTAGAGCCAGGTATTGGATTATGCCAAATCCTGTGAGAGTATGACCAGGTATTGGATTGTACCAATCATGTGAGATTATGGCCATGTATTGGATTGTACTAATCTTGTGTGATTACGACCATGTATTGGATCGTACCAATCTTGTGAGATTACAACCTGGTATTGGATTGTACAAATCCTCTGAGATCATATTAAGAGTATTGTCAGTTATTGGATTATACCAATAATGTGAGATCATGGCCATATTACTAAGGAACCCATGTTAGTTGGGATACCTTTATGTTTCCCTTTCTCTTTCATTATGGAATATCAAACCCTTAAACTCATCATTGAATACCACATCAACTTTACTAGGCATTATACCTTGGCCAAGCCATCATACCCATTCACATTCTTTATGTGATACACGTATTCCTCATATCTTATTTAAGCATATTCAAAACACTATAGCCCTTATTTGGCTATATCCATAAAGCATGTATGACTAAGATTTCATTATTTATATTATAACCATTTATTATTATTATTATTATTATGTTACGGGGTTTCCATTTTCTTAGTTCATTTTGAACATTACCATCTCTTACATCAATCTCTAGATCATGATACTTTTATAAGCATCTTGTCACCTCTCACTAGGCAACATCCATCTCTAGGTCATAAGAACTATATAAACATCATACTTGTTGTACAAGTATTTCACATGACTTACAAAACCCATATAATATGTATTATATGAAACATCATAGTTCATACTTAGCTATGCTCATTATCTCATGATACCACCATGGTTTTAAGTAATATCAACTATGTGATACAAGGGTAATACATCCTTCCCATCATTAGGGTTAGGGTTTCCCATTCTAACTTATTAGGGTTTCCAATTCATACCTCCACCCATTATTAGGGTTAGGGTTTCCTTTGTAAACCAATTAGGGTTTCAAGTGCATACCATCACCCTTCAGTAGGGTTAGGGTTTTCCCTTATTAACCAATTAGGTTTTCAAGATCATTCTATCAGGAATCAAACCCTAATTCATACTCCACATATATTAGGAGTATCAATGTATACTCATTACATGATTATTATACAAGTATAAGTTTCTCTTTCACCCTCACTAGGATGTTGATTACATCATACTCCATTATGTTGGCTCAGTCCTTCTCTCAAGGTACATTGGCCCATATTTATCAAAATGCACAAAACTCTTTATGTCTTAATGTATCATTTGACATGAAACACTACATGTGTCACTCAATCAAGTGTATTAGATTGAGGTACTTCCTCCATTTCGGGTATAGAGGTGTAGGTATGCTTCACACCATATTGGGAAAAGAGGTGTGTGTATGCTTCACACCATATCGGGCAAAGAGGTGTGTGTGTTCTTCGCACCATATCGGGCAAAGAGGTGCGTGTAAGTTTCATACCATATCGGGCAAAGAGGTGTGTGTATGCTTCACACCATATCGGGCAAAGAGGTGTGTGTATTCTTCACACCATATTGGGCAAAGAGGTGTGTGTGTGCTTCAATCCATATAAGGCAAAGTGGTGTGTGTATGCTTCACACCATATTGGGAAAATCGTTGTGTGTATGCTTCACACCATATCGGGTTACTCATCATCTAGGCTTTGTCATATCGGGTTTGAGTATATACTTGATTCCATGTCATGCATAAGATGTATATTTGACCTCATATCGTGCACATGGTGTATGCTTGACACCATATCGTGCACAAGATGTATACTTCATCATCATATCATGTATAAGGTGTGTGTATCCTCACTGTATCATTTTAATTATATATTCACTTCACTATGTCGGGTTTGAGGTGCTTCGACTCAATATCGGGTTGAACCATGATGACGTCACCATCATCAACCTCTAGAATCTTAATATTACTATTCTAGTTCATGGAAAAAATTCCTATGTCACTAATAGAACTCATGGATTCATCAATTATGTAAGAAAATTCGAATTGAAAGTAAGTCATCGACTATGGTAGGATTGATGGTAAAAAATTACATAATTGAGTTCAAGTTATATAACCAGCCTCAAGAGCAACTTCAAAGATCCAAGCTCCAAAGCCTCACGTTCCCAAGTTTGAATATGAGCTTATAAAAGTTCCAAAACTTGAATTCCTCAACACTATACATGATACCTCACAACTTGTGGTTGATATCCCTCACTAGTGGCTGATATCTCTTCACTTGGCCACTATCACTTTTCTATGGCTGATACCAAGGCTCTATGCACGATATTCCTTCACCTATGAATGATACTAAGACTCTATGCACAATATATAAGAGCACGAGGGTGATAAATTTCGAAAATTTCACTTATAGGTGAAAGGAATGGTATATATAGTTGAAGCTCGTGAAAGGGAGTGTATATGAGGTGTCATCATTTTAAAGCTACTAGGTGCCACATGTCCATGAATGGTTGACACGTTTACTTTCATGCACTCATATTTATCTTGACATGAAAAACACTTGAGAATAATCTAGAGATGATATTTTGGCCATCACTTATCTTGTTGGATAAGATATCTCAACTGAATCACCATTTTATTCACAGCCCGATACAACTTTTCCAAGGAAGTTGAAAACTGATACACTTCATCTCCTTGATGTGCTTAGCTCGTCATGGACAAGTCCAAGAGTTCAAAAACCAATATCAGACTCCCTCTATGGCTCCTTGGCTGATAGGCACTCTCATATGAACTCTACAACCCGATACAAACTCAAATTAGGGTTTCACATTCAACACTTTCTTGGTCTTTTCATCACCAAGAGTACCATCACTCAAATATGATTCAAAATGGTGATTCCTTATTTATATCTCCTATAAATGATACTAGGATAGAGTATGGACACTCTAGAGGTGGTAAGTTGCATATCAACCCTACATTTTGGGTAAATTACAACTTGTACCAAAATTGGTACACACGACACTAACATTATTCAAACAAGTTCAAACATGGAATTTAGGCTTTCCAAAAGCCACCAACTAGAACCATTCTCTCTATTATGATGATAAAACACATGAGGTATGTTTAACATGTGACATATTGCAATATAACCCCTCATCTTGGGTAAATTTCATTTTAGTCCAAAATAAGAGAACATTGCTCAAACGTTATTCAAACAGGACCAAACTTGGAACATAAGTTTGTCACCTGATAAAAAAACTCTTTAGAGAATCATATTAAAGTTCTAAGAAACTTTTTTTATCCAAACAAACAAGGTTATCCCTAAACCCAGGTCAAGGATGTTACAAGTTATAAACCCCTAACAAGGATTTCGTCTCCAAAATCCCAGATGAAGGGAGACAATTGTTACTCATGTATCTTACCATCATGCCTCCTCATAACATCTTGATGTCTTGGATATGCCATAGAACTTTGACCAGCATAAAGTTCCTCCATACAAGGTTATCATAGAATCTATCATACATGACACATACTCAACTTTCCTTTCCATTATTGACTATAGAGTCAATTATGTGTCAGATAACACTTTCTAAGTCAGAGAAGTAATATTTATACTTCGAATAATTTGAGTGTCAAACCTCATTGCTTTGTCACCTTTCTCAACTTACATATTTCATGTAATAAGATTCTTGACCTTGAGAGTCTTTCATACCCCTTACTTTGTCTAGAATTTCTCTTCCAAGGAATGACTAGAGTTACATTCTATCATTCAAAGAAGAATTATCTCAAAGGTATCTCTAGATGTTATTTGCATAAGATGCCTTAACAGATTTAGATAATGATATTCTTAAGAAGTTATGCCTATATTGATAAACTTTTCCTCAAGATGATTCTACAATTATTCCTTCACTTAATACATCCTTATTGATGTTATGTTTATGCAAAGCATAAACCCCTAACATATGATGTCCATATTATCATATGTAACCAAACCAATCTCAAAGTTGGCCTTTCTAGGTAACCAAGAATTAATCATCTTATTAGGAGTCATGTCCTCACCATCTCATACCTTTAAAACATCTTGGACACTTGAATTCCTTACCTTGGTATTAGTTACATGTGTCAAAAACACATCACATCCTTATCATTTCCATCCTCTGTTGTTATTACCAAAACCAAATGTATTACTTATCACATATACTTGTCTTGGAACCAAAATTCAGGACTAACTGATACTTTTCAAAGTATCCTTCTATAGATTTATCCTATGCACATCACATGTCATAAGACTTACTTGATTGTCATGTCCATGAAAGGAAGGAACACAAGGAAACATATTCCTTTTATCACCCCATCATTATCCAGGGTTGTTTATTATAGAAAAGAGATTATCACCTACTTTGAGTATTACATGAACTTTCAACTATTCATGTGTCATTCAATCTTGTTTCCTCTTAGGTTCCTTGCCATGAGCATAGTAATCATAAATATGATTACATATCGTCATCCCTTAGCTTTATTATCATCATGATTACTAGATATGGGTATTCAAACCCTTAGTTCATCACTGAACATTGTCACCTCTCATCAGGTAACCATTACCTCTAGGTCCTCAGACCATGGTATACATTATACTAAAAATATTCTTTTGTTTAAGTTGATCTGTGATTAAGTTAGATTCCTTCTTATATCAATTAGGATGTGGTAGAAATATCCATGCCACATCTCCTACTTCATTATGCTCTTTAGATTGTCTCAAAATGACTACCTGATCAGAGTAATCAGAAAGATAGCAATCTAAGAGTGTCATACTTACCTTGCCTTCAATAGATGAATACCTAGCCAGGGTAAGCAAGAACTGAAGTTAGGTAGTATGCATTTGTTTTATATTATATTTCTTACTTCAAATTTTACTACTTAATATCTCAAATTTTCTCTAGGTGTTTCTTTTACATTTCTTCACTTTCTACATGAAGAGAGAAATTTCAAAACATATAAGAGAATATTGGACTGAATATAGGTTCTCATCCTTCTTATCTCTTCCTCATGTCCTAATAGGACTAATTAAAGGAAGCTCAACAACAACTACCTTTCTTATAATTAGTAGGCAGAGAGAAGAAAAGGAAAGATAATTCATAATGAAAAGTTCTATCTGTCCACATTTATGGTAAGCTCAGACCCTATTTGGTAACCACTGCATTGGTGTACTAAATTGTTGTTGAACCAGTGTTATCGAAAACTTTGGTTGTTTAGTACCATAGATCCACTATTCATGTGACTGTGTAGACCTCCTTTTGAGGTTTGCCTCATGTTTATTTGTCACAGACCTTTCTATCCTCTGGATAGATTCCATGAATGTGGTGATTCTCTCTCTACTTTCTATCACGACTACCGAGACATTCACTCCTTTCTCAAAACGTCGAATCCTCTCCTTCTCAGTAGTATACATTTGAGGACAAAACTGTAAAAGTTCCATAAACCTAGCCTCATATTCATTAATTGACATGGTTCCTTGCCGAACCTTCTCAAACTGTGAGATCTTTTCATCTATGTTTGTGGAAAATACTTATTGGCAAATTCTTGACGAAATTTCTCCCTACTAACCTCTTCATCATTCCTTTTTACCTCTTCTATGGCCCACCAGTGGCCAGCACTACCTTTCAAAAGGTAAACAACATGTTTGACTTTGTGAGCATTTGGGATACTAAGGATTTTAAAAGCCTTTTGTAACTCAGTAAGCTAGAAATCAACATATGTTGGATCACTTGTTCCAGCATATTCTATCGCTCCTACATGGCATAATCATTCAAAAGTCTTACTAGACCCATGTCCCTCATTGGGAACTGGTGCTTTAGGTACTGGTGCTAGCATTCGGTCTACCATATGCCTTACTATAGTCATGATTTGTCCAAAAAGAGCATGAAAAGCTAGGTTTTCTAGCATAGCTTTATCAAAATGGGGATTCTTAGGCACTGATTCCTCTCTTTCCTAATCCCTTGCACCTTCTATTGGTGAAACAACATGTTTCTCATGTTCCCTAGACATCTTTAAGCTATATCCCTTCTTCTGCATAAGCAAAAGTCACTATAAGATATACTGGAGGACACTAGAACAGACTCAACACCTTGGTCCTATGTCTCTATAGACTCAGCGAACCTGAAAATCTAATACCAAAACTTTGTGATGACCCAACATCAAATCAAGCCAAATCACCACCAATAATGATCGCAGAATAATCATAAGCAGTGGATTAACAAAATCACTAAAAATCAAAACCATTTTGCAAAGAGATCCATTTCTAGGAAAACTCTTAAAGAACCAAACTTTATATACATCATGGTTCATATTGTACAAACTTTGTACCATATCAACTCGAGGATAACATATAATTGTTTCTTTGCCAAAACCTTTACATAAGAAAAATAAAACCCTCAAGGCAATCAAGCCAAAATATTAGATCATTCATCAAACCATCATGTACTAAATCCAAGGACCTGAGAGTACAGAGACGACACATAGGGATTCTATCTACAATACATGACAGATAGTAAACTCAACCTGAGCTGTTACTACTATCCCTATTGTTGTTGTCCTTCCTCTACAGAACGGTCTCTACCTCCTCATGCACGTCCACCTAAAAATTGGGGATCACATAGGGTGTGGCAATTGTCCCAGTGAGATATATAACTCTCTGCTAACAATGTTATTATCACATGTAAATAGTATAAAATTGAGCAGAGATTCTTTTATATTAATAAGAAAGATTAATCACTATTGATAAACATATTAGAACATTCTTGTGTTTTAAATCATTGCAACTATCTATGATAGAGTAGTAAATCATCTATTCACTTTATAAGGAATATTAAGAACATGTGTATCAATTACCCATCATACTATACCAACATATCAAGCTTATCCTGTTATAATATTATCATGGTATGATATCCATGAATCATTCACATTTCTAGTTGTTAGCCTCCGCCAATTTTCTAATCAGGTATTGGATTATTTCTAATCAGGTGTTGGATTATCCCAATCTTGTGAATATGTTCTATCTAGGTATTGGATTATACCAATCCTATGAGAGTAGAGCCAGATATTGGATTATACCAATCCTGTGAGAGTACAACCAGGTATTGTATTATACCAATCCTATGAGATTACGGCCAAGTATTGGACTATACCAATCATGTGAGATTACGACCATGTATTGGATTGTACCAATCCTGTGAGATTATGACTAGGTATTGGATTGTACCAATCCTGTGAGATTACAACCAGGTATTGGATTATACCAACCCTATGAGAGTAGAGCCATGTATTGGATTACACCAATCCTATGAGAGTACGACCAGGTATTGGATTGTACCAATCCTGTGAGATTATGGCCAGATATTGGATTGTACCAATCCTGTGTGATTATGGCCAGGTATTGGATTGTACCAATCCTGTGAGATTACGGCTAGGTATTGGATTGTACAAATCCTGTGAGATCATATTGAGATTATATCCATGTATTGAACTATACCAATATGTGAGATCATGACCGTATTGCTAAGGATCCCATGTTAGTTGGAATACCTTTATGTTTCCCTTTAAGTTTCATTATGGAATATCAAACCTTTAAACTCATCTTTGAATACCACATCAACTTTACTAGGCATTATACCTCGGCCAAGTCATCATACCCATTCACATTCTTTATGTGATACAAGTATTCCTCATATCTCATTTAAGCATATTCAAAACACTATATCCCTTATTTGGCTATATCCATAAAGCATGTATGACCCAGATTTCATTATTGTTATTATAAAAATTTATTATTATTATTATTATTATTATTATTATTATTATTATTATGTTACATGGTTTCCATTTTCCTAGTTCATTTTGAACATTACCATCTCTTAAATCAATCTCTAGATCATGAGACTTTTATAAAAATCTTGTCACCTCTCACTAGGAAACATCCATCTCTAGGTCATAAGACCTATATAAACATCATAATTGTTGTATGAGTATTTCACATGACTTACAAAACCCATATAATCTATATTATATGAAACATCATAACTCATGCTTAGCCATGCTCATTATCTCATGATACCAGCATGGTTTCAAGTCATATCAACTATGTGATACAAGGGCAATACATCCTTCCCATCATTAGGGTTAGGGTTTCCCATTCTAACCGATTAGGGTTTCCAATTCATACCTCTACCCATTATTAGGGTTAGGGTTTCCTTTGTAAACCGATTAGGGTTTCAAGTGCATACCATAACCCTTCAGTAGGGTTAGGGTTTTCCCTTATTAACCAATTAGGGTTTTAAGATCATATTTTCTGGAATCAAACCCTAATTCATACTCCACACATATTAGGAGTATCAATGTATACTCATTACATGATTATTATACAAGTATATGTTTCCCTTTCACCCTCATTAGTATGTTGATTCCATCATACTCCATTAGGTTGGCTCAATCCTTCTCTCAATGTACATTGGCCCATATTTATCAAAATGCATAAAATTGTTTATGTATTAATGTATCATTTGACATGACACACTACATGTGTCACTTAATCAAGTGTATTAGATTGAGGTACTTCCTCCACATAAGGTATAGAGGTGTAGGTATGCTTCACACCATATTGGGCAAAGAGGTGTGTGTATGCTTCACACCATATCGGGCAAAGAGGTGTGTGTATGCTTCACACCATATCGGGCAAAGAGGTGTGTGTGCGCTTCACACCATATCAGGAAAAGAGGTGTGTGTATGCTTCACACCATATCGGGCAACGAGGTGTGTGTATGCTTCACACCATATCGGGAAAAGAGGTGTGTGTGTGTTTCACACCATATCGATCAAAGAGGTATGTGTATGCTTCACGCATATTGGGTAGAGAGGTGTGTGTATGCTTCACATTATATCGGGCAAAGCGGTGTGTGTTTGCTTCACACCATATCATGTTACTCATCATCTACACTTTTCCATATTGGATTTGAGTATATACTTGATTCCATGTCGTGCATAAGATGTATACCTGACCTCATATCATGCACATGGTGTATGATTGACACCATATCATGCACAAGATGCATACTTCATCATCATATCGTCTATATACTGTATGTATCTTCATTGTATCTGTTACAACCCCAATTTTGGGCTTATATGATTTGAAATACAATTTCTTCAATAAATGTATGATTTTGTAATTTGTATGATTTAAGTTAATTTAGCGGTTTCCTTTGATAAATAGCCTTGTGTATTTTATTTCGTTAGCCTTTTTGGCTATTGGGCCCAATAACAAGAAAAGGAAATAAAAAGGAAAAGAAATCAATTAATAAAAGAATAATTGAGATAATGATGAAAATATAAGAAATATGTGGAAATATGGACAGTGGAATCATTATGAATGAGATTTCGAATCTACATGATTTTTAATGGTAAAAGGAATCAAAATAAAGATTAAGAAAGAGAAAATGTCAATTAAATAAGCTTTTTTAAGGATAACTTGCACATGAGGGAAATGCCTTTTTCCTTTTGAGTTTTGAACTCGAATTTGTTACACAAGTAGATAAAATCAAATAAAACATTACTAAGAAAAAAAATTGAGATATAAGAAATGTATGTTTTAATCACATTGAGGTATTTCAAATCTACATGGTTATAATGGCAAGAAGAAGATAATTTTATAAATTGGCAATAAAGTGTCATGACTAATGAGTATATGTGAGGGCTTTTATGTTGCCAAATAAGGAAGTATATCCTCATGAACAATGGATTAAAAGCCAAGCACAAAGGGAATATAAGTGATGATTTTTGGATATTCCATTATATAAATACTCTAATATAAGATTCCTTGATAACCAAGGAATGTGGATTAACAAGGAAGTAATCAAAAGTATAATTACACCCTAATAAGGAAAGTATGTTTGCTATAGACGAAGGGACTTGTTTCCTCATGGGTAAGCATGCTAGGATATTGCTACCTATCCCTATAAAAGGGTTGGACCCATAGCCTCGAATCTTCCTCGTCTCACACTCTTCTTCAACTTGTAACCATCCAAACCCTAATGGGGGGTGTGATCCTGGATCAAATTCGCATCTTGGAAGGGAATTTGGGGCCTTCAGAGACTCCTTCAGTGTGGAATGTCAACCTTGCCAACTTCTGCTCACCTGCGTCGTCGGCTAAACGTCTACACGACGTCTGCAAACCAGTCGCATTTGTAGACTTATAGTTCTTGAATCGACTATCCCGTCCACAACCTAGGGACTGTGCCCTACACGTAGGAGTGTGGTGGAGGTGGGGGAACTTCCCCTAGTGGTTGTCGGGGCCTGAGAAGGGGAGGCAGGGCCACACTTGATCCAGGCTGCAACGGCAGTAGAGGGCTGCGCGAGGAAGATGACGACCAGAGTCACCCAGATGAAAGTGCCCTCCAAGGTGTGAAGAAGCAGGTCATTTCTTGAAGGGCAAAACCATCAATTCATTATGTTTTAAGTTGGTTGGGTTACGCAGGAGAAACATTGCATGCGATGGCTGATGTGTCAGCCTCCCATTGGCCATGGTAAGAAAATATTGCAAAATTCGTAAATATTTATTGGTAACTCAGATTACAACAAGTTATATATGAAAATTTATCAAGAGAAAGCAAGGAATACAATAAAAATTTTATCAAGGCTTAAATATGATTGTAGCTCGAAAGGTATGTAAAGATGCTCCTTTAATGATTTTATTAATGGAAAACCCCTAGTTTTGATGTTAATGGGATTTAGTAAGCGTTCTTTGGATAATTTAAGATGATATTAACCTCTTATTAATAAGAAAGACGTTCTGATGTCTAAGGAGATTATCCATATGCTTAATAGCTAAATTTAGGGTTTTGATATGTTAATAAGAATTAATGGGCTTAGAAACCCTAATATAGGTGTTAATGGGTTTTAATAAGATATAATTTGAGATCCTTTATACAGAACTAATGTTAGGTTAATCCTAAGCCTAGTAGATGATAAAAAGGCTCTAATGGGAATATGTGAGTAATTAGGGTTTTAAACCTAGGACTGATGTTTTAGGGTTTTATGGGCATAAAAGAGAAAAGTTGTGAATAGATCTAAAGGAACCCTAATGAAACCCTTATTCAGATTAGAAACCCTAGAAAGTGAATCCAAGTCAATAAAGTAGATTCTTGATCAGTATGTAGTAAATAGGTCACCTATTCTTTTTAGAATTCTGTGATTATATGGTGGAATTTCTTGCTTGGATTGAATTGCTTTCTTGGTTGGAAATTACTAATTTCTTATGAAATCTACTGAACAAATATGTGGTTAAATTATGAATAACCGCTTTATGATTCAAGGTGTTTTCATGAAGTTTCACGATTGCTATGAAACCTAAACTGTTGATTTTTTCATTTCTGCAATCTCATAAAGTGACTATGTGTATAACAATTAAGTATAAGTGTGACTTCTTGAACCTACATACTATCCCTGATGTATGATGCAAGACCAAGCCCCGGAGGGAAGGTCTGAGTTGGTCAAGCCCCAGAGGGAAGACCATTGGGCACCTGAGAGATGACCCCATGCACCAAGCTCAGGATGGAGATGGTGGCCTTATGTCACTTGTAAGGACAAAACCCTAAGTTAGGGTAATCCAGGGTTTGAGTAAAAGCGGTTGAGAAGTTACATGGAAAATGTAATTTGGCCTAGTAATCAACTATTTTCTATGTTTATGTTGTTAGAGCCTATTTGTGATATAGTGATTTTCCTCCACAAACTAGTATAACAATATACTGACCGCCATTTTGTTTGTCGGCATTTTAGGTACAATTCTAAAAATGGACAAACAATTAATCAAAATATTGTGAAGATACACAATCTTTTCAAGGAGGATTAGTTAGATAGACTTTTTCTGTGGATAGAAGTCTAGAATCTGAATTTTATAAGGTATGCAAAAAGATATATTTTATTCCAGCTTTTCAGATTAGAAATAGTAGAATTTGATAATTATTTTTGATCAAATGTCAAACCATGGATCTTGAAATATTGGGATAACGCCTCTGACCTCTTGGTCTCCCTTGATTGGGGAATACCAAGAGGCGGGGTCTTACAGTTTCATTTCAATGATATATTCACTTCACCATATCGGGTTAGAGGTGCTTCAACCCAATATTCGGTTGAAACATGATGATGTCATCATCATCAACCTCTAGATTCTTATTCTTACTATTCAAGTTCATGGAAAACAGTCCTAGGTCACTAATAGAACTCATGGATTCATCAATTATGCAAGAAAAGTTGAATTGAAATTAACTCATCAACTATGGCATGATTGATGGTAAATAATAACATAATTGAGTTCAAGTTATATAACCAACCTCAAGAGAAACTTCAAAGATCCAAGCTCCAAAACTTCACATTCCAAAGGTTGAAGATGAGCTTATCAAAGGTCCAAGACTTGAGCTCCTCAGCACTATGCACGATACCTCACCACTTGTGGCCGATATCCCTCACTTGTGGCTGATATCCCTTCACTTGGCATCTATCACTTTGATATGGCCGATACCAAGGCTCTATGCACAATACTCCTTCACCTATGCGTGATACTAAGACTCTATGCACATCTATGAACAAGAGGGTGATAAATTTTGAAAATTTCACTTATAGGTGAAAGGAATGGTATATATAGTTGAAGCTCATGAAAGAGAGTGTATATGAGGTGTCATCATTTTAAAGCTACTAGGTGCCACATGTCCATTCATGGTTGACACCTGTACTTGCATGCACTCATATTTATCTTGACATAAAAAACACTTGAGGATCATCTAGAGATGATATTTCGGCCATCACTTATCGTATTGGATAAGATATCTCTCCTAGTATCAATATGAGTGCATGAAAGTACACCATGTTTAAATCATATTTGAGTCAGGGATGTTATATTCTCCAACACTCTCAACCACATATATGTGTCTGTCAGGTCCACTGTACCAACATAATCTATCATCCTCACATGCCTTAACCTCTCAAAGGTCTTCCCAGAATCTTGGGATTCTGCATTGGGGACAAGTTCCCTTTCGTGGGGTATTGGTATTCTATCCAGCATATGTGTCATCATGGCCATGGAATGTCCAAATATGGACTGGAAAGAGGGATTGGACACAGTTGTTGGGTGGAACTGAGGCACTTTAGACACTCCATCTACTCTTGCATGCCTCCTCACACCACCTCATGGTACAACAACACTTCTCTCATGATGTTCTTTGTATTCTCTAGACATATCTTGTTCTTGTTCTTCTTCTTATTCTTCTACTTCTTCTTGTTCTTCTACATAAGCAGAAGCTAAAATTAGATATATATCATACACAAGAACAAACACAACCCTAATCCTCTATCCATGTAGACTCATCGAACCTAGAGCTCCGATACCAAAACTTTTCATGTTACAACCCGATGCCACATGAGAGAGATTACTCAAAATCATAGCACAAAATTTGCACTAAACATCTGGATTACCAGAAAACATGGTAAATGAAAACTGATCACTTATATATTCACAAGAAAAAAAATATTATGTGGAAGTCCACAAAAGGTGTCACCTATATCAAATATCATACCATTAAGGTATATACATCGTTGTATAGTGGCCATCTTGCCACAACCTGTTATAGAAGATAACTAGTTTATAAATACAAGACATACATGTACAACCATGTCATACTGCCAAAAAACTTATATTGATGTACAACATCTACGAAACACTCCCAAGGACCTTAGAGTATAGGGACGACACTTAGGACTTTACTACAGAATTCTAGAAGCATATCCAACCTTCAGGAGCTACTAACCACCTTGTTTCTCATCCTTAACCTCACAATCTCTATCTTATCGTGCATGACCACCTAAAATATGTGGAAACCCACAGAGTGAGACCAAACGTCCCAGCGAGAGATATAACTCTCTACCAACAACTATAGTTAACACATATAGATACGTAGTAGGAAAGATATACTATTAACATGATGATCAAATTCAACTAAATGAGTACTTTAAACTAATAACACAAACAAATCAGTTTAAGCAGCTAGAACTCATCCTGAGAACATCAAGATCATACAGCTTGGAACGTTGTGGGTGCATTGCACAGTCCAAACGGCATTCTTCTGAATGCATATGTGCCATAGATGCACATGAATGTTGTTTTCTATAGATCATCTGGGTGAATAGGGACTTGATAGAATCCTGAATATCCATCTAGAAAACAAAATTAGTCATGATGGGCCAGTCTTTCTAAAACTTGGTCAATGAATGGCAAGGGGAAATGATCCTTTTTGGTGGTTGTATTTAGCTTGCGGTAATCGATGCACATGCACCAGCCTATCACTATCCTCATGGCAACTTCATCTCCATCTTCCCCCTATATGACCATCATTCCACTCTTCTTGGGTACAACATGGAAAGAACTAACCCAATTTTTGTCTCTTATTGGGTAGATGATTCCAACATCTCATAGCTTTATTACTTCTTTCTTCACAACCTCTTTCAGCATTTGATTTAGATTCCTTTGTGGTTGATCCAGTGGCTTAGATGTCTCTTCAAGGTGAATTTTGTGCATACATAAAACTGGGTTGAGACCCCTAATGTCTTCCACAAAATATCCTATGGATTTTCTACACAGCCTCAGCTCGTCTAGCAACTTTTCCATTTGGTCATCTGATAAGTTGGCATTGACGATTATTGGATTCCTTTCTTCTTCATCTAAGAATTCATATTTCAACCCTTCTAGAAGAGGCTTTAACTCTGGTTTGGGCTTCAACACTTCCTTTTCCTCTGCTATATACTCCAACAAAGTGTACTTCACTGTTTCGATTATCTCTTCACCATCACTGAATTCTTCCTCTGGTTGGTTCAAGTAATCTAGGATTTCCGTAACTTCTTGACTTTCCATTACAGGATCCTAGCTATTTAGGGCTCATATTAGTTGATCTATGATTGCTTTATCTTCTTGCACTTCTTTGCAATACTGATTATAGCTATCCATGAAGTAGGTCGACTTAGATAGAGATGGTCCCCTCATGGCATGTTGTACCCTAAAATCCAAGTGATAGTTCCCTACTCGTAGTGTGGTGATTCCCTCATCAACATATATTAGCACTCTCCCCGTTGCAAGAAAAGGCCTTCCAAATATCATAGGGCATCTGGAGTCTTCAACGGTGTCTATTACCACTATATCACACGGTATGAAAAATCTCCCAATTCTTATTGGCACGTCTTCTACTATTCCCACTGGCCTTGTGAAGGTAAGATAAGCTAACTCGATCCTCATCCCTATCTGTACTATGTCTGTCAGCCCAAGCCTTTGGGCCAGAGTCAGTGGCATTAGACTGATGCTTGCTCCCAAGTCAGCTAATCCTTTTCTCTCCACATTATCTCCAACACAAAAAGGTATGTTGAATGCTCCAGTGTCTTTCTTCTTGGTACGCAACTCTGCTTGAACAAAAGCACTGGACATCTTTGCTAACTGAATAGTTTCAATGTGATCATATCTTCTTCTCTTTGTAATCAAGTCTTTGAAGACCTTTGCATAGGTTGGCATTTCTTCTATTGTATCAAGAAAGGGCACATCCAGGTGAAGCTTCTTTACAGCTTCCATGAACTTTTTGTACATCTTCTTCAAGTGTGCTTTTATTAACTTATAGGGGAAAGGGACTCTTGTGATGTATGGGTTTTTCTTTAAAAGAACATCTCCCAGAGAGTCTGAGTCCTTTTTCTCTCCTTCATTCTTCTTTTCAGGTGGTCCTACTTCTTTACCATGGTCAGCTTGTTCTTTCCTTCTTGATTCTTCTATTTGCCTTTTTGTTCTCAGACTACTAATTAACACGACTTCTCTCTTCTTCAGCGTTGTTGGTTTTAGCATTCTCCATCATTTTCCTAGATCTAAGAGTAGCCATTTCGGTATTCTCAGTATTCGATGAGATCTTTCCTAAAGGATTTTTCATTATCTCAAATAGCTATGCAAGCTGCTGATCAATCTATCTCTAATGAGTTTGCATATCCACCATTTGAGTTTGTATGTTAGTTAGCACTCCCGAATTTGTTAGAGCACTTTGAGCCAGTTGATCGTTCACTGATGCTTGCCTCTTTGTGAAGTCAAAAAGTTGAGCAATCATGTCAACTTATCTATTTTCCTTTTCTTGGATCGACCCTAGGCCTTGCCCTTGTCCTTGCCTACTCACATTTTTGTTCTGGCCTTGATAGTTGTTTTTGTTCTACTGGTAGTTGGTAGTCTTGGTGTATTGTGTTGGCACCCCTTTCTTATCAAACCCTGGGGGAGGTTTAGATGAACTACCCAACTGATGTGCATTTTTCGCAGCTTATTTGTTGTTGTAACTAAACCTACGGTGGTCTTGTTGCTTGAAGTTAACATAGGAGACATTCAACATCTCTTCTTCACATTCACTTTCATCACTTTCCTCGGGCCAAGTATAGATACAGTTATTAGTCCCATTCCCTCCTTCTCCATAGTTAACACACTTAATGACCTTCTTAGTATTCTTCTTGTCCTTAGCTCCAGTTTCTTTCAGCTATTTGACATTAGTTGCTATTTTCTAAATCTGTGATGTTATCGTCTCCAAGGCCTTGGCTTCAATCGATGGTCCTTCAGACCCTACTTTCTTCAATGACTCCCAATCATTCCTGTCATAGTCTATGCCTACTTACAGTGCAGCCATGTTGTCTATTATCTTCATGGTTCTGCTCGGTCTCTTTCTAAGAAAGTCACTGCCAATAGATGCGTTCAATGAAGTCCTCTCAGTAGGAGTCATCCCATTATAGAAGTTGTTACGAGGAACCCCTTACGGTAATTATGGTGTGGGCAATCCCTCTGGTACTCTAGGAAATGTTCCCATGCATCATGCAAGTTCTCTCCTAGCTTTTGTGCAAAAGAAGTGATCTTCTACATGTTGTGGATAGTCCTCTCGGTAGGATAAAACTTAGTAACAAAGACATCTACCAGGGGTCTCCATCCATCTATGGACTAGTAAGGAAGGTTGAGATACAGAGATAGAACCTTGTCTTCAAGTGAGAAGTTGAAGCCTTTATAGTATATTACTTCTTGAGGGACTCCCCTCATCTTGATGATATCACATATATTTTTAAAGACATCAAGGTGATTGTATGGGTTTTCACTCCTCGAATTACGGCGGAAAGGTTTATTTTGGATCATTGAGATGACAGCTAGTTTCAACTCAAAGTTTGTTGCATTGAAGTGTGGGATGAGGATCGAACATCTAGATTCGTTGGCCCTAGTTGCTTCCAGTTCTCTAAGAGTCCTCCCCTCTTCATCATCCTCATCGTCACTGTCACGGTCATCGCACACTCGTTCATTGTCACCATGGTTGTGATGGTTCCTTCTTCAGCTATGGTAGCATCATTGTTCATCATGCTGATCTTCTTCACGACGATCTTCATCCCAATGTTCTTCTTCTCGAAATTCTTCTTCACGTTGATGACCGTATGAGTAACGTCCATCTTTGTCTTCGTTCAAATCTAGCGGTGGTGGGGGGCTATGTTGAATCCTCACATTCTGCTCATCCCCAGTGAGAGTACTATCCACAAAAGGCGGCATGGTGACTCAAGATTAAAGTGCAAAGTCAAACGAGTCTTCTTCCCTGAATAGACCGCATAGTCAAGTTAATAAATAGGACATGTGAAACAAATTATTCTACATAAACACAAGGTAGTAGACTTAATGTGACTGTGTGGTCAAGCTTATTAGTATGCTTGAGGCACTAGAGTATAGTGAGTGGACTCAAGTTCTTAACAATGTCATTTTGCCTTGTCCCCAACAACGGTGCCAAAAATTTGGCCGACCTAAATCACACGTCCAAAAAGGAGTGGATCTAGAGTAGTTAGACTCTTAAGATAGTAACCCAACACTTAAGCCCCCACAACTATTATATAGGGTCTGATGTAGTAATCAGGGTCAAACCACAAGGACAAGGTTAGTAGGTGTTAAGCAAACAGGGTCTCACACTCATATACTCTGGATAATAGATGGTTTAAAAGGGTGTTCCCAAAGGAACGATAGTACTCATACCAAAGTAAAAAAATAAACCAAAGAAAAGAAGAACAAAGTGTAACAAAATAAGATGGAAATAAAGATATGGAAGGAAAACTTGGATTGAGTTTTACCTACTAAGAATTCTCACCAACATGCAAACATCATCTCTCCCTCTCATATACTCTATCAAGATTACAAGAAATCATAAAGGTGTCTATTCCTCTCTCTCTCTCTCTCGAGATGAGGATAGATCTAAGCCGAAGGACAACCTCTCTCTCGAGATGACTATCCAAAAACTACAAGGAAGAACATATGATCATAATCTTTAGCATTCCAACATTTACATCCTCTAGGGTATCTTCTTTGACTTCTCTCTAACCATTCTCGATGACTGCTACTAGGGAGGGTACACCGCCTCTACATGTCCCTACCCTAGACTCCAAGGGCCTTGGGTGGTGCTTATTGTGTGAAGGTTGCGGTGGATCTCTGGAGTTAGGGTGTTGGTCACTCTTTGTTGGTGCCTCCTCAGTGGATCTGGGTTGAAGGGGCGATGCAAGGCGCCGTGAGATGGTCACATCTGGGTAGAGGTTCGGCAATCTCGACCTTGTCGACTTCATTCTATTCAAGTGTGATGAATGGGGAGAAGTCGATCGGATCCAGACCTGCGGGCTCTGCGTTGCTGCCTCATCACACTGAGGAAGAAAGGGACGTCTTCTCCTTACTTCACTAGCACCTCCTCATCCCTTCCCCGAGTGAACCTAGCTTGTCCAGCACGACGACATGCCATGAATCCGACTGGTCTCCGCTTTGGCGATCACGACGGTGATGACTTCCTCGTTGGGTGACGAGTCCTTCTGAACTACTTTTCGAAATGGGCACTCCATCACGGACTCCGTCCTACTGCTTGGAGGTGCTCTTAGGCATAGGCCTCTGGATGGCTCGTGGTAGATGGAGGTATCACTCATGTTGTTGTGTTGTTTCCTTATCCTCTGCTCTGGTTCAGGGTGGTGGTGGTCGGGCCTTCACATCCATTCCTGCTCAGCCGGCAGATGACCTATGGCCACATGGCGATGCTCGGGTTGGGTCAAGGGGGGAGTTCTCTTCTCCTTACTGGCTTTCCTGTGCAGCGTAAATGAACACCCTCATGGTGTTTGATGATATGCTACTGACATACAGTAGTGTGAGATCTCTAGACATCCTCTGTTGATGCTTGTTTGAGAACCTACAAGATGTTTGACCAAATCTTATCTTCTATCTATCTACCTCTTCAAGATGCATGGATTCTTATTACTGTTTCCAACGGTGGAATATCTTCCTCTTTCTTCTTCCCACTAATTTTAGTGAATGGTTGTATTGTTATGTGTGAGGGAGGTATGGTTGGAAGGTGTTTTGCTTTTGGTTCATCCTAGTCATTTGTCTTTGGTTTTCTTCACGATAGATGGCTTGGCAAAGTGATGGTTGTAGCTGCAGCTGGTTTTTCACCCTCCGGGTGCTTGTGGTGCTGTTGCTGTGCAAATAGCAGCATTCTGAGTATCAAGCCGGAGCTAACCAAGGAGACATTGTTGTTTGGTTTCTGGCTGCTTAGCTGGATGTGCTCGCACTTTCATCTAATGATTTGGACCTAGTCTGAGTCCTGGATATTCGAAGCATTGAATTTGTGGTGCTGAGACCCTATATTTCTGGGTCTGTTGGGGTGTGGTTCATCTGCAATGTCCTTGTACTCATACTTTGTGGGTGGTTTTATGCTATTGAGTGCTTGGCTTTTATTTAGGCTTCATGTCATTAGGTCGAGTTGTTTAGGATCCAAGCCTTATGTACAGTTTCAGGGTTTTTGTTCTCTTGGTCTTGATTACTAGCTTGTTCGTATCAAGGTTTTTTGTTCTTGCTGTAATGGGGTACTTTGTGCCCAAAGTTTTGGTAATATAGTAACACATTTTTTTGACCGACTAAAAAAACATTTTCATGCATTCATACTACTCTATAACACAAGATATTAGTGATACTACTCTTCTAAGGTACCAACTATCAAACATCACAATATGGTAGCTAAGCATATGAGTGAAGCATTAAAACTAGTGTATGGAGATAATCTTGACAAATATATATATATATATATATATATATTCAAAAAGGAGAGACAATATACATGTTGGGAGAGCCTTAGTGGCTACTCTCAACCCAAGTTAAGTGTTTATCCACACATGTTTACGGGCAGCATAACGACATTACATAGTGATAGATACATCAAGTTCCTTGAAGCGAGGAGGGAAGTACAACGAGATGGAAGTGATAGATCTAGATAGAGAGAGGAACATGATACAACACAGTACTTCTTCATATCTAAATCTAGGAGGTCGATGGCATAGACATTCTCCTTCTCTCAAAGAAGATGGAGCCTTCAGTCTTCTCTCTCCTTAGCTTCCGCATTTGGATCTAAGACTGATGGGATGGATGGGAATGAGTATGAAAAATGGCAGCACTTCATGGTCCTTTTCAGATATGATGCCTTTAAATAAAACAACATTTATGATGGTAATTATGTTTTTATGTTTTAAATACAACAAGAAGGTTTAATCATACTTTGATCAACATAAGTAGGGTTAACATTTGAAAACCCTAATCGGCCCAAATTAGGGTTTTGATAGTACATAAATATGGAATTTGGTTAGGATAGTAGTGTGGTAAATGATTTTTCACATTTTATACAAATTTTTATTTAATTGAGTTTTGGATATGATATGGATAACTCAATCATGCATATTGGAGAAAAATTTCAGAATTTTTGTGTGTTCATTGAATGTGGTTCTCGGTCAAACTGTACTTCAACCAAAATGTTGACAGAGTGCTTTTCAGCAGCGTAGTGTTTTATTTTTAGTTATTTATTAGTAACTCCAAATGATATGAAATTTTAACTGAAGATATAAAAATAATAATAAATAAAATGTAAAATTTACATAATTTTTGGAGGATCTGTTTGCTATTCAGTAGACGAATTACAGTAACTGACATTTCTATAGAATTCTGGATAGTAGTGCACTATTCTATTTTTTATTATTTAATACAAGCCTGAAATGATCTTAAATTTTAATTGAAGATTAGTAACTCCATTATACACAACATTATAAAGTATCATAAATTTTTGGTGAAGTTTTGATATCTAAAATACACGAATTACAGAAACCTTTTTATGATAGAAAAATATGTTGAAATAAGATAAAGTTAAGTGAGGGGTCAAAGTGCAATTAACCCAAGTAGCTCAATTTCTCCATATGGTCAACCTAACACCCTATCAACTCTCATAATTTGTAATTCATTACAAAGAAATGAAATCCTAGAGAGAGAGGGAGAGTTAGGGATTGAGAGGAGAAAGTGGTGGAATTGTTGAATTAGGGTTTCTCTATCTGAGATATGATGAAATCAAGTAAGTTTAGCTTCTTTGCATAGTCGTTCATGGTGAATATTCTCTCACATGTCAAGATTCCAAACCTACTATGATTTGATTCGAAATGGTATCAAAATTTCCCCTTTTCTCACTCTTTCTTCATAATTCCTCATTTTTAGGGTTTCCGAGTTGAAAGGAAGAAGAATTGGGTGAATTGCTAGGGATTTGATATGACTTTGAGATTTTCAGGGATGAGCTTCGTTTTTAAGTTTTTTCACACCTTATTGTGAGTGGGAACTTCATTTAAACAGTATATTGCACAAAAATTGGTTAATCCATCCATAATCATTAATTTCTAATATGCGACTACAAACCCTGAATTTATCTATTTGTTCGAAGTTGTTGCAAAATGATATGAAATGGATTCTTCCTCTATTTGGATGAATTGCAGATGATAAAATAATATTCGAAATGTATACAATACATCCTAATGAGAATTCCCTAAGTATTCACAGAGGTTATAAGAGTAAATTGAAATATAGGGAATTTGTCTATGCCTAAAATTTGATGTATAAGTAAATAGAGAAATTTTCTTATCTAGATCCCCTTCCTTGGTTATAAATGATTGTCTATCTAAATTCATAGTATATATATGTCAGATACTAACTTGGATTTTTTTAAAAGTGAATAGTGTTTGTTTGATATCTCAGTAAAGAGGGTGAAACCCTATATGCGAGGAAAGTTGGATTTTTAGGAATAGATATCATGAAATCAATTTGAATGGATTTTCTTGACATGATAGACTTTATTTATTCAATGTTATTGTTGATGCATGATATCCCAGTGAATGGCATGGAAACCCAAATTCAGCTCAGTTCCAAGCTTTCATACATATATTGATTTTATATGATTTGTTGATAGTAGTCTTTATTCAGTGAATGTTTATGTCGCATGAAATCTTTATGGGAGCCATGTGAATAAGTTGTTTCCTAGTGGGAGGTGACAAGATGTTTGATCGCCTTGTGAGCCATGAGAATTCTTATGCAACCAGTGAAATGAATACCTTGGTCTAAGGACCTAGAAGTTATGGCTACCTTTTACAGAAGTAACAATGTGATGTGATGATCTAAGGGTTTGAACACCCAGATCTAGTAATCATGATAATGATGTGAAGGTATGAGAATTATTAGTAATGTGATAAGGGATTGAGATCCCATGTATCATGTGTTTTAAAGATTTGAAAAGTACGTGATAGATGTATTACACCTTTCTTTGTAGAATTTGTTGTGATTTAAGGAAACCCTAAGAGTAGGGTGTTTAGTGAATCAAGTATTGTGATATCAATGTTCTCAGCTATTATTAATATTTTTGTCATGATAAATGATTACCTCTTAATTGAGTTAAGAGATGCACAACTCAATATTTGGGTTGATATGCACGTTCTTTGAGAAATTATATATAAGTTGCAGGTACTACTGACGATTACTCATATCTCAAGTAATTAACTCTTGTCAGTGTAATAAGATGTTAAGTTGCACGATTTCAGTGTGTATGTGCCAAGTGGACATGTAATCTGTTTATTTAAGAAATTTACTCTCCATGCATGTATATTATGTTGATTACTCAATATAATACAGTGTTTTTGAATATACTGCTCTGCCAAGTGTAGAATGATATACATGTTGTATTATAACTTAAATAATAGACTTAAGGGCCCTGACACCGTAGAACCCCTACGTGAGGTCTGTACATTAGGGGTGAAACAACCTAACCCTGGCAGCATCCAATATACGGGGGTCAGAACGCACCCACAGAGCATGCGGGGAGACGAAGCCCTTTAGAAAGTCTCTTAAGAGAAGATACGTTACCCAACATGAACCAGAAGTCCCGGTGGTAACCCAGAGGTACCCACTGAGCCTCTCAAACTCTCTTCCTGTGTGCTTAGGTTAGAGGAGGACTCCAGTTTAGGCCAGAGAGCCATTTTCCTATAACAAACTAGGACAAAAGTCAGACTTAGCATTCCTGGATGTGTCTGCTAAGTCTTCTATAGTGGGATCGTAGTGCACTACAAGTCTTCATATGTAGAGTACACTACATATGATCAGGGCATAATAAAATGAATGAGAGGTCAAACAAGTGTGTACAATTATTCAATTATTCTTTGAATGTTTCTGAATTATTTGTTCTCTTTATGATCAATCAAGCATTGCATATATTGATTCACTCTTATAGATATTTAGAGTATACTGCCATATTCATGATTGTCAATTATTAGACCTTTTAAAGCTTTCTACTGTTATAATTGATATCAATTTCTCAAAAGTATATCTGTAATTATATCAGAGCTTTAGACTATTTCTTTGAAGTACTCATTCACTGAGCGAGTAGGCTCACCCCTCTACTCAAAAATTTTATGGAAATCACATGGACTTGAAGAAGATATCATTGCATCAGAGTAGATGTGCCACAAGATTTAACTATGAGTATAGTTAAGTTTAGTCGGTCTCTGTCACTCTAGTCCTAGTATAGATGTGAGAGAGTTGTAAGTGATGTTTTGTATTTTTGTTTCCTTAATAATAGAGTATGTATATAATTTTCATGTCATATGTATATGGAAGTCTGAGAAATAGAATGCATGTAAGGATGTGTATCATTTATGTTGAGATCATATTAAAGTAATCAAAGTTTGATTCTCTTGTAAAGTTGTTTATGTGATTGGATGCGAGAAAACAAAGAGTTTGAAAAAGAAGAAAATGTTAAGGGTGATCTTTGTATTACGTAAAATCCTCAGTTTATGCTACAATCTCATGATTAGTAGTAATTGTGAGATTGGGGTGTAACAACTTTGGTATCAGAGCTTAGGCTGAGTCGTCAGGGACCATTAAGTTAGTAAGTTAGAGTTATATGTGTGGCAGATAGAAGATGTTATGATGTTAGCTCTGGGGATTTGAGTATTTGGATATCCTAGCCTGGTATCTGAGTACTTGGATCAACCAGTATCAAGCTACTCTATCTATTCTTTCATGTTCACCCTGGCTAGGTATACAGTGGAAGGATGGGCTAGAGAGGAACCCTAGAAATATTAGGGTTAGAAACAAAATAAGTAACATGAGTTAAGAGCATAAATATAAAATGAGATAGAACATTCATTTCATATTATTGTTTTATTGGAGATGAATAGAAAAGCTCTTATATGTTTGAACCCAGATATTCAGTATTTTGAAATATATATGGGTCTTTAAGATTTGTTGTACACTATACAGTTGTAGCATTTATTGATTACATTCTTTGTATCAAGTAGACTAGAAATGATCTTTGAATGAGCTTTCCTAAGTGGATATTCTTTCTACATGTTTGAGATTAATAGGAGTTAGTCAATCCTTAGCAGCTCTTGGCTTCAGGACTGTAGGTTTGGCCTGGTCCGGCTGGCAGGGTGCGTTACTGGGATCTAATTACTCCTATTAAAAATACAATAAGAGTAGACTCCAGATAAATTAGACCCATATCATAGTGAGAATGTACATATAATAAGATGTTGAAACATACGGGAAATATTAGAATAGCTAAGAATCAGTCGGAATGGATATCTGAGAGCCAACTTTGAGGCCTCATATGAGAAACCCTTAATTGGGAATAAAGGAACATGACATAAGGTTCACATTAAGTTTAATTATTAGTATTATATGAACTCTAAATATGAAATATGGAAAAGATCTAAGAAAAGTATGTAAGGGGCCAAGATAGTAAGAATCAATCATGAGGAATGGATTATATAACTAAGTATAATGTTTTATGTACTCCAAAGCAAAGGGAAAATAGAAGAAAAGAGTTAAGTATATGATAAGTACATAGAAGTGAATAGTCTTCAGAAGAGTTAAAGTGAAGAGAACTAGATGAGTATGTAAATCATAATACTAAGATAAGAAACTAAGTTAAAACAAAGATAAATGTTGGAAATGATGAGCTTGATTAAGGAATGAGGGTTATGATATAATGGAGAGCATGGAATGTATACCTTTATTATAAAGTTTAATACATTCATCCTTACTGCCTTTGGATTCTAAGTCTCAAAATCATCTTCTCTTTCATATCTTCCTTAATGAGAGCGATGTGGGAATGAAGTGATAAGAAAATGAATCATATATGATGCATAACCACCATGGTAGAGACATCTAGTGAATGTAATAATGACACACAATATGATGATGAAACCCTAGTAGGGTAATTGAGAATGTAATCTATCTTAATGGCCAAGTAAGAGAAAGTAAATTCAATTGATAAGATAAATAAGACTTTAGTAAAACTTGTGAGATCCAAAGTTTGATTTTCAAATTAAGGGAGAAAAGTTACACCATAATAATGTCATGCTATTGATAGGGACCAAACCCTAGAATGTTTAGAGTTGTAGTAATTCAAGGGTTGTCACTAGTGTTCTGACCTTGAATACTAGCATCTCTATAAAGCAAGATCATGAGATTTGCACTATGAGAAGTAAACAAGCACTGATAGTAATCCTAGCTGATCTGAAAGGTTGATGAACAATATGAAAATGATTAGGAGCAAAGGGTAAGAAATAAATTTGAAAGGTAACAAGTGTGTTTTGAACAAAAGGAGAAGTGCAAGATGAGAAAAGTGTAATCTAAAGCAAATTATTGCAGTGATAGCAAGAATGATGAATAATATATTCATACCTTGTATGTTTCAATTTTAGGGATGTTTAATCTACATGATTAAAATGAGAAGGATAAGTAGCAAAAAGTAAGTAGTA
This sequence comes from Alisma plantago-aquatica, assembly GCA_963693085.1. NCBI lineage: Eukaryota > Viridiplantae > Streptophyta > Magnoliopsida > Alismatales > Alismataceae > Alisma > Alisma plantago-aquatica. Next base: position 1,041,037,559 of record OY856411.1, read on the forward strand.
ATGAATGAGGAGAGAGATAAGAGAAAACAATGGCTTTTAGTAATATGTGAATTTGTTTTTAGAAGTATAGTTTGTGAAGGTATATTAAGGGATGTAAATTGGTTCTACGTATGATTTTAGTGTACATGTGCAAGCAATATGTTAATTAAAGGTGTCTGATAGTTTAAGTCATTCATTCCAGTATCCATCTTAGTATTGTACAATTATAGTATGGTGATATGGTTCAAATGATGATGGAACAAATGAAGGGTTACCCTGAATAAGGTAGTCTTACATATTCACTCATATGAATAGAAGGGATGATAACCATATTGTATCGATATGTAACCCTAATGAAGTACAACTTGTTATACCTAGTTTTAAAATAACTAAGTGATGGTAATTGGGTATGAATAGTCCTTGAATGACTAATACAATCATGGAGTACTTTGTTACTGTTGTTGAAACCTTAGTATGCTATAACCCGATGGTTACACCTTGAATTATGTGTGGGTTCATATTTGAGAATAGTATGGAATGTGATGGTAATGCTTCACCTTATGCATCCATGATCCAATGGGGATGCCATGAGTAGTATTGTACAATTGTTGTTGAATCTAGTCTTCCAACTCAAGATTATTATGCTATTTGAGTAGTAAAATAGTAAAATTCAAAAGAACATGGTGAACTCTCTTTCGTGATTTAGAGATAATACATAACAATAGTACATATTTAGCAGTATGAATTAAGATAGTTGGATCAGATTATCGATGTTAAGGTAACACCTCAAGAGTATGAAAATATTGAAGTGGTTGTTTCTCTCTCTATCCTATGATTGATTGTGGCATAGAGAATTTGTTTGTTATCATTGAGAACTATTTCAAACATGTTGTGATTTAGTAAAGGAATAAAGGACTTGATGTTGAAAACTGCATTCAAGTATGAAATATAAGAATATCATGACATGTAAGATTTTAGAATCTTAAAATAAACCTTGAATGTACTTTACTTGCATATTTATGTTTCGGGGACGAAACCTTTTTAAGGGGGGAGAATTGTTATGATCAGATCTGAGCTTAATTAGTAAACTAGGGTTTATCTGGATGATTATATGCTTAATTGGATTGATCATTTCTTAAATCTATTTAATGATGACAATTCAATTATGATATTTTAAACCTAATAAGAATGTTAAGTGTTCTATTGTTTAAGAAATTAGGGTTATTGAGAAATGTAAACCCTAATCGGCAAAAATTAGGGTTTACTTGGATGATTGTATGCTTAATTAAGTTGATCATTGTTTGAACCTTGATTTATGATGGTAATTAAGTTTTTATATTTTAAATACAATAGTATTTTTAATCATACTTTGATCCACATAATTAGGGTTAACATTTGAAAATCCTAATGGCCCAAATTAGGGTTTTGATAGTACATAAATATGGAATTTGGTCAGGATAGTAGTGTGGTAAATGATTTTTCATATTTTCTAAATTTTTTTTATTTAATTGAATTTTGGATATGATATGTATAACTCAATAATGAATATTTTAGAAAAATTTCAGAATTTGTGAGTGTTCTTTGAATGTGGTTCTCGGTCGAACTATACTTCGACCAAAATGCTAACAGAGTGCTTTTCTGCAGTGTAGTGTTTTATTTTTAGTTATTTATTGGTAACTCCAAATGATTTGAAATTTTAAATGTAGATGTTAAAATTAATCATAAACAACATATAAGATTTTAATAATTTTTAGAGGATTTTTTAGCTATTCAGTAGACGAATTAAAGTAACTGACATTTTTGTAGAATTCTAGATAATAGTGCAGTATTTTATTTTTTATTATTTAATGGAAGCTTGGAATGATCTCAAATTTAAAACAAAATCTGTGTACCTCAATTATACACAACATTATAAATTATCATAATTTTTGGAGGAGGTTTGTTCTCAGAAATACATGAATTATAGAAATATTTTTTATGACAGAAAAATCTACTGAAATAAGAAAAAGTTAAGTGAGGGGTCAAAGTGCAATTGACCCAAGCAGCACAATTTCTATATATGGTCAACCTAACAACCTAGCATCTCTCATAATTTGTAATTAATTACAGAGAAAAAAATCCTAGAGAGAGAGAGGGAGAGTTAGGGTTTGAGAGGAGAAAGTGGTGGAATTGCTGAATTAGGGTTTCTCTATCCAAGATATGATGAAATCAAGTAAGTTTAGCTTCTTTGCATAGCCTTTCATGGTGAATATTCTCTCACATGTCAAGATTCAATCCCTCCTATGATTTGATCTGAAATGGTATCAAAATTCCCCTTTTTCTCACTCTTTCTTCATAATTCCTCATTTTTAGGGTTTCCGAGTTGAAAGGAAGAAGAATTGAGTGAATTGCTAGAATTTTGATATCACTTTGAGATTTTCAGGGATGAGCTTCGTTTTTAAGGTGTTTTCACACCTTAGGGTGAGTGAAAACTTCCTTTAAATAGTATATTGAACGAAAATTGGTTAATTCATCCATAATATTTAATTGCTAGTATGCGACTACAAACCCTGAATTTGTCTATTCGTTCTAAGTTATTGCAGAATGATATGAATGGATTCCTCCTCTATTTGGATGAGTTTCAGATGATAAAATCATATTATAAATGTATACAATACATCCTAATGAGAATTCCCTAAGTATTCACAGAGGTTATAAGGGTAAACTGAAATATAGGGAATTTGTCTATGACTGAAATTTGCTATATAAGTAAATAGAGAAATTTGCTTATCTAGATCCCCTTGGTTATGAATGATTGTCTATATAAATTCATAGTACATATATGTCAGATACTAAATTGGATTTCGTTCAAAGTGAGTAGTGTTTTTTTGATATCTCAGTAAAGAGGGTGAAACCCTATATGCGAGGAAAGTTGGATTTTTGCGAATAGATATCGTGAAATCCATTTGAAGGGATTTTATTGGCATGATAGACTTTATTTATTCAATGTTATTGTTGATTCATGATATACCAGTGAATGGCATGGAAACCCAAATTTATCTCAGTTCCAAGGTTTCATACATATATTGATTTTATATGATTTTTTGATAGTAGTCTTTATTCAGTGAATGTTTATGTCGCATGAAATCTTTATGGGTGCCATGTGAATAAGTTGTTTCCTAGTGAGAGGTGACAAGATGTGTGATGGCCTTGTGAGCCATGAGAATTCTTGTACAACCAGTGAAATGAATACCTTGGTCTAAGGACCTAGAGGTTATGGTTACCTGTTACAGAAGTAACAATGCTATGCGATGATCTAAGGGTTTGAACACCCAGATCCAGTAATCATGATAATGATGTGAAGGGATGAGAATTCTCAATAATGTGATAAGGGATTGAGATCCCATGTATCATGTGTTTTAAAGATTTGAAAAGTACGTGATAGATGTATTACACCTTTCTTTGTAGCATTTTTTGTGATTTAATGAAACCCTAAGAGTAGGGTTTTTAGTGAATCAAGTATTGTGATATCAATTTTCTCAGTTATTATTAATAATTCTTGTCATGATAAATGATTAACTCTTAATTGAGTTATGAGATGCACAACTCAAGATTTGGGTTGATATGCACGTTCTTTGAGAAATTATAGATAAGTTGTCGGTACTACTGATGATTACTCATATGTCAAGTAATTAACTCTTATCAGTGTAATAAGATGTTAAGTTGCATTATTTCAGTGTGTATGTGTCAAGTGGACATGTAATCTGTTTATTTAAGAATTTTACTCTTCCTGCATGTATAGTATGTTGATTACTCAATATATTACAATGTTTTTTAATATACTGCTCTGGCAAGTTTAGAATGATATACATGTTGTATTATAACTTAAATAGTAGACTTAAGGGCCCTGGATGTTTGTGAATTATTAGTTCTCTTTATGATCAATCAAGCATTTCGTATATTGATTCACTCTTATAGATATTTAGAGTATACTGTCATATTCATGATTGTCAATTATTAGACCTTTTAAAGCTTTCTGCTGTTATAATTGATATCAATTGCTCAAAAGTATATCTGTAATTATATCAGTGCTTTAGACTATTTCTTTGAGGTACTCATTCACTGAGCGAGTAGGCTCACCCCTCTTCTCAAAATTTTTAGGGAAATCACATGGAATTCAAGAAGATATCATTGCATCAGAGTAGATCTGCCACAACAGTTAAGTCTGAGTATAGTTAAGTTTAGTCGGTCCCTGTCACTCTAGGTCCTAGTATAGATGTGAGAGAGTTGTAAGTGATGTTTTGTATCTTTTTTTCCTTAATAATAGAGTATGTATCTGATTATCATGCCATATGTATATGGAAGTGCGAAAAATAGAATGAATGTAAGGATGTGTATCGTTTATGTTGAGATCATATTAAAGTAATCAAAATTTGATTCTCTTGTAAAGTTGTTTATGTGATTGGATGCGAGAAAAAAAACAGTTTGAAAAAGAAGAAAAAGTTAAGGGTGATCTTTGTATTACGTTGAATCCTCAGTTTATGCTCTAATCTCATGATTAGTGGTAATTGTGAGATCGGGGTTTAACAAGTGTTGACATCATGTTGTGCATTAATTGGATCAAATTTCCAAGTTGATTCAGAACTGGGAACTTCATGAAATGACCATTTCACTATGAGAGATGATCATCTCACTCACAAGACGATCATTTTGCTATGCAATATGACAATCTCATAGTTTGCGGGTTCTAGAACATTCATGATTCTAGACCCCTTCTACTCCCACATGGACCAAGAACCCTAACCATGGCCTCTACTATAAATAGAGGGGTACTGGGGCTTCCCAAGACACATAATTGAGAATCAATTGATCTGATAATTGTTGTCCTTTCTAGTTGTGGTAACTAATAGAGAGCCCAAGCAAGTCCTACCCGTCAAAGGGAGGGATAGTAAGGGAGAGAACAACTGAGGATCATTTGTGAGAGATCATGTTGGCAACTAGTACATCGACAAGAGAGGAAAACTCCTTCTCGTTGGCTTTGGTAGCATAACGTTGAGTTCCATGTGGTTTACATGGATTACACTAGAGGATGGAGGTTTTCATCTGCCGCTTGGAGGACATCATCAACTGCCATCCACAAAGGAGGCCATTCGTGATGATTGTTCGAGGGTTGCTGTGGATGAAGGAGCATGTTGTTGCCTAAAAATGAATAAGCATGATGCTACTGCAAGGGTAATGTCATTGCAATTGCTCCATGACCGGTATAACCTTGCAAACCTTTCCTTCCTAGATATATTATTGTTGATGTGATCTTGTTGTCCAGGGGAATCAAGGTTTACATTTTTGTTTCTGTTGCCTCATCTATCGACCTAGTTTCCCTACAATGTATATATTCATAATTCACATATGCATAGATTATTCACTCACATCAAATTTGAAGTTGCAAGAAGTCATAAGCACTAAATGCATATAGAAATAAAAAATTATATCAAAGTATAAAAAACTCATAATTTATCCTAATAAAATTCAAAGTCTACTTCCTTAATAAATGTGTCTACCCATTGTTCTTGTATCTCATCTATCTCTTCTTTTGTAGAGGGTGTTGTCATGTCAAATAGTTGCAAAGATAATTACATAAAGAAAGAGTTTGATTTGATATTTTTGTATTATCAAATAAGACTATTTACTTATGATGATCAAGACTATATATAGATTATGTTTTGTATAGAGTGGATATCAATTACACCCTGTCTGACAATTAGGTCCATATACCACATCACATGGTATCCACATGCCCAACCATTGTCTTATACAGGGAACTATAAATTTACCACCATACAAAAAATTAATTAACAAAAGTAACAATAGTTGGTATAAATATGCATTGGAGTCAGAAAACTACCCCAACATTCTTCCAACTTAATGCTTTCTTTTTCATATCCACCTTTCCTGTAGTCTTTTTGAATTCTTTTATACCCGTAAAAGTTAATGTAACACATTGAATTGAATTAGTGAATAGTCATGTAATTAATGATGTAGAAATTAATATATGCTAATGGATATAAAAATTTACTCACGTGAATATTGTATTTTTCATTTTGTGTCCCCCACTATCTATTTTATCACCGTTAGGATCTAGATAATACACAGTTAGTGTCTCGAGGACAATTACCAATAACATCCAATGCTTATTCCTGAGTTAAAGGAAGGAAGATAAAAGAAAACTCAAAATCTAGATTGAAATATAATTCTTAAGTCAAAATTGTAAGCAACATAACCGAAACTTACTCAACATTGAAAGAAGCTATAATTGTAGTCTTTCTTGCATTACCAAAATATTTAAATGTGGTAGAGCAGTAATCAGTAATAGATATTGGGTCTTTATGTACAAAACTAATCAATAATAGAACTAGAAATACCACATAGGGTAGTATGAACTCTGTACACACCCTATATAAGTAGTTACAAAATGTATATCATGTATGCATTGATATATAACAAAATTGATCAACATATATAAAATGAGGTATTTAGCCATAATTTCTCACGATATCTAAAGTTCTATCATAGTTGCATTCAACTAGGCATAAGTAAACAACTCTAAAACAACTTACAAGAATACACTACAATCATGAGCTTGACCTACAGCGTCCTACTTAATATGGACCATCATAGGCGACTCTTCTTCAAATTTTCCTAGACATATTACCAGCCCCCTAGAATTAGGACCTAGTGAGTCTAATAGGTCCTATGCAATCCAACTAGGTAATCAAATATTTGAGGAGAAAGTGGAGGATGAACTTAGGGGTTTTCTTGTGTCTGTGTTGTTAGGTCTGTGTCATTGCTTTGTGGTCGAGCTCTTTGTCTAGTAATCTTTCGTTGTCTTCATGATGGTACTCTCTGTCAGTGACTTTGCAAACTCCTCTCCAGATGTACTCATAGGTTCTTGTAGATTGATGAATTCCATCCCAGATAGCTATTTTAGACAGCCACTACAAGAGGTGGACGGTGCAGAAGCGTACCTATCACATCCCAATCTGAGCCTCGTATTATGTCTTTCCACAAAAGAAGTTGCTGCTTGGTTATTTGATGAGAGATATCTATCTTGTAGATGTCGTATGGCTTACTTTTAATGATATTGAGCTATTTTAAAAAAAAAAACTTAGGGGTTTTCTTAGGTGCTATGTCATGCGGATATATATATATTCTCATATCAATTTTCAGTTATATACAAATACAAAGGTAATGTAAATTTAGCATACATCAGTATAGACAACTCCTACTTTGTGCCACACAACCACACCACTGCCTTATGCATTACATATCATCTCATGGTTGGGATGTCCATACAGCAGAGCAGACTATTTTCAAACATCATAAACAAGCCTTGGCATGACGTGAACCGCATCGACGAGCATTGAAAAACTATGAATCATGTCACCTGGAAGGCATGGGTAAGTATTGCCCAGTACAATGACATATATATGGCATGACTTCAACCCCTGTGAAATTGTATATAGTGTTATATATATATAGTTATATATATACATACATATACATATATATACATATATATACACACCTATATATACATATATATACATACCCAGCCACTAACATATTATATAAATCAATATGAAAGACTACTATATCACAAAACTGTACAGCGGACGTGCTAGTTGGGGGTCCATGCGATCACTCCCAACCAACTTTGTCGTAGGGGGGTCCACCTCATATGAAAATTAAGGCATCACATGTATTGTCTGGGGAGATAAATTAGAAGCATGATACTGTCCCATTTCTTCCTCTATCCCCTTTGCAATCATCTCTTGTACCTTCTCTTCTAAGAAACTTCCTTTCTAGATAGATTTGTGCTTATGATCTGATTTCCGAAAGAAGGATCTTATACCGACACCAGTTCCAATAGCTCTAACACGCCCATGATGCTCTAGATTACCTAGAGTAATTGTCAATTCATCCCTTATGCCCTCAAAGATGAACTTGCCTTGTTTTCTTTGCTTGTACAACTCTGACTAATCATCATTGATATGAATGGGTAAGTAAAACATAAATATCAATGTCAAAGATGAGTTTGCACTCTGAGAGTTGAATTTTACTATTTTTGCAGTCACCTCATTATTGTGAGGTTGGGTATTTCTCCATATTGGGTTTTCCTTAAAGCTATCCACTCCTCATGGAAAAGTATAAGTGCAGTAGTAGTAGAGGACTTAGCAGTTCTAGGAGTAAGATGTTGAGAAGAAGATGCCTCCAGCCTCTGTTGGTGAAACCTTATGCATCCACCTGGACCCAACTTGTAGTTGTGCACATTCTTCGCACTCCTTTCTTTTTGAGAATCTCATAAAGCATGTTTAATCTGAAACATATTTTAAATACACAATACAATGAATTCATAAGAATTTATTCTAAATGAGGAGGATTACTACCTTGAATTCATTAGTTTTTCTTACAGCAACAAATGTGTCCCACACCTTCAGATCAAGACAATTTCATTACTTAGTGACTGACTTCTTCTTCTTCTTCTTCTCATTCATTATGAATTCTCTTGTTATATTTATCCTATAATACCTTAGTACCCTCCACCTGATTGCAATAACTTTTTACGATGTAGTTTTTCATCAAGGTCATATATGCTCTACAAAAATTCATATAAATAATGGATTATTCTTAAAAATAGAATTGTGAATATCTTAAAAAATCATAATATCTCACACATAGGTCCTTCCATAATAAGTCTTTTGTAACTTGATCAATTTTATTCTAAGATTCTACTATTATATCTTATTTTCTATGAGTAAGAACCCATAGATATCACACAAAAGAATTTCAATTCTTCCCAATATGATTTCCTACATCATCAAACTCAACAACTACCTTTGTTTCTTGACCCCTTTGTTCTACTAACTTTTTCATCATGGTGATGCCTCATTTTTTGCACGCTCAGGATGCTCCTTAGCAAACTGAACAAGATCCTCAAGATGCACGTCCTTAAGATGCTAACAATGACAATAAATGTGTATAAGTCATGAAAATATAACTTATAAATGTGATAAATGGTGTAAAATGCTCCACTATGTAATAAATTAATACAACTCACACTAATGTCATCCTAATGATGCACATCATCATGATGCTCATTCTCAGGGTAATCATCATTACAGTTATCATATTCACGGTCATACGCCATCTAAAAAATGTGATACTAAAAATAGTCAAGCGGTGAAAATATAAGTGATAAAGAATGTAAAATGCACATCTAACATTTAGAAAAAATAAAATGCATACGTTGAACCTTTGATCAATTCATATTCCTTCTGTGTGATCTCCACACATAATAAGTCAGTGTTAGCACTGAATTTTGGTGTTGGAAAGACAACTAAGAATTGATTGGATTCATCATACTTGTCATAGTACTCCTCTTCATCTATAGGCTCTGTAATGAATTCCCTTTTACCATGAAGAACAACGAACCATTTTTCATTTGTAGGATCATCGACATAAAATACTTGCTTCACTTTTGATGCCAGTATGAATGGTTCACCCTTCTTGCCAATCTTTTTAGAATTCACTAATGTGAACTCCAATTCATCCACTACAACTCCTTTGGTGTTATCAACCCAATTACACCTAAAGACATGAACTCTAAAATTTTCATAGTCAAACTCCCATATGTCTTCAATGACAGAGTAATATGACAATTTAGCTTCATGTGGACCCTTATCCTTCACACTAGAAATATACAACGAAGATTCTTGAAGGGTGATCCCACTATTTTTGTTGAGACTCTTATCATATGGACGTTTTGTGTATTATGAATATCCATTTATGTCAACACTTCACAAGACATAACATTCATTTTTGGTTTAAAGGAAAGCCATTTGATATTTTTAGAAATATTATTTGGTATTTGAGATGGTTGATGTAAAACTTTATCTTTAAACCACCTAATAAATTTCTTATTATGATCTCTAGCAAGCCACAATGAATTGACTCAAGGATATTTTTTTCTTGATGAAGTTCGTATGTTCAGTGATATAAATACTCACTTCATCGACGTTGTGTAAAATATACAAGTATGCTTGTTTCCACAACTCACAATTAATTATTTTCACTCGAGCTCCTATAATCTCTTTTCCAGAATAGGGATCAATATTCTTGTCCTTTTCTGGAGCTTCATTACAACTTAGAAAGTCATTGTAAAATTCCATAACCTCCCTAGCCATGTAACCATCAATAAAACTCCCTTCAGGTCGATAACAATTTCAAACATCACCTTTAAAGACACTCTTGTACCGTTCAAAAGGATACATTCAATGCAAAAAAATGGTCCCAACATATTCACTTTCCTAATCATATGGACTACAAGATGTACCGTCATATCAAAGAATGAAGGGGGAAAATATATCTCAAGTTGGAACAAGTCAATGACCACTTCTGTTTTCAACTTATCGAGATTATCAGGATCAATAACTTTATTGCATATAGTATTAAAGAAGATAAGTATGAAATTTTGGAAAATGCCTTCGATGACCTAGATATACATCCATTCATTGGATCCTTTTACATTGTATCTTGACAAATTCCCATATGCTGGAGAATTAATAATAGAACAAAATAACATACCATGCAAACAAAATGTCTCTTAGCACGAAGCACCTTCAACCTAGAGTTTCTTTAAGTTGGCAACCAGAGGTTCAAGATAAACATCAATATCATTTCCAAGTTTTTTAGGGCCATATATCAACAATGACAACATTATATGCTTATTTTTCATACACAATCAGGGAGGAAGATTGTATATAACAATCATAATAGTCCATGTGCTATGTTGGCTTCTCAATGTGTCTTATGGATTCATCCCATCGATACAAAGTCCAAGTCTCAGATTCCTAACTTCTTTACTATATTCAAGGTACAATAAATCAATCTTCTTCCATCGTGATGATTTAGACACATCTCGTAGGATCCCATCATTATTTTTATTTTCCCCTACATGCCATGTTTAATTCTTTTCATCTATGGTATTGGAAAATAAGCATTGAAATTGTGGTATCATATGTAGATACCACATCATATTGGAAGGGGAATCGGTTTTAGACTACCCCGAAGTCATCATTTCATACCTTGACACACCACAGTTTGGACAATATTACAAATAGATATAGACCTTTTGAAATAACACAATCATTTAGGCATGAATGTATCTTCCTAGTCTTCATTCCCATGGGACACACCATTTCCTTTAATTCTTATGTTGACATTGGAAGCTCATCGCCTTTAGGAAGAATATCTTTCAACAATGATAACAATGACGTGAAGCTTTTGTCACTCTATCTATTGCTAGCCTTTAGAGTATACAAATTCAACACAACACTCAGCTTCGTAAACCTAGTACAACCTAAGTATAATGGTCTCTCAACATCATGCACAATATTTTTAAATAAGGAAGGTGGATCAGTGTACTCTACCCTACAATTATCTAGAATTACATCAACCATGTCTATCAGAATTGGGTCATTCACATTGACATTGTTGGAAATTTCTTCTTCAACATAAGTACTATTATCAACATCTATTAATCTCATAGTAGGAATCTCTCCATGAAAGTACCATTCTGTATAGCCATGTGCAATCCTGTTGCACATGACATGACTTTTGATTTTGTCAATAGTGTCAGCTTTCAAGTTGTTACCGCAATTCCTACATGGATAATATAACCTATCTCTAGGTTGTTTTCTATATTCCTTCACAAATCTTATAAATTGATCAAGATTAGTATTAAAATCCAGAGTGCAATGATTTGGAATAGACATCTATGATCCATCCATCCTATGATCACAAAGAAAACAAGTATTGAATCATTTGGGATTTATGGATAAGGGTTTTTCATTTAGGGTTTATCATTTAGATATTAGGGTTTGTCATTTAGGATTTATCATTTAGAGTAAAGGATAATGCTATAAAAATTAGGGTTAATTAGGGTTTACATATTAGGATTTAGTATTGATGGTCTACAAATTAGGGTTTATGGTTTAGTAATGAATGTGTGTACCACCTATTCCATTCTTGAACATTGAATCTTACTAGTAAGTGTATAATGTGTATTCGATTTTCAAGAAAATTTCTCCAGTATTTCCCCGCAATTATCTAATTACACCGATGTAGATGGCCAAATATCTACCTACATATGTACTTATAGAACAAACAAGAAGTGTTGAGAAACATTTTGAAAATCCAATACACATTATACACTTACATCCTAAGTGAGAATAAGTGTTCAGGAACAATCCCAAATCGGGGATTATCCAAAAGTTACTCCTAATGAGTAAATCTCTGACATTTTTCTAGGCCAACAAAATACATGTATGTTGTCATTCCTATACCTATGATCTTAGTTTCATCATTCATATCCTAGGTTTTATGTAATTACATAGACATAATATTCAACATTTATATTAAAATTTCTAAACATACTAAATAATCACCCATTCATGCATTTTCTAAAGGGAGACATTAGGGAATCAGTAGTAGGGAAGCACACTGATGGGAAGACATTAGAACTATACATGGTATATATAGTTTAGGTTATATACCTATGTAATCAATCTAAATTAGGCAAATTTAGGAAAATTCTTTTATCTATAAACATGCATGTACTTAAAAACTAAGAAAGCAGGTAACATCATTTAATTTAATCCATTCTTCCATTTGGATTAGTTCATTCATGCATATATAATATAACAAATCATGTAATACTTGCTTCAATTAAAATGTATATAATACAAAATACTAAAAATTAGGTTATCGTCATTTATTTAAGAACAAAGCACCAATTCAAAACACATTTAATAGAGAACACAAATGTACCTAAATGGAGTAGGTCAGGGCAGACCACAAGGGATGAAGAAGCAGACAGCTCCAAGGGGTAGCGTCCAAGCTCCAACCAGCGACATCCAAACTCTAAGTGGCAGCATCCAAGATCTAAGAAGATAGCTCTTGTTATGATCACATCTTAGCTTAATTGGTAAACTAGGGTTTACCTAGATGATTATATGCTTAATTGGATTGATCATTTCCTAAATCTAATTAATGATGATAATTCAATTATGATGTTTTAAACCTAATAAGAATGTTAAGTGTTCTATTGTATCAGAAATTAGGGTTTGAGAAATGTAAACCCTAATCGGAAAAAATTAGGGTTTACTTGGATGATTGTATGCTTAATTAAGTTGATCATTATTTGAACCTTGATTTATGATCGTAGTTAAGTTTTTATGTTTTAATTACAACAAGAAGGTTTGATTATACTTTGATCTACATAATTAGGGTTAACATTTGAAAACCCTAATCGTCCCAAATCAGGGTTTTGATAGTACATAAATATCGAATTTCGTTAGGATAGCATTGGGGTAAATGATTTTTCATATTTTCTAAAATTTTTTTTATTTAATTGATTTTTTTATATGATATGTATAACTCAGTCATTCATATTGGAGAAAAAATTTATAATTTTTTAGTGTTCTTTGAATGTAGTTCTCGGTCGAACTATACTTCGACCAAAATGTTGACAGAGTGCTTTTTAGCAGCATAGTGTTTTATTTTTATTTATTTATTGGTAATTCCAAATGATCTAAAATTTTAACTGGAGATCCGAAACTAGATTATGAACAAAATTTAAAATTTTCATAATTTTTTGAGGATTTTTTAGCTATTTCGTAGATGAATTATAGTAACTGACATTTCTATAGAATTCTGGATAGCAGTGCACTACTCTATTTTTAATTATTTAATGTAAGATTTTAATGATCTCAAATTTTAACTGAAGCTTTGTAACGCAATTAACATAATATGCTGAATATTATATTTTTTGGAGAAAGTTTGATCTCTGAAATATATGAATTACAGAAACTTTTTTATGACAGAAAAACAATATGTTGAAAAAAGAAAAAGTTAAGTGAGGGGTCAAAGTGAAATTGACCCAAGCAGCTCAATTGCTCTATATAGTCAACCTAACACCCTAGAATCTCTCATAATTAATAATTCATTCCAGAGAAATGAAATTTGAGAGAGAGAGAGGGAGAGTTAGGGTTTGAGAGGAGAAAGTTGGTGGAATTACTGAATTAGGGCTTTGCGATCCGAGGAATGGTGAAATCAAGTAAGTTTAGGTTCTTTGCATAGCCTTTCTTTGTGAATCTTCTCTCACATGTCAAAATTCCGTCCCTCCTCTGATTTGATCCAAAATGGTATCAAAACTTCCCCTTTTCTCACTCTTTCTTCATAATTCCTCATTTTTAGGGTTTCCGAGTTGAAATGAAGAAGAATTGGGTGAATTGCTAGGGATTTGATATGACTTTGAGATTTTAATGGATGAGCTTCATTTTTAAGGTGTTTTCACACCTTAGTGTGAGTGATAACTTCCTTTAAATAGTATATTTCACGAAATTTGGTTAATTCATCCATAATCTTCAATTTACTCAGTATGCGACAAACAAACCCTAAATTCTCCTTTTGATTTACTTTTTGTAAAATGATATGAAATGGATTCTTCTTCTATTTTGATGAATTTCAGATGATACAATTATATAAGAAATGGATATAATCCCTCTTAATAAGAATTTCTTAAGTATTTACAGAGGTTATAAGAGTAACCTAAAATTTAGGATTTTCGGCAATGTTTGAAATTGATGCATAATTAAATAGAGAAATTTGTATATCTGAATCTTATTGATTATGAATGATTGTTTATCTAAATGTGTAGTACATACATGTCAGATACTATCTTGAATTTCATGTGATGTGAATAGTGTTTTCTTGATATCTCAATAGAAAGGGTTGAAACCCTATATGAGTGAAAAGTTGGAAATTTGTGAATAGATATTATGAAATCCATTTGAAGTGTTTATCTTGAAATCTTAGAATTTATTTATACAATGTTAATTTTGATGCATGATATCTCAGTGAATGGCATAGAAACCTAAATTCAGCTCAGTTCTAAGGTTTCATACATATAATTATTGTATATGATTTGTTAAAAGCAATATTTATTCAGTGAATGTTTATATCAGATGAAATCCTTATGAGAGCCATGTGATAAGTGAATGAGGTAAAGGAAACCCTAAGGATAGGGTGTTGCCATGTGATAAGTGAATGAGGCAAATGAAACCCTAAGAATAGGGTGTTTCCCTGTGATAAGTGAATGAGGTAAATGAAACCCTAAGGATAGGGTGTTCAATGAATCAAGTAATTGTGATATCAAAGTTCCCAGTATGAGATGTGGTGATGTTTACCAGTTCAATTGCATGATTTTAGTATATGAAGTGCCAAGTTGACATGTATATTGTTTATTTAAGAATTTTAGTCTTCATGCATGTATAGTATGTTGATTACTGAGTATATTACAGTGTTTTGAATATAATGATCTGTCAAGTTTAGAATGATATACATATTGTATTGTAACTTCAAATAAGTAGACGCGACACCATAGAGATACCAGAGTCAAGTATAAGTAATATAAGGGTATAATGTAGAAAAGAGCTTTCTAGGAATAATAAAATAATAGACTTAGGAGCCCTAAACACCGTAGAACCCCTATCTGAGGTCTGCGCCTTAGGAGTGAAATGACCTAACCCTAGCAGTATCCAGTATATGGGGGGTCAGATCGTACTAACTGGTGGTACGAGGGACGAAGCCCTAGTGGAGGTCTCCTTAAATTACAGAATGTAGTGTCCAACATCAACCAGATATAGGATCCTGGTGGAACTAGAGCACAAAAAAACCACATAGTATCCAACATCAACCAGAGACAGGATCCTAGTGGCACTAGAGTAATAGGGGGCTTGACTCCACCTGTGTGCTCAGGTTAGAGGAGGAGTCCACTTTAGGCCAGAGAGCCATTTCCTTGTTGCAGACCATGAGAGTAGTCAGACTTAGCATTTCCCGGGTGTGTCCGCTAAGTCTTGTACGGTGTGATCGTAGTGCACTGTGAGTCTTCATATGTAGAGTACACTGAATATGATTAGGGCATAATAAAATGAATGAGAGGTCAAACAAGTGTGTATAGTTATTCAATTATTCTTTGTATGTTTCTAAATTATTAGTTCTCTTTATGATGAATCAAGCATTTCATATATTGATTCACTCTTATAGATATTTAGAGTATACTGCCATATTTATGATTGTCAATTATTATACCTTTTAAAGCTTTCTGCTGTTATAATTGATTTCAATTGCTCAAAAGTATATATGTAATTATATTAGTGCTTTAGATTGTTTCTTTCAAGTAGTCATTCACTGAGTGAGTAGGCTCACCCCTCTACACAAAATTTTAGGGAAATCACATGGACTTGAAGAAGATATCATTGCATCAGAGTAGATATGACACAAGAGTTAAGTCTGAGTATAGTTAAGTTCAGTCGGTCCCTGTCACTCTAGGTACTTGTATAGATGTGAGAGAGTCATAAATGATGTTTGTATCTTTGTTTCCTTGGTAAGAGAGAATGTATCTGATTATCATGTCGTATGTACATGGAAGTGTGAGAAATAGAATGAGTATATAAATGTGTGTCATTAAATGTTGATATCATATTAGAGTAATTAAAGTTTAATTCTCTTGTAAAGTTTGTTTATGTGAGTGAATGCGAGAAAATAAAGAGTTTGAAATAAAAAGGAAAAAGTTGGGTGTGAACTTTGTATTAAGTGAAATCCTCATAGTCATGCCCTAATCTCATGATTAGTGGAAATCATGGGATGTGGGTGTGACGACTTTTGTATCAGAGCTTAGGCTGAGTTGTCAGGGACCATCAGGATAGAAAGTTAGAGTTATAAGTGTGGTATTAGGAGTTGATGTGTTAATAGCTATGGGAAGTTTGGGTATTTGGATGCCCTGGTCAGGTATCTGAATATTTAGATTGACCAGTATCAAGCTACTCTGTCTATTCTTCTCGGGATGCCCTGGCCAGGTATGTAGAGGAAGAATGGGCTAGAGAGAGACCCTAGAAATATTAGGGTTAGGAGACCAAAAGCAATAAAGGAGTAAGAGATTAAACATAGAATGTGATATAACTCTTGCTTTATGCTGGTTATTTGATTGGAGATCAATAGAAATGCTCTTGTATGTATGAATTTAGATTATCAATTTGTAGAATATATATGGTTATTTTATATTGTTGTGTATCCTGAAGTGATTCAATTATTGTTTATATTCTTTGCATCAAGTATACCAGAAGTTATGTTTAAATGAGTTTTCCCTAAGTGGATATTCTTTCCACATGTTTGAGATTAATAGGAGTTGGTTAATCCTGAGTAGCTCTTGGCTTCAGGACTACAGGTTCGACCTGGTCCGACTGGTAGGATGTGTTATTGGGATCTAATGACTCCTATTAACTGTATAATAAGAGTAGACTCTAGATAAATTAGACCCACATCATAGTGAGAATGTACATACACTAAGATGTTGAAACATATGGGAAAGATTAGAATAGCTAAGAATCAGTTGGAACTGATATCTGAGATCCAACTTTGGGGCCTCATATGAGAAACCCTTAAGTGGGAATAAAGGAACACGACATAAGGTTCAGATTAAGTTTAATGATTAGTATTATATGAACTTTAAATATGAAATATGGAAAAGATATGAGAAAAATATGTAATAGCTAAGATAGTAAGAATCAATCCTGAAGAATGGACTATATAATCCAATACAATGTTTTTATGTACTCCAAAGAAAAGGGAAAATAGAAGAAAAGAGTTAAGTAGACAATAAGTAAATATAAGTGAAGAGTCTCCAGAAGAGTTAAAGTAAAGAGAATTGGATGAACATGCATATCATAAGACTAGAACAACAAATTCATTTCTAAAAGAAGAACAAAAGTGTAGTTTAATAAATGAATAAGTCATACAAAGGTATACAATATTTAGGAAGGAGAAAACTTGATTGATAGAGAAACAATGTTTCACCCATGCATGATCTGTTTGATTAAAAATGAAGAATATGAAATGTATTAAACATGAGGTGAAACTAGTAGAGAGAATATTGATTTAGAATTTTAACTTCACATTAGTAGAAGGATAAAAGGAAATATATTCAACATGGTATACATGATCACACACATAAAATAAGCAACATCGTCATAAGAGAAAATTATAAGTTAAAGATGACAGGTGGAAGAGTAGTATATGGTAAGAGGATTATGGAAAGTAAGGAGGGGTTTGAAACATGATGTTGTAATATAGATTATAAAAGAAAGAGGTTGTGAGATTCAAGAAAGTGCTAATTAGTCAAGTATCCCTGTTGATAACTAATTAAACCTACATACGAGAAATGTATTAAGGGAATGTTTGAATATAAGAATTCCAAGTCTCAGAATCATCTTCTCTTTCATATCTTCCTTAATGAGAGCAAGGTGGGAATGAAGTGATAAGAAAATGAATCATATATGATGCATAACCACCATGGTAGGGACATCTAGTAAATGTAATAGTGACACACAATATGATAATGAAACCCTAGTAGGGTAGTAAAAAAAAGTATTAGTGAATGAGGAGAGAGATAAGAGATAATAATGGCGTTTAGTAAAATGTGAATTTGTTTTTATAAGTATAATTTGTTGAAGGTATATTAAGGTATGTAAATTGGTTCTACGCATGTTTTCAGTGTACATGTGCAAGCAATATGTTAATTAAAGGTATCTGATAGTTTAATTCATTCATACTAGTAATCCATCTTAGTATTATACAATTTTGGTATGGTGATATGGTTCAAATGATGATGGAACAAATGGAGGGTTACCCTGAATAAGGTAGTCTTACCTATTCACTCATATGAATAGAAGAGATGATAATCATATCGTGTTGATATGTAACTCTAATGAGGTATAGCTTGTTATACCTAGTTTTAATATAACTAAGTGATGGTAATTGGGTATGAATAGTCCTTGAATGACTAATACAATCGTGGAGTACTCTGTTACTGTTGTTGAAACCCTAGTATGCTATAACTCGATGGTTACACCTTGAATTATGTGTGGATTTATACTTGAGAATAGTATGGAATGTGATGGTGATGCTTCACCTTATGCATCCATGATTCAATGGGGACTTCGTGAGTAGTATTGTATAATTGTTGTTGAATCTAGTCTTTCAACTCAAGACTGTTTTACTATTTGAGTAGCACAATAGTAAAATTCAAAAGAACATGGTGAACTCTGTTTCGTGATTTAGAGGTAATACATTACAATAGCACATATTTAGTAGTATGAATTGAGATTGCTGGATCAGATTATCGATGTTGTGGTAACACCTCAAGAGTATGAAAATATTGAAATGGTTGTTTCTCTCTCTATCCTATGATTGATTGTGGCATAGAGAATTTGTTTGTTATCATTGAGAACTATTTCAAACATGTTGTGGTTTAGTAAAGGAATAAAGGACTTAATGTTGAAAACGGCATTCAAGTATGAAATACAAGAATATAATGACATTGAAGATTTCAGAAGCTTAAAATAAACCTTGAATGTACTTTACTTGCATATTTAAGTTTTGGGGATGAAACCTTTTTAAGGGGGGATAATTGTTATGATCGCATCTGAGGTTAATTGGTAAACTAGGGTTTACATGGATGATAATATGTGCTTAATTGAATTGATCATTTCTTAAATATAATTAATGATGATAATTCAATTATGATGTTTTAAACCTAATAAGAACGTTAAGTGTTCTATTTTTTTGAGAAATTAGGGTTTGAGAAATGTAAACCCTAATCGGCAAAAATTAGGGTTTACTTGGATGATTGTATGCTTAATTAAGTTGATAATTGTTTGAACCTTAATTTATGATGGCAGTTAAGTTTTTATGTTTTAAATACAAAAAGAAGGTTTAATCATACTTTTATCCACATAATTAGGGTTAACATTAGAAAACCCTAATCGGCCCAAATAAGGGTTTTGATAGTATATAAATATGGAATTTGGTCAGTATAGCAGTGTGGTAAATGGTTTTTTATATTTTCTAAAAAAAATTTATTTAATTAAATTTTTTATACGATATTGATAACTCAATCATGCATATTTTAGAAAATTTTCAGAATTTTTTAGTGTTCTTTGAATGTGGTTCTCGGTCAAACTATACTTTGACCAAAATGCTGACAGAGTGCTTTTCAACAGCGTAGTGCTTTATTTTTAATTATTTATTGGTAACAAAAATGATCTAAAATTTTAATTGGAGATATGAAACTAAATCTTAAACAAAATGTGAAATTTTCATAATTTTTGGAGGATCTATTAGCTATTTAGTAGACGAATTACAGTAACTGACATTTCTGCAGAATTCTGGATAGTAGTGCACTATTCTATTTTTAATTATTTAATGGAAGACTTTAATGATCTCAAATTTTAACTTAATCTCTATAAATAAATTATACACAATATTATAAATTATTATAATTTTTGGATAAGGTTTGATCTCTAAAATATACGAATTACATAAACATTTTTATGATAGAAAACAATATGTTGAAATAAGAAAAAGTTAAGTGAGGGGTCAAAGTGCAATTGACCCAAGCAGCTCAATTGCTCTATATGGTCAACCTAACACCCTATAATCTCTCATAATTCGTAATTCATTCCAGAGAAACGAAATCCTAGAGAGAGAGAGGGAGAGTTAGGGTTTGAGAGGAGAAAGTGGTTGAATTGTTGAATTAGGGCTTTGCGATCCGAGGAATGGTGAAATCAAGTAAGTTTAGGTTCTTTGCATAGCATTTCTTGGTGAATCTTCTCTCACATTTCAAAACTCCGTCCCTCCTCTTATTTGATCCAAAATGGTATCAAAACTTCCCCTTTTCTCACTCTTTCTTCATAATTCCTCATTTTTAGGATTTCCGAGTTGAAATGAAGAAGAATTGGGTGAATTGCTAGGGATTTGATATGACTTTGAGATTTTCAGGGATGAGCTTCATTTTTAAGGTGTTTTCATACCTTAGTGTGAGTGGGAACTTCCTTTAAACAGTATATTTCGCGAAATTTGGTTAATTCATCCATAATCTTCAATTTGCTCAATATGCGACAAACAAACCCTAAATTCTCCTTTTGATCTACTTTTTGTAAAATGATATGAAATGGATTCTTCTTCTATTTTGATGAATTTCATATGATACAATTATATAAGAAATGGATATAATCCTTCTTAATAAGAATTCCTTAAGTATTTACAGAGGTTATAAGAGTAACCTAAAATTTAGGATTTTCGGCAATGTTTGAAATTGCTGCATAATTAAATAGAGATATTTGTATATCTGAATCTTATTGATTATGAATGATTGTTTATCTGAATGTGTAGTACATACATGTCAGATACTTTCTTGGATTTCATGTGATGTGAATAGTGTTTTCTTGATATCTCAGTAGAAAGGGTTGAAACCCTAAATGAGTGAAAAGTTGGAAACTTGCGAATAGATATTATGAAATCCATTTGAAGTGTTTATCTTGACATCTTAGAATTTATTTATACAATGTTATTCTTGATGCATGATATCCCAGTGAATGACATGGAAACCTAAATTTAGCTCAGTTCTAAGGTTTCATACATATATTGATTGTATATGATTTGTGGAAAGTAGTCTTTATTCAGTGAATGTTTATATCGTATGAAATCCTTATGAGAGCCATGTGATAAGTGAATGAGGTAAATGAAACCCTAAGGATAGGGTGTTGCCATGTGATAAGTGAATGAGGCAAATGAAACCCTAAGGATAGTTTGCCCTGTGATAAGTGAATGAGGTAAATGAAGCCCTAAGGATAGGGTGTTCAATGAATCAAGTAATTGTGATATCAAAGTTCCCACTATGAGATGTGGTGTTGTTTACCAGTTCAATTGCATGATTGTAGTGTATGAAGTGCCAAGTTGACATCTATTCTGTTTATTTAAGAATTTTAGTCTACATGCATGTATAGTATGTTGATTACTCAGTATATTACAAAATTTTGAATATAATGCTCTGCCAAGTTTAGAATGATATACATGTTGTATTGTAACTTCAAATAAGTAGATGCGACACCATAGAGATACCAGAGTCAAGTATAAGTAAGAGAAGGGTACAATGTAGAAAAGAGCTTTCTAGGAATAATAAAATAATAGACTTAGGAGCCCTAAACACTGTAGAACTCCTATGTGAGGACTGCACCTTAGGGGTGAAACGACCTAACCCTGGCATTGTCCAGTATATGGGGGTCAGATCGTACTAACAAGTGGTATGGGGGATGAAGCCCTAGTGGAGGTCTCCTTAAATTATAGAATGTAGTGTCCAACATCAACCAGAGACAGGATCCTGGTGGCACTAGAGCACAGAAAATCCATGTAGTATCCAACATCAACCAGATACAAGATCCTAGTGGCACTAGAGTAATAGGGGGCTTGACTCTCCTCCTGTGTGCTCAGGTTAGAGGAGGAGTCCACTTTAGGCCAGAGAGTCATTTCCCTATTGCAGACCAGGAGAGTAGTCAGACTTAGCATTTCCCGGGTGTGTCCGCTAAGTCTTGTACGGTGTGATCGTAGTACACTGTGATTCTTCATATGTAGAGTACACTACATATGATTAGGGCATAATAAAATAAATGAGAGGTCAAACAAGTGTGTACAGTTATTCAATTATTCTTTGTATGTTTCTAAATTATTAGTTCTCTTTATGATCAATCAAGCATTTCATATATTGATTCACTCTTATAGATATTTAGAGTATACTTCTATATTTATGATTGTCAATTATTAGACCTTTTAAAGCTTTATGCTGTTATAATTGATATCAATTGCTCAAAAGTATATCTGTAATTATATTAGTGCTTTAGATTGTTTCTTTGAAGTACTCATTCGCTGAGTGAGTATGCTCACCCCTCTACTCAAAAATTTTAGGAAAATCACATGAACTTGAAGAAGATATCATTGCATAAGAGTAGATATGCCACAAGAGTTAAGTCTGAGTATAGTTAAGTTCAGTCGGTCCCTGTCACTCTAGGTCCTTGTATAGATGTGAGAGAGTCATAAATGATGTTTGTATCTTTGTTTCCTTAGTAAGAGAGAATGTATCTGATTATCATGTCGTATGTACATGGAAGTGTGAGAAATAGAATGAGTATATGAATGTGTATCATTAAATGTTGAGATCATATTAGAGTAATAAAAGTTTAATTCTCTTGTAAAGTTTGTTTATGTGAGTGAATGCGAGAAAATAAAGAGTTTGAAATAAAAAGGAAAAAGTTGGGAGTGAACTATGTATTAAGTGAAATCCTCATAGTCATGCCCTAATCTCATGATTAGTGGAAATCAAGGGATGTGGGTGTGATAGCTCTAGCTGAGATAGAGAGTGGTAACATAAGCGGTGGCATCAAAGAGCTTCGACAGACGTCGGCGGGAGCTCGAGTGACGATGATGATGGCGTCATCACGAGCACGACCAGTAGAGTGGTGACGGTGAAGGAATCTCTAGAGATAGGTATATTGAGAGCAATGAAACAGAGAATATAGGGAAACAAAATTATGTGGGTGCTATTAGGTGGGTTCATAGTCATCGGTTGTTACATAAAACCGATGACTAAGAAATTTAGTCATCTGTTGTCTTAGAAAACCGATGATATAGTAAACACTACGTCATCGGTTGGTTGAGATAGACCAAAGATAGAGTCTCTTTTTTAAGTTAATAATGTTAGTCTCAATAAGACCTTAGATGTGGTTGTCTTAGAAAAATCTATGGCATAGCTAGCACTACGTCATCGGCTGGCATAGAGAAATGAAAGTGGAGACATTCAGGGGAAAATATATTTTTACGAGGACGGGGTGAATACCTATGTCTCGATTTCTTACCTACTATTCGACCCCACATGTAATTTTTTTTCACGGTAGGAAAGACGTGCAACATCAGTTTTACTATAGTTACAACGACGATAGGGGCATTTTAATCACAATATTTATTTCGCTGGAAGAGTTATATCGTTGATTTTATAAAAACCGATGCTAACCTAAATTGTTTTAAGACAATTTTTTTTCAGAAAAATTAAAGTGTGCATGTTATCTAGGACGTTAGTTTGGTAGAGCAGAGTACCCGACGTTATAAAAAATGGTACCTGTAATTTTTATTAATCGACAGGACCAATATTGACGTTTGTTCTCTACTACTGACGTTATAAGACTTAGGTGTGAGTTTTCTTTGAAATCAAGGTTACGAAAAGTAACGTTAGAGATTAGAAATGTAATAGTAAACATTCCCTTTTTACCCCTAAATAGAAGTACTTTTGTTGTGTGTTATTGGTATGAAATTAATAATGGGGAATATCTTTTGGATCATTTGAACCATATAAATAGTCCTGTAAATGGATATCTGAAATCCACAAATTCGATCCGGATTGAGGATATCTGAATTGGATTTAGGATATCAAATTTCATATCCGAAAATTTTAGATATGGCTATATCCGCTCCGAAAAAATTTGAAATCTGACAAATATATACATATATTATCAAATATATATTATCTATATCTAAAAACATAAAAATGTAGATAGTTTATCATATATATATTCATAGTGATATCAACGTTTTCTATATATAATATATTAATAACAATACATTTATATTTTTTTGGTTCGGATCGAATATTTATCCGAATTCGAATATTATTTGTCGGATCGGATTTAGATGTTATCACATGATATCCGTCGGATATCGGGTCGGATTTTTTTTTTTAGATTCAGATATCGGATATAGTAGTAACCGCTCTGTATTCGATCAGTTTACAAGTCTAAATATAAAGAAACCCCTTCCAAGCTTTTGGTACATGTCGCCTCTACGTGTCTAGGAATGCCGTGTCCTTCAAATTGTGCACAAGGACAATTTACTATCATGGAATAGGAGGAGGAACAGTTGTGATCACTCTAAGGAACACACACGGGGGGGCTTGAAGGAATTGTAACGGCAAGGAACCCCCTATGCGCTTCAATAAGTCACCTCACTTGAGTGAATGGGGACGTAGGTATGCTCACAAGGCTGATCCGTGACCTCACGACTGACCTCGTACCAATGTCTCTAGCATATGTCACCTTGTTGTCATACGGAGCCAAAGCATGAGTGTCGTACCCAGTGAACAAGGTTATGGAACGGAGCTTTCATGTTTAGCTAGCGTTCAAATCACAATCACTACAAGACAAAAGACTTAGCAAGACGGACCGCAGTCATCACTACAAGACAAAAGACTTAGCAAGACAGGACAGCAGTCATAAGAAGTTATCTCCAATTTGGCATTTGCCCCGGTTAGCTGGACGTAGGAAGCTGCTCCGGCAATAACTCCATCCAAATAATTAATAGCATCCATCCTTTATGACTGTAAAGTGGGTTGGTGAAGGCTACCGCTGGGAAAATCGTCAGATTATGTGATGCAATAGGCTGCAAGTTCTCTTCTACTTTCTTTTTCTTTTAACCTGTTTCCCATCACATGCAAAAGGGCTGTCGATATGTTTTAAGATTACTGGCATCCTTGTCAAGGGACGTACTGAAGACGACGATGCAGACACACGAAAACGATGCGGGTGGTGGTGGGCGTTATTGTTATTACAGTTTCCTGTTTCCGCAGGCGACACCTCTGCAATGCCATAAATGATCACATTATCGCCACGGCTCATGGTCCACGTATATCCAACACGATCGAGGGGATTCAATTCCGCGTGGCAAGTCCCACCAAACACACATGTCGCGCTTTTATAACGGCATCACTTTCCCATACGTAAGGGACTGTTTAGATGCACGCATTTAATATTTTAATGTTTATTGTACTAACAGGGGAAACACACATTTCATTTCATTTTTTCTAAAAAAAATACAATAAAATCGTCATTAAATTGATCTGTCAGTCATTCTTAGATGGCACAAGTTACAGATCTATAAATAATATTAGTAGATCTCTGTATCAAATAGTAACCCATTATTCTGAATTCAGAAGTGGCAATTACGGTCCGGCCACGAGTCTAATAGAAATACCAAACATCTCAGTTCCCTAGTCACAAAAAAAGAACCGTATCTAAGCAAATAGATTACAAGTCATCACCTTTTAAAAATACAAATTTTTTTGTCGGTAATCAACAACTCCCTTATATGAGTGATTAGCTGGATCTAAAAAAATCATCGTAGGTCTCACTAGAGGCATTCTTGTAGGCTGGAATATATCGATATAAAGATCAACAAATACGTCACCTCTCTTATCTATATCAACTTAGAGGATAATTTTAATTTTTCTTGGGTTTCCACTGAACTATATTGAGAACCGGGTCAGAACAAAGATGGGTTTTGGAGATATGCACGCATAATGTAGGTAACAGTTAACAAAATACAAAGAAAAATATTGTGGAAGCGTTATCGATGAGAGTATAAACCCCAGAATAGAATTGCAACCGGATAGTATATAAAACCTATTTTGACGTGGAAAAATCTCACAAAGTGAGGAAAAACCCACAACACCAACCGATGGATTAATCCTCTATAAGAAAAGAGAGTAAAATTTCCTTTTCAAATTTGACCCAAACACTAGAAAATAAAGTTGGAGAGAGATTAAAAAATACCAACTTAGGGAGAGATCCCTACGCCTCCAAGGCATTGGAACGTCTCAAGAAGACACCCCCTTCATGTGGTTGAAACGAACAACATTGTCTCCAGAATACAACTTATGTGATTGTTTCCAAATCTAGTCTCGACTTGCTTCTCAATTTAATGAATGTGTAAGTTTGGGATATATATATATATATATATATATATATATATATATATATATATATATATATATATATATATATACACCATGTGAGTGAAGCCAATATCCCTAATGGGATTCCGCCTTCGACTGGACCAGTAGGCTCAACAATTCCTCCTCCATACCAAGGAGCTAACACGTATCACTGGGAATGTATTTCACTGAGCTCTTCGTAGAGATCGAGCTCCACAATGTTCATCAACCCAGAAGCATTGGTCTTGGTATGGATATTCTTTAGTGTCATAAGCTTCTTGCCAAAGTCAATGATATTTTACATCAATGTGCTTTGTCCATGCATGATGTGTCATACTTTTGCTCAAATGAATACCACTCTAACTATCATAAAAAATAGTATGATCAACCTAATTCATATTCAGCTCTCCCAAAAATCTCACAAACTAGAGATTTTTTTTCCTACTTCAGTTGTATATGCCTACATCATATAAAGTGCAATATAATTTTGTAACATTGACTAATCAAGATATGAGTGCCCCTAAAAAAGTAAAAATATATACTAAGGTTGACTTCCTATGATCAATATCACATGACATGTCAGCATCAACAAAACCTTTCAAAATTGGTTCAAAATTATCAAACATTAGATATGTGCTTCTATTGTATGGTACGTATATATAGATCCACTTGACCACCTCCTAGTAATCGTTCTTAAAGTTTTAAAGAAACCTACTCACAATGCCAACCACATCAGCAATATTAGGATAAGTACACACCGTTGTACACATCAAACTCCTCACAACAAAAGAATGTGAGATCATGGCCATCTCTTCCTTCTCCTCATCAACATATGGGGATGACTTATTACATAGATTGAAATGACTTAAAGTAAGCACTCCCGAATTTAGATTGACTCATGTTGGATCTCTCAAGAACCTGTTTAAAATAGATCTAAAGTGAAAATCACCACCTATGATGCTTCCTATGACACATAATCTACTTCCCTAAAATGTTGTGCTTGTCCTAAATTCTTCATCTCAAAGGTTTCGGAAAGATTTATCATTAGTTTCTTAGATCAAACTAACATCATGTCCCATTAAAACATGTCATCCACTTAGAGTATAAGAATAATAAACTTGTCATTGGGAAACCTCAGACACTGTAGGTGATATGCCATGAGGCCCAATAACATGATGATTGTTATTGGCACATCTTGTTATTTATTTACTTATTAATAAAGACAATTATGATCAATATGTTTGTTTTAATATGAGATAATGAATAAATATAATAATACCCTAAGAATATATGACTCAATAACATGTGAATTCATGTTGAGGACTTGAACATGAGATCATGTGTATGTTAAGAGTATTCATCCTTGTCTCCCTAGTCGAATATTATTGGGGATATAAGGGCAATAATAATACATCAAGACTAGTATATGTCTTGATTGATGACTATGTCTCATTAGTCATGATATTTGATATCAAATCAAACACATAGGTACTTGTTGTAGATAAGTGTATTGGACAAATCCACATTTAGTGTGATACATGGAAGCCAATAGTGATGGTTCGAATCACATCTCAATGTAATAGTGGTGATTGTGGTCCTTAGATGTGAAGTCACTATAGTGATCACATATTGTTTGGTGTGCTTTAACACTAATAAATGTGACCTTGAATAAGGGTATTTATACACGTAGTACTTGTGTGCATTGTGAATCATGTGATTACTATGAGCTACGTAGATGAAATTTGTCCTTCCCATTGGAGTGATATCTTGACCACTTGATGAGTGAGACTATGAAATGCATGGCTATGCTCTATGAGTCAATATATGATAACAAGCTCATGTGTATCTCAAGGAGTCTACTCTAGGTCAAGAAATAAAGATTGAATACTAAGAGGATGATGCTTCCATGCCTCAAATTCAATATGGATATTAGATACAAAAAGATTATACAATCAGTGTACTCTGGTCACAATACTAGTTTAAAGTTATTCTCCAACTTCTCCAATTCTTAGTTAGCAATAAAGACTTTCTAGATACCAATCATTTCTTGTGAAATCATAATTTGATTATGAACATCACTACCAACATAATTTGGATCCTATAGGGTCATACACATAGGATGTATTGGATTAGGAGTATAATTGCAGACAAGATTGGAAATGTTTAAAGTCAAATGATTTGCTAAAATGTTTCTGTTATCAACTAGATGGATTTTGGAATGTAATACAAGATAATTGGTTAAAAGGCTTAAGCTAATTGATTGGATTTAAATTATTGAATTATATGATAAGTTGAGTAGATAAACAGTTTGAAAACTGAGTTAATGGATTAATGTTATTGATTGATTAATTAATTAACAACATTACACTAGAGTGTTATAATTGCCTATTTGGTTGTTCATGAGCAGCCCTCTTTGAACACAGCCACATTCTTTCATTTTCTAGGATTTTTGGAAACACTTCTTTCTTTCCTCTCTTGTTTAAAGGGACATGTTGCCGAATTATAGATACACACTCTTGTATGTGAATCCTAGTTGTCATCATTCCCAAGAGAGAGAGAGAGAAGGAGAATGAATACGATGTTAGCACATCACCAAGAGAGAGGCTTCTCCTTTCCTCTAGCTTAGATAGCACGACAAGGAGCTCTAGGCCATTCGGGTGGAATATGTAGAGACGTAGGCATCATGCAACTTCATGTGGAGGATGTCAACGAGGACTATCAATGCACATGAGGAGTGATGCATACCACCGTGTGAGGATTACATTGTTATACTTGCTCCATGACAAGGTATATCTCACACATCCTCTTTTTGAATACATTGTTGTTGATGAGATTTGTTTCTAGGATATGTGAAGAATTCTTATATTTTTAATACGATTATGGCCTCCATGATTTCTAATAGAGACATGGATATGCAATTGTCTTCTAGTATTCATGTTGTTGTATGAAATAGTCAAACTTCTTATACCACTTCTAGGGAGCCTGGATCAATATATGCAAACTCTTTGTCAATCTACAGACTAAGTAGTCTTTTCCCTTGAATTGGGAACCTTCGGGCTTCTCCATGTAGATCTCTTATGCTAGGTCACCATAAAGAAATAATGTATTCACATCCATCCACTCAAGCTCCAGATCTAGGCTAGAAACCAAGCCTAGATCAAATATGATAGAAGTCATCTTTACAACTACAAAAATTATCTCATTAGAATCCACCCTTAGTCTTTGGCTGAATCCCTAAAAAACTAATATGGTTTTGTATCAATATCCCCTCCTCTATTATCTTTCTTCATTATGTAGATCCACTTATTCTTTAATGTTTTACAACCCTTGGGAAGAAGCACAAGATCATAGGTATCATTCTTATACAAAGATTTCATATCCTCCTACATTGTCTGATCCCATTATGATATTCTATGGCTCCCCTAATCAATAAACAAAATGTAAAGACATGCCAGGCATCTAGATGAAGGATGAAAAGCTCTATAATACCTCCGCAACTACATCTCTAAGGACTCAAGTTGGTGATGATATTGCTCCTCCTAGATAGAAGCCTCTAACTATGAATTTCAATCACTCAAATGTGCATCTAGAATAGGAGCACTCGATGTGCTATCACTCTATTGCTCAAGGTGATCATGCTTCTCCTATTCTTCATTTGATGGTTGCACTTGTGAAGAATTCATAGCATCCTTATATTCATCATTAGAACAACTATCACGTGATTATGTGGCCTCTACATCATCACTCTCATACTTTATCATTGTATAACTCTCACAAAAATTTTCATCTTTGTGTCTTCTCAGGGTATTTTTCACTTGGTCACATTACATGTAGGCAAACGATTGATCTCCATAACCAAGAAAGATACATATAATCGTGTTATCATCCCCTTTTCCTAGTTTTCCTTTACAAGTGCATATGTCCTGCACCCCTAATACTCATAGATGAGAATAGATTACATCCTTTCACATTCATAACTTATCAAGTATCAAAATTCCAAAGGAATTGATGGAGATCAATTAATCAGGTAGTAGGTAGTACTCGTTGCCTCATCCCCAAAAAATATTTGACAAGTATTTAGTCTTCAACATGCATTTGAACTTCTCTAGAATAGTACAATTCATCCTCTTAGTTTTGCCATTGAGTTGTGATGTGTCTGGCTATGTCCTCTCGTGTCCTATGCCATGCTAAGTGCAATAGTTCGAGAACATCCTGGAGGTGTACTCTTCCCCATTGTCTGTGTAAAGACGATTTAGCTTTTTATCTATCTTCCTCTCCACCATGGCGTGAAACTTATAAAAGCACTAAAATACATTATCATTAGTCTTCAACAAATAGACCCACACCTTCTTAGATGCATCATAAATGAATGTGATAAATACCTATTGCAAATGTAAAGATATGATCTTTACATTAAAATGTTTACAAAAT
Source organism: Alisma plantago-aquatica (assembly GCA_963693085.1). Taxonomy (NCBI): domain Eukaryota; kingdom Viridiplantae; phylum Streptophyta; class Magnoliopsida; order Alismatales; family Alismataceae; genus Alisma; species Alisma plantago-aquatica. The sequence continues at coordinate 1,041,068,715 of OY856411.1, forward strand.
TATATCAAAATGTTTTTTTTACAATCATGTTTTACATCAGATTCGTAGAAGTTTACATTGGAATACAAATTAATAATATGCATAAGTAATGTCTACTCTTTAATGAGGGACAACTATTGCACATATCTTCTAGGTCTTCTTTTTACCACAGGTCCATGAATTCTCAAAGGATATGAAACCACACATGGACCCCAAGAAGGGAAACATAAGTCATCAATAGGTATTAAATCCAAATCAAGATAAAAATAAAGATCTATGAAATCAAATATTGGTAAGTTTGTTTGGTGGTCAATGGTAATAACAAGTACATGATCTAGTTATCATGCTTGTTTCAACTGGGTACATCATTTCAAAGTGGTAACTAGAAACAATCAAGAGATTATCAAAACAATATCAAGATGCAAGTTCAAAATTAGATGGTCTATCCATTGACACAAGCAATCTAATATTTTGTCTTTACCAGGGTAAGTGCCTAGTGTTCTCCCCTCTATATGAGAACAACACGTCTACCTGTGGGGTTAATCAGTACTTGGGAAACCTATATGTCCATTATCCACTACACAGGGTTGGGGAATATGATACAACAAATCTAGTGAGCCAAAGTTCTAAGGCAATATCATTTTTTGTGGCAATATGCAAATCCAATCATTTGTAGTTAATTATTTCACAATATCTAATATTAAACTAATTATGGTGACTTTAAGAGAGGGGCAATGCTAAAAGAATTAGGTTCACCACTTTCTATGAATTAAATTCAAGAGGGAATAAAATAGTTCAATAACTTAATTGAGAATATATTACATGTTCCAAATGAGAACTTCCAATTGAAATGTCCACAAGAATAAAAGATTTTAATTTCTCATGAATATATCAAGAGAGAATGTGGGTTATTTGATGTTTCTTGGCCCAAAAATGACCCCCTAGATTCCTATTAAGTGAAATTTCCATGTTATCCCTTAGTAAGTAGATTATTTATTAAGTACTTTTTGTTGTTATAATGTTTTATCTTGACATCATTAAGTTCATTCCCATTAGCACAAAAATCATCCTTATATGTGTAATCACATATGATATTCTAATCACTACCCTTGTTGATTATATACATGATTCATATAGAAAACATATGTTACATAGTACCCATTATGTAATACACTAGTATAGGGCACATGCACATATATAATGTACATGTTTGTATAATGAAAATATACTCTAGGAATTAGTTTCCATACACTTATGGGTTACAAAAATTAATATCATATTTACAAATAGGTTTCTAGTCCATTCAATTCAATTTTGCCATTTTTATTCCTTAATATCCTTATTTCCTCATTTTGGTTCTTAATTAGGTGATTAATATTATAATATGAATCAATGAGAAAGTAGGGTTCAATGATGTAAGAATTTAATATATAATAAGGAATGTATTTATTGGGAATTTTCCTTGATTTTCTCTTAGTTTTATAGACTAGATTGTAGGTCCTAGATTACTTATTTTGCATGATACATATGTGGCATTGATGTATTTGGGAAAAAGTATTATATTCACATTTGATGTGAATGTATCAATGCCACAATAATATATGATTTAATACCTAGGTATGTGAGTTGTTTATTTCATATGTGTTACATAACTTTGAAATGAACAAGGAAAAAGGGGTACCTTATTACAAATAGGGGAAATTATCCTTGTTTCTCTAGGGACCATGAACTTGAGAGGAGGTGGTTTTAGTTCTAATCATTGACTATTTATGTAGGAGATGGTGGTAACACTCTCATCACTGGTAGAAGAAAGGGGTTGTTGGTTGCTTGCCTAGCGATGTAGATAGTTTGGCAGGAGGTTGGAGAGATGAAAAGAAGTATGAGAGATGAAGATGGTAGTTATAGATTTAGGGTGACATCTAGAGGCAGAAGGGATGGAGTAGTGGTCACATGCTTGGGAGTAAAGTGTAGGTTCATTCCATCCTTATTGATGGTGTTGTGGAGTCTATAGGCCATTAAGACTAGAATCGACTAAAGGTGATGAAATCATTGGATGATGTGGTTGAAGTGGATCAAAGAGAGAGATAGAGAGAGCATTCAATGATCATGGTTATAGCATTGTGATGGTGGAGGAGGTGAATAACTCCATGTAGTAGAATCGTAGGTTTGTTGCATTGTTGTAGGTTTGTCGTTGTAGGTCATTAGGGTTCCTGTGGTGGACTGTCAAGTCAAAGTCAGCTATAGCTTGAACAAGACTCAGGTGGTTGGCTACCTACTATTCCATGATTGTTGTTTTTGGGTTAGGGTGTGCAGATCTAGTGAAGGGATGACTTAGATAAATGTTGTTCATTGTGCCCAAGTAGACCATCTGGCTGTCTTGAGTACAAACCAAATTTGAGAAGCCAGGTAATAGGAGGCAGCAAGATGATGGAGTAGTAGATATTTTCCACAAGTTGTAGGTCGACTAGTGTTGCTTTGTGTCTAGGTTGGATGGGTCGACACTCATGGTGTTGCAGGTTCAAGTTGTTGTTATGACACTTTATGGACGTCCAGGCTAAGGGTGGCTATGAGAAACACCAAGATCAGTTAAGGGGGTGGGAGAGGAGTGAACATAGTATGTTGGTCACAAGGTGATTTGCCGGATCGTAACAACAGTCATTTCCATCTTCTAAGATGGAGTTAAAGTTTCTAGGGTGTTTGATAGATCATTAGTGTTTTGGTTGATAGTGTCCAGACATAAAGAAGGTGGAGTCTAGGATAGGGGATGTGGAGAGGAAGAAAGGAGAAATAGGGACTGAGAATGGACAACATCATCAGGGTGTCTATTGACTTTGTGCAGGATGAGAGGGAGTAGAAGGAGAGCGCTTTACTTAGAAAAGAAATAAAAGGGAAATTGATAAATAAAGGACTTAATGAATGTAATGAACGTGAATCAATGTAACAAGTTTTCCCAATTAATTAGAGGGTCAAAAAGTCAAAATGAGATGAAATTTGGACTAGAGAACTATCTATCTATAATGATAATTCTTCAATTCATGTCTATGAATTGGTGTATTAACTTTTCTATCATAATTCACCTAATAATTAATATATAATATTATCAGTAATATTTTAAATTTATTCTCAAACCATTTAGTCTAAAATGTAGAGTATTTTAACTATGAAATGTCCAATCAAGACATTTAGGTAAAATTGATTCAAATTGCACTACTTGATCTATATCAAGCTGGTTTATGGGGTACAATGGAGGGACAAATTTGTAAATATTTCTCAATTGAGGAGAATAGACACATTTAGACAAAGGGAAATTCAACCAAAGACAAATTTTTATCAAATACCATGATCATTCCATCAAAATTTTGGTTGTTATTTGGAATGAAGGACAATAATGTAGATAATCTCAAGTTAGTGGAAAATATGGATTCTATCTCAAAATAGATTTAGTGCCTAAAATTGGTATGTTCCAGCAACCCACTGAAGACACCTCAACAAACTACAAACATCTGAATGAAGCAACTACATAAGCTTTGACTACATTGTTTGACATTTTTCTTCAAAGAAACTCATTTATGCATTCTTGTCTAACATGAACCACATGAATTATGACGGGTGTGCTTTCCACAAGGAATTAAACTCTTCTTTAATAGAATCTTCAATCCCTTTTCACTGATGTGTCCCAACCATATATTCCATAGATCTAGTTGGTGATCCTCGACTGCATGTATGGCACCTTTAAGCACTCTGAATCAGGTCTTGTAGAATATGAACATAATTTATGTACACCATTTAAAAACCCCTTTGTATTCTTACATTTGCCTTCATAAAACTCTATAAGACATAATTTTTTATCAAGGAAAGAACCAAATATCAAACTCATTCACAAATCAAGAACATGATTGTTACGACCCCACCTCCCGATAACCCCCAATTAAGGGAGATCGAGAAGTAGAAGCCGCACCCATAATTTCCGGATCAAAGGTTCGGCAATTAACCAAGAACAAATATTAAATTTTAACAGACTAAACTGAAAAGTTGCAAGAAAATAAACTTTTGCATACCTTTTTGAAAACTTGGATCTCTAAACCTCTATCCACTTATGGATTCTATTCTAGCTAATCCTCCTTGTATTTTACTTCATGTATTTCACAATATGACGATTTACTGTTTGTCCTTTTGGCTTGTACCTAAAATTCCGACAGACAAAACGTCGGTCAGCCGAAGTTGGTATGTGGGGGAAACAATAAACGTGCAACTATGATAACAACATAATCATTCAATTAATCATTTAACAACCAAGATTACGTTTGAAATATAACTCCACGATCCATGAGTACCCTATCCTCCGTGCTATCCCTGCAGTGGACTTGGATACTACCTTCCTTATGGTAGATCCCCATTAAACCCCTCATGGTCCCACCTATAGGTGAACCAGTTTCTAGGGTTGAGTCACATATCACTACTCGTAAGTAGCCCACTCCTTAACTCATGGCAGGCTAATGGGTCTCATGGCGCTACACTTGGTAGCCTAATTTCTAACCCACGATAACCTAGACCTTACTCTAGGTTACCCCTTTTTAGCCTTTACAAGTCATAGAGGTGGACCCGGATCTAGCCAGTTATACATGTATATTCATAGTGATAGTCATAGTCACTCCATAGTTGCATGAAATAAAAGCATCCAACAGTTATTTTCAAGCAACTGATAAAACATTCGAAAATTGTCGTGAAACTAAAGTGATTATTCATAAGCGTAACCACATACCTGATTTGATGATTTCACAATCATTAAGCAATTCCAACCAAGAAAGCAATACAAGCAAGCAATTCATCAATCACATAATTCCTGAAAAGAATATGTATTTTATTTACTACACACTTTATCAAGAATCTACTTTATTGACTTGGATTCACTTCCTAGGGTTTCCAATCTGAATTAGGGTTTCATTAATATTCATTAGGGTTTCTTAGATCAATTTCTCAAACTTCATCCCTTTTAGGTCAACAAACCCTAAAATATTCTTTTCTACTTATATAAACCCTAATTACTCAAACTATCCATTTTAATAGTCTTTTATACCCAAATTGACTTAGGATCATTATATCTCTATTTATTCAACAATTAAAAGACATATTCATCTAAATTAGGGTTTTCAAGCTCATTAATGCATATTCATGCACAAAACCCTAAATTAAGCCAATTATATAAAAGATCATCTTTTTAGATCCTATTTTCACTTTTATTAACAACAGGTTAATATTGGCTTGAATTATCCAAAGAACATCATTAAATCCATCTATCATCAAATCTAAGGGTTTCTCATTAATTAAAGCATTAAAGATGATAACTTTATGTACTTTTCAAATTTCAAGCATTTTATGCACATAATCTCTAAATTAAATTAATTACGTGCAAAGTTCATCCTTTTCTATCTTAATGTGCCTTTTTACAATTAACAGGTTAATATCAACTTTCATCACCCATTAAACTCTACTAATTACATTAATCATCTCAAAGTAGAGTTTCTTAATCTTTAATTCATTAAAGTTGATATCCTACACTACTTTTTGGATTGTAGAGGAATTAGGTTTTAAAACTATTTTTATTGCATTCCCCTCGTTTTTCTGAGCAATTTGATATATAGTTTCGCTATATTCCGAGTTACTAATAAAGAGATACGAATTTTATTAAATTTGCTTACTTGGACCAATGGGACGCTGACACGTCAGCGGTCCCATGCACTGCACTTGATGCATAACTTGTTGGTTTAAAACATAACCAAATACCGATTTTACCCTTGTGCGGCTCCTCGGTCTTGCAAAGCCTCGAGGGGCAAGATTGTCCAACGCCCCCCCCCCCCCGCCTTTCTTCTTCCTCGCGCCATCTGGCTGCCGCTTCCCTAGCCGCCGAGGGCGCGACTCCTCCTTGCCTCCCTTGGCCCCGTTGGCCACCAGGAAGGGTGCTATTGCCCCCTTCGTTCCCTGGCGTACGCAACACACTTCCAAGACGCGTCCAAAATGGTCGTGAGCAAGCCCAAAAGATCTGCATCTCACAATTGTGATGCAACTGTGTTGCTGTTGATTGTTGGACCTCTCCAAGGTGTGAATCTCCTCAGAACTCAATGTCCTACCTCTGATGCAACCCCACGCATCCAAGGGTGCCCTCCAATCATGGCCAGCACTAGTGGTTCAGGTCGGTTGGGTCTGCAATCTACAACCGGCATTGCAGCTGTGCAACGACCACCGTGCATGCGTTGGAGTCCAAGGGTGATGGTTGTGCTTCCCTTTGGCCAAGTGCGACATCCCCCATCCATGATGATGACTCCAAGGTTGCTCGCTGTCCCAAGGTTAGAGCTATACCCTTTGGTTAGGGTTTGGACGGTTGCATGGTTGGAGAAGACTGGGAGACAATGAAGAACTCGAGTCTATGGATTTGTCCCCTATATAGGGATAGGTAGCAGCGTCCTAGCATGCCTACCCATGAGAAGAGCAAGTCCATTTATCTATAGGAAACATCCTCTCCTTGATTACAAAGTAATCCCCTCTTTCTAATTATTTCCTTAATAATTCATATTCCTTATTTACTAGGAAAACCGAATTTTATCTCCTTGATATTCTTTATGCTTGAGATTTTAGAATTTCAAAAATCTCTTCTTTTATCTTCTTAGTACTTTCCCTTTATTCTAATGGCACGAAATTCTATTTTCTTTTAATAGAAAATACTTCCTTTTTAGTAATACCACAAAATTCATTAATAATGAATCACATTATCCGCTTATTTTGCAATTTTGGTATTTTCTCTTTCTTTCCTCTTTATTGGGACTCCTTGGATCCCAAGACACTCCATTATTTCGAAATTCTTTTTATTGGATACTTATTATCCTTCTAGATGCATCTTTATGCATTATTTCACATTATCTTGTTTATTTCTCATTAAAAATATCTCTTATAGAGGATTTTTCTTTATTTCTCTTTTATTTTCCTCATTGGTATTCCTTTTATAATTAGGAATTCTTGGGATACGAAATTCCACCAAGAATAACTCCATTACACCTCTTTTCACTTTTTTCCACATTTTACCATTGTTTTCAATTTCTTTCTTAATAAAGAAATACTTAATTAATCTTTTCTTTTCTTATTGCTTTCTTTTTGCAACTTTGGACTCCTTGAAACCCAAGGAACCCAAGAGGCACGAAATCCATCCTTGGATTACATATCTTTGCCTTCTAGAGGTTTCTACCTCTTTCTTTTCTCAAATATTCAATTATTCATTTACTAATTGAATTTTCTTGTTATTTGGGCCCAATAGCCCATAAATCCCACAACACAAACATCAAGGCTATTGTAAATGAAATCCATTTATTCAAAAAATCATATCTTTATTTTTTCAATTATCTTTAATATGAGAAATTACATTTCTCACGAATTGAACCCAAAAAATTGGGGTTGTAACAATGACTAACATTCTTGAAAGTGACTATGAAACTGACACATGTATGAACATAGAGGTCTTCAATTTTGATAATTCTGGAGAAGATGATATTTTTCATCTTCACCCAACTAAAGCCTCCATTCTGTTATATAGTGATGAGATCCATACCGGGTAAAGCATGGGAAGAAGTGGCAGTATCCACCACCCACTCAAAATCATCATAATCAACATTCAAACATTGCTCTTGGACGATCAAGTCCACATTGTCATACTTGTTCCTATAATCTAAAACTACCATTGTAGTGTTATTGTCATCATCGTTCTTCTCCTTATATTTATAACCATGATTTCTTTTCCAAACCTTATAATTCATTTTTAAATAACTCATATTGCCGCAGTGGAAGCACCCTCTTCTCTTCAACTTTGTATCTACCATGGGACTGCTCCCAGTCATGGGACTCACCACGAATTTTATATTTTTGATGGTATCTCACTCTTCAATGCTCCTACTCTTAGTAAAGTGAAACTCTGAGATACTATTATCTAAGATTGTCATCAAGTCTTTTCATTTTATAGTCTACTCTTCAACTGATATAGTGTCAACTTTCTTCATTCACGTGCATAATTACTAACTATCACATCATGTAACCTCCAACTATTAGGTAGGGATCCCAGAAGAAGAAGTGTATAGAGTTCATCATCAAGAAGCATCTTCATTAACCCCAGCTGATTAACAAGTCTCTCAAATTCATTCATGTGATCAATGATTCTCGTACTATCCTCATACTTTAGGTTCACCAACTTCTTGATAAAGGAAGCTTTATTTGTCATAGTGTTCCACTCATATAGTTTTAGTTGAGTTTTTCTTACATACACTTGCCATTCATCTTTTTAGATACCCTCGACACACACAAAGATAATTAAATTTTCCATTGTCCCCATGGTCATCGTATGAAATTGGTCAAATATGCATTAGATGTATTCCCTATCTTTTGTCCCTCTATTGGATTGTACAAGTCCTTACAATACAAAATATTCTCCAACTTGGGTTTTCAATTTTTCCAACTTGTACTCATAAACTTTATCATCATTGCATCATCATTCTTTACCATATGTATGTGTATCGATACCATTCACTCTGATACCAGTTGTTGGAGAATATGCACATATAATATATGTATATAGTTAATGGAATGCAACAAAAAATATTGCAAATTTATAACCGACGAGTGTTGATGTGTGTAAACCACACGTACAAAATGCAAGTGCATGTATCACATTAAATAGGTCTATGAGGCCCAAGTGTTAAATTAAAAAAAAAATGGTATCCAGAAACTACTACTAATTGTGACTCGGATAGCTAGACATAGTAAAAGAGTGATTGGTTGATTAACTAACTAATTACAATAATTGGAATTAAATTAATTGGTTTTGTTATCACATTTGGAATGGATTTCTTAGCATTAAAATTTTACCAAGGTTCAAATTACAATTAACATCATGCAAAGTACTTATCTATTCTAACACTAGACCAAGGGACCTGTAGAAAGAATTACCCGCTCTCATAGTGTAATTCCCTAACTATTCTAATATAAATCCCACTCTCGCAGATATGTAATTGTCTAGGTGCTTTGATGAATCTTTTAGGCTATACCCTTCACAGCCATAAGTCCTCTCTCAAGGAACAATATAGACAGTGTAAATCCACAACTTATGTAACCCTTAATCTCTCTCTTGAAACAATTAATGGTCTGAGAAATTAGTTATGATGATCAGGAATAGTCAATTCATAAAGCAATCATGGAGTTATATCCAAAAATTAGGAAAAACTTGTATATTAAATCATAATGGCAATTACAATGCAAAATTAGGCTACTCTTAGGTCCTAAGGAACTATGGGATTAGCTCTACATGATTTCTATCATTGCAGACACCAATAGAAGAAGAGAAAATGGGGGAAACATTAGAGAACTAGTGAAAACCCCTAGAGAATATGAATTAGATGACTCCCTCTGATGAACGTTGAGATCTACTGTGTTTGGGTTGCAAATACGCTCTGCAGAGGTGCTCAAGTCATATGGGAAGTGGTTGTCTCCTCCTATTTCTCCCTTTGTTCTCTCATTCAATAGAATTGAATGATGATAATAGGTTTGGATGAACTCCTCTTAGGTCATAAGAGAGTCTTCAACTATCATTCAGTTGTGACTATTGGATTGATTAAGATCTTTAATTTTTCCTGGAGATGCAAAGTTGGTACCACTGATAACAAGTCGGTGGCATGGAGTCGTCTCCTGGATTCGTGACTCCTTATATGTGTTGGTACTACCAACAAAATTTTTGATAGCACTGAGTTGATTTCTGATTTCTCTAACGAGTTCTTCATATAAAATTCAGTGCCACTAAATACCACTGACAACAGGTCAGTGGCACCGAGCTATTTTGGTGCGGGTTTGTCCCAAAAATTGGTAGAACCGACAAAAGGGGTCAGTAGCAATGAAAAATTATCGACTCAGCATTATTCTTTTCCTCTAAAATTCGGTACCAATGACATGGTTGTCAATAGCACCGAGCTGACTCAGAATTACTTAAATTTCCTGAAATATTGAAATATAGAATACAAGTCCAAATAACTACATAAATCAATATAATACATTGAGAATAGATAATATTAAATGCAATAATATGTCAAAGGCTAATGATGACAAAAAATGTATACATAATATCAAAATGAGCAATTATGTATAAAATACATGGCAAAATAGCATGTGAAATGCAGATAACATTTTGTGCATTAAAATACCATAAATTAAAATGTTGGTCACCCTTGAGCAACACTATCTTTGGATCTGTCTGAGATAAGTCAGTAAGAGAACAAACAATATGAATTGTGTTTCTCAACTACCCCCACCTGGTGGTCCCAAAGCGGCCCTTACCAACCACTGAACAAATAACTACTCTAGAGTGACCAAAAATATTCAGTAAAGATGTCTACCCTTATACCAATAAAACACTAATAATAGAGAATTTAATATCATAGTCAATATGGCATTCACTTGATGCACCATGTGATTCCCTATCTACATTTCTCTTATCTACCTAGAAATCTAGTTGGAAGTAGTTCCCTATATAAAATTGAATGAGGGCATCAATTACATGTATGTCCTATTGTTAAGAGCAACATGTGGAATGAAGTACGTGTTTGTGAAGAAGAATCACAAGTATCATCTGAATCATTTATGCAAAAACAAAACATGATGAACCTAGCATGAAGGGAATGAGGAATGCATGAATCCTAATCCCTATTGTTTTGGTGGAATGATGCATGCATTGAAAATCTCATCTGACTGATGAGAACAGAGTAAAAGAATGCATACATGTAGCTATTTTCACCTGTCCTTGAAGCAAAATGCAGATTTGAGTTCAAGACATCCTTTTCTCCCTCTTTACTTAGTATTTTTTTCTTTTTGCCCTTTATTTTAGCATGGTTGAGAATTATGCTCATCATTTTCTTCAACATTTTATTGTTTTTTCTTTTTTTTCATTTAGAGGGGTATGGATGTGTATCCTTTCATTTTAATCTTTGGATGAGAAACATAGATACATGATGAACGAATGATGCAACAAGAATATGTAATCTGCGTGAAATTTGTCATACAACTACTTGATATGCAATTTTTATTATTTTCTATCTAATGCAATAAAAAGGCAAGCTATCATGTCATCTATTATGCTACACAATCAATCAAGAGGGACAATTTGGGTTATTTGATCATCTTTAAGTGATGGATGAAATTTCATGACAAGCGGGTGGAACCACATGATTAAGAGATAATGTTTGTCTTAAACTATGATATGTCCCTCTCTATCAACATGTGTACAGTGTAATCTTAGAGTTTCTGTCTGACAATCCAATTTTAAGGTGTCGTTACTTGTTTGGTTGGTTTGGGCTTAAACCCCATCGTCATCCTCAATTCTTGGATAAATTAAGACTTTTCATTCATATTAAATGTTCTCAAGCTGACTAACCCGAACGCTTCCTCTAGGTGGTGTTGTCTTAGATTGTGTAATTTTAGCTTAGAAAATGTGATCATTTTAAATAAAAATTCTTTAAATTTCCATTGTAGAGGCACACACATGAAGATGGCAAAAATCATAAATTAAGCTCCACTATTATACTAGATGATATGGATCCTACACTTGAAAAAACAAAATAACTAATAGAAAATAAAAGATAAAAAGATAAAGTCATTCCAACACCTCCACTAAGCTTGAACTTGACTACGTCCTCATTGTTAAAATTCAAACAAAGAGGTAGAACAAGGGTACCATGTGCTTAGGAGGGTGGTGTTAGTGGATGAAATGTGCCTGGTGGCCTTTCTAGACCGAGCCATGTTGGTATCTTTCAATTAGTGTTAATGCCACTGACTTGTGCGTCAGTGGTACCATGGTATGATATCCTTTATCCTTCTTTGAGCTTTATGAGTTAGTACCACCAACTCATGTGTTGGTGGTATCGATAACTCTCTCATGTAGCTCTGTGAGTTTTTTTGAGAAAAGTCAATGGTACCAACTTGGAAATCAATGGTATCGACTTTCTGCAGACTTCACCTAGTAAGGAGTCAGTGCCACCAACTTTTGTGTCGATGGTATTGATTTTTTTTGAAATCCTTGTCGAATATTTATAAGAAAGTCAGTGGTACTGACAATAGTGTCAGTAGTAATGTCTCTAACTCAGCCTACATGCCAAACACAACATCAAGGACCTTTTTACATCCACTAAGCCTCTCATAAGACAAAAATGAAGTTTAAATAATGAAAAGTCTTAAAAAATGCAAATGATAGAAATAAAATTGGGTTGCTTCCCATAAGTTCCCTTGTCTAGTGTAATAGGCTCGACAAGGTGATTTTCTCCATCCTAGGTTGTCATGAGATGATTGTGGATAATCATCTGACAGTTTGAACTCCACTCTATCATCATCTATCCCAAGCATCAAGAAGCCTCTACCCATTGCAATGAACACATCGATTGTATCTTAAAACAACCTTCCTAAAAACATCTCTAATCCTCACATCACGTGTATGTTCCTAACCACAAAATCAACAAAATAGATGACTTATCGCCTTTAACTAACACATCCTTGCATATCCCATATTTCCTCAGAATTGATTTGTCTGCCAACTGGATTGTCATGTATGTCTTTGTTGGTTTCTTCAAAAACATCTAAAAGGTAGAAAGAGGCATGAGATTTATGCTTTCCCCAGAGTCACACTCCACTTGTTGAAAATGCTTGGTAGCTATGCAACAAGGAACGTAGAAGCATCATGGGTCCTTTCTTTTGACCAACATCATTCGCTATAGCATAGGACTCACCACTTCATCAACACACAAGACATTTGTATCTGTTATCTTTCTCTTCTTGTTGATGATATCCTTCAAGAATAATCCACATGTAGGAATCTATTCTAATAACCTCCACGATTGTTTATGTTGATCTTTCTAAAGATATCTACAAATTTCTTGAACTTCCTTTCCTCTTTTCTCAGCTTCAGACAATCTGGGAATGGAACATGTGACTTCTCTACACGCTTGTGTGGTGAAATATAGGGCACACTAGGGATATCCTCCTCTAAGCTTGATTCAATGCCACCTTCTAGGATAGAATTTGGAAGATCTCCTGTGGATGGGATGACCTTTGGATGCACCTTGTTGACTCAAGATCTAAATTGAAATCCTTGTTTCAATTGACTAAACTCTTATTTTCATGATGACTAACCACTCCATTTATTTGTGTCTAATGCTATTACTTGAGTGTTTTCATATTAGGTATAGACACACTCCAAATGCCCTAACTTGGAGAAAAGACAAGTCAAAATCAATGCAAGTGCACCTTTATTTGAATATGATGTATCTCTATTAGAATCATGTTGTAAATCACTTGTAATGATTCTATGACTTGTAATTAAGCTTAGAAAAAATCAGGAGTACTTAAAATGAACATTTAAGCACTTCAATGATAATTTCTAAATTCATCACAGAGTTCCTGTTTGGTCAAGTTTCATCCTTGATAAACTTGATTGACACCCTTGATGGATTTTGGGAACGTCCATGTTTTGTTGAGTTGATCTCAGGACAAACTCAACTAGCACCCTGCACTGGAAAATCATATTTAACTGATCTACCGAGTTTCATTCAGGATAAACTCGATAGATGCTTCAAATTTACTTTGTCACATAGTGCAATTGGTCGAGTTACCTTTATTGAAACTCGACCGAATACACTATATGAAGTGTGCATATAAATGTTTATAGTCATTGGAGTATTGCAAAAATTAAAAATATATATATTGCAACACCCCAAATGACTAGAATTTATCCTTAAGTGTTTCTACTGGCTAGTAGGCATCCCCAACTATAGATAGGACCCCTTGGACTTTATCCCATGGTTATCCAAGCACTATGAAGGTCCCTATATTATAGTTGAGTGCCTCCAAGAGCCTCCTTCCACTCTCAACCTTAATTACTTACTACATCCATTAGAGTGAGTAGGAGATTTGTAAGAGAGCTAGTCCTACATTTATATCTTGTAAGGCTCTCACTTCCTCCACCTGCCAGTCTCACATTTCTACCATGAAGATGAAAATCAAGATTCTCTCTCTTGGCTAAGAGAGGTGAAGAAGAAGAAGAAGAAAAGGAGTCTCTTGGTGAAAGCTTCTCCTTAGTGAAGGTGAAGTCAAAGGTAGAAGATCCATGAAGAGTGGGTAATTCCTTCAAGGCAGAAGACTTGTGCAAGAGTGGTTAAGTCATTGGTGAAGGCAGAAGACTCATTGCAAAGTGGGTAAGTCCTTGTAGAGGTTGAAGACTCTTGGTCATGGATAGGTAAGTCTTTTGGTAGACTGTTGGCTCCCATCTCCTTAAAGGAAAGGTTTGGTATCCTTGGCTCAAAAAAGGAAGGTCTTATTGTATGCCTTATAATGGAATATAAATATGCAATGGTTGCAAAATCCTAGAGCTTTACTTGTCTAGGTAGTGGATTGAATTTCTCCTAGTTTAGAGATTAGAGCCTGATAACACCCATTTTATGGTTGTTAGAACTTATATTACATCGTTAAAATAGCCTCCAAACTCAACTTCCTCTTCATTATGTTCTATTTATCATGAAAAATCATGCCCACTGTGTTTCTGACAATTTTTCCCATCTTTTGAAGTGCTTTCCTATTTTTCTACAAACAAAGAAGGACAAATGGGCCCAATAAGCCCACCAGTAAAGGATATCGGTTCCCATGTCCTTGCTGCCTGACGCGCTGTAAGAAATCGTCACAAGGGTTCAACTATTCGCTTAACACGGGACAAGTCTCAACCCTCTATGGCTTTTACCCCAACACGGTTGCAACCCGATATGGTCAGCAACCCGACATGATCACCAGGCGGTACCGTAGCCCGAGACCATCATGCACCATAGCCCGATATGCATGATGGTCAACACCACAATGACCCAGCACGGTCATTGTCCTTTTGATTACCAGCAAAGACAACCTGACACATCATATCGGGCAAAAACCTGTGACAGCCTCATTCAAAGCTCCAGCTAAAGTCATTACTGCCCAGACACATGGACAAATAAAGCTTTGATCTCCACCTACTGACTGCCCTATAAATAGCAGCTACAGGCCTATGATGGGGCAGGCTGCCAGATCAAGGGGGAGCGAGTGCACCAAGTTCCCAGGAGCTAAGTTAGGTGAGCATACTCCCATCCTGAGAGGGATGGGAGGAGTTCACTTAGAGATCATTCTCATAGCAGCAGGAAACACACGATGAAACTTTCCAATCCGTGTCGTCACTAGGTAAGATCCCATAAATCTAGGAGCTAACTTACCCTTCTTCCCAAATATGAGAACATCTTTCCAAGGAGGGACCTTGAGATACACTATATCTCCAACTTGGAATTCTAAAGGTCTATGAAGTTTATCGGCATATGACATCTATCCTGTGCAGCCTTCAACTGTTGTTGTATTACTTTAATCTTTTCAGTTGTCTATTGCACTAATTCAGGACCCAGAAGTTGGTATTCTCCTGTCTCATACCAACATAATAGAGATCTACAACGTCTACCATATAATGCTTCATATGGTGCCATATCAATACTAGTCTGATAACTATTGTTTTAGGCAAACTCTATTAAGCTCAAGTGTAAGTCCCAACTTCTTACAAACTAAAGAACACATCCCTAAGCAAGTCTTCCAAAGTCTGTATAGTCCTTTCAGATTGTCCATCTATTTGAGGGTGAAAAGATGTGCTAAACTTTAACTGTGTACCCAAGGCTTTATGTAGTCGTTCCCAAAAATGACTTGTAAACTGGGGACCTCTATTAGACACAATTGTGGCTGGAACTCCATGCAACCTCACTATCTCATCTATGTAGATCTATTCAAGTTTATCAGCAGTATAGGTTGTTCTAACAGGAAGAAAATGTGCTGACTTAGTCAACCTATCAACTATCACCCAAATGGAATCATGACTTTTGGCTGTTCTGGGTAGACCAACTATAAAGTCCATTGTCGCGTGATCCCATTTCCAATGCGGTATAGGTAAGGGTTGTAATGTTCCTGTAAGCTTCTGGTATTCTACGTTAACTTGTTGACATACTGGACACCGCATAACAAACTCAGCTACATCCTTCTTCAAACCAGGCCACCAATACATATCTTTTAAGTTATGATACATTTTAGTACTCCCTGGATGCATTGCATACATGAATGAGTGAGCTTCCTCCATAACTATCTTTCTTAAGTCATTGGCATCAAGTACTACCATCCTACCATAGGCTCAACAAGGCAAAACAAAGCCCAAAGCTACTCAAACAATGAGCCCAACCCATTCTCTCAACCCTAGAGAATGCAAGGAGAGAGAGAAACATCTCTCAAGGTGTCAAACTTACACATCAACCCTAAAACTTGGGTTATTTGCAAGTTGCACCTCCAACTCTCAACAAAGCACAAACAAACCCTAATCACCATTTGAGGTGATTAGCAAGCATCTAAACACAAATTTTAGGCAAAGCATATAGGGTAAGCCCAAAACGAAGGTCAGAGTCCTTACAAGCCATAAACCTCTACATAGGGATTTTGCCCCCGAAATCTGAATAGAAAAGTGAGGGTTACTTCCTTCTCATCTCTTCCTCGAGCTACCATGTGGCTTCCTCAATGCCACGATGATGCCAAAGAACCTTCACAAGCACCATGTCCTTCCTTTTCAACTTTTTTACTCTTCTGTCAAGAATCATCACTGGACCTTCCTCGTAGGTCACGTCTTCATCAATCTCAACCTCAATTGGTTGTATCACTGTCCCTGTGTCTGGATGACTTTTCTTCAGCATACTGACATGGAACACCAGATGTAACTTGTGCAACTATGGCGGAAGTTCTAACTTGTAAGCTACCTTGCCAACATGTGCTATTACTGGATATGGCCCCATATACCTGGGTGCCAACTTGCCTTTCCGTCCAAACCTCAACATGCCTTTCCATGGTGAGACCTTGAGATACACTTTGTCTCCCACCTAGGACTCTAGGGGTCATCGGCGATTATTTGCATACGACTTCTTCTTGTCATGTGCCACTTTCAATTGTTGTTGTATCACTTTGATCTTCTCTATTGTCTGGTGCACTAACTCAGGACCCAAAAGCTGATACTCGCCTGACTTGTAGCGCCCAGGCCCACTACCCTAGGCTCTAGTAGAGTTTTGGGAATAACGACTAGCCTCATAGACCACCACTAGCCTTAACTGCACACTTTGTCCTCACTAACGTGCAAGCCAGGATCAACTTCCCGACTGGTCACCCATCCTAGTACTACTCCAAGTCGAGCATGCTTAACTATGGAGTTCTTTAGTGATGGGCTCCCAGAAAAGGAGGTGCACCTTGGTGATATGGATAGTCCAATCATTCCTTTTAAGATCATGTTATTCGAGACCTCAAATCCTGGGACGTTACAATCTCCCCCACTTAGACTCTTGACGTCCTCATCAAGGTTCAACTATATGGCATCATAATCTAACCCCATTTCAGTGCAAACCCACAATGGCCCATGGACACCCAGCTCCCGATCACGGAATACCAGCGCAAGGGTGGCTAAGTCTACCATGGACAGCCATTTTCTACATGCCTAGACCACATGACTTAAGACTGGCATGCCACATGCCCATGTGGCCCCACCTACTAGAGGGGTTATGGCTCTGATACCATTTGTAATGCCTGGGCCCACTACCCTAGTCTCTAGTAGAGTTTCGGGAATGACGAATGGCCCCATAGACCACCACTAGCCTTAACTACGCACTTTGTCCTCACTAACACGCAAGCCAGGATCAACTTCCCCACTGGTCACCCATCCTAGTACTACTCCAAGTCGAGCACGCTTAACTATGGAGTTCTTTAGTGATGGGCTCCCAAAAAAGGAGGTGCACCTTAGTGATATGGGTAGTCCAATCATTCCTTTTAAGATCATGTTATCTGAGGCCTCAAATCCTGGGACGTTACACGACTCATACCAGCATAAAGGAGATCTACACTTCCTTCCATATAAAGCCTCATAAGAAGCCATGTCAATGCTCCGCTGGTAACTATTGTTGTAGGAAAACTCGATCAAACTAAGATGCACGTCCCAACTACCTAGGAATTACAAAACACAAGCTCAGAGAAGATCCTCCAAAGTTTGAATAGTCCTTTCAGACTGTCCATCTGTCTGTGGGTGGAAAGTGGTACTGAACCTCAACTACATTCCCAAAGCTTTGTGCAACTATTCCCAAAAATGACTCATGAACTGGGGTCCTCTGTCAGAGACTATAGTTGTGGGCACACCGTGCAAACTCACTATCTCATCCACATACACTTGAGCAAGCTTCTCTGTTGTATACGTTGTCTTCACATGTATGAAATGAGAAGACTTTCTCAATCTATCCACTATCATCTAGATGGAATCCTGATTCTTAACTGTCCTCGGCAGACCAACTATGAAATCCATGGTTATATGATCCCATTTCCACTGTGGTATCGGCATGGGTTGCAACATACATGTTGGCTTCTGATGCTCAGCCTTGACTTGTTGGCATACTGCACACCTAGCCACAAACTCGGCTACATCTCTCTTCAAGCTAGGCCACCAATATAGGTCCTTCAGATTAAGATACATCTTAGTGACACCTGGATGCATGGCATACATTGATGCGTGTGCTTCCTCGAGTACTAGCTTTCTCAGATCATCAACATCGGGGACCACCATCCTACCAGGATAGCAAACTAGTCCATCCTCGGACTCATGGAACCATCATGCTTTTTGCTTCCAAACTCTAATTTGATTAACTGAACTGAAGCATCTGCCTACTGTGCATCTTTGATATGTTGTCTCAATGTTGGCTTTACTTGCATATGTGCCAACAATCCTGCCAACAAGGAAACTTTCAACTGTACATTCATTTGCCGTAAAGAGACAAACATATCCCGCTTATGACATACCAAGGAACTCAACTGTGCCTTCTTCATAGGAAGAGAAGAAGACTTTCTACTAAGAGCATCAACTACCACGTTCGCCTTACCAGGATGATACTCAATGGTGCAATCGTAATCATTGATCAAATCCATCTAGCGATGTTGTCGCATGTTCAGCTCACTTTGCGAGAAGATGTACTTCAATTTCTTATGATCTGTAAAGATCTGACACACTTCCCCATAAAGATAGTGTCTCCAAATCTTTAATGCATGGACCACCGCTGCCAGCTCCAAATCATGTGTCGGATAATTCTCCTCATATTTCTTAAGTTGTCGCGAAGCAAAAGAAACCACATGATCTTCCTGCATCAGCACACATCCTAGGCCTTTCTTGGAAGCATCGTAGAAAACCACATAGCCTTTCCCAGGCTCTGGCAGCACCAACACTGGAGCACTAGTCAGCTTCTCCTTCAAACTTTGGAAATCTTGCTGACAACGATCATCCCAAACAAAAGGTACATCCTTCCTGGTCAGCTTTGTCAATGGCAACGCGATCACACTAAAGTTTCTTATAAACCTCTGGTAGTATCCTGCTAAACCCAGAAAACTACAAACTTCTATCGGCATCTTCAGTTGCTCCCAGTCTACAACTGACTCCACCTTCTTGGGGTCCACTCTGACTCCTTCTACAGATATCACATGACCTAAGAAGGTTACTTCTTCTAACCAGAACTCACACTTAATAAACTTGGCATACAAATGGTGTTGGTGAAGAAGAGTCAACGCTTGTCAAAGATGTTATTCATGCTCTTGACTATCTAGACTATAGATCAAGATGTCGTCTATGAAGACCAAAGCAAACTGATTTAGAAATGGACGAAACACCCTATTCATCAGATCCATGAAAGTAGCAGGCGCATTGGTTAGCCCAAACGGAATAACCACGAACTCAAAGTGACCATACCTCATCCTAAAAGCTGACTTTGGTATGTCCTCTTCCTTAATCCTCAACTGATGATATCCAGACCATAGATTGATCTTTGAGAACACTGTAGCACCACACAACTAATTTAACAGATCATCTATCCTTGGTAACGAGTACTTGTTCTTGATCGTACTACCGGTAATCTATGCACAACTACATCAACCCATCCTTCTTCTTAACGAACAGGACTGGAGCACTCCACGGAAATGTGCTCGGTCTGATGAATCCTTTATCCAGCAACTCTTGTAACTTCTTCTTCAGCTCTTCCATCTCAACTGGAGCCATCCTATATGATGTCTGAGAAACTGGTTGTGTTCCTGGCACCAGATTGATCTCAAAGTCAATCTCTCGAGGTTGGGGAATACCGGGGAACTCATCGGGAAACACAACCGCAAACTCTTAGATAACAGGCACCTCCTCAAATCTAGGACCTTTCTACCTTGGTATCTACAACGTGAGCTAAGAACGATTACATCCTTGCCGCAACAACTTCTCTACCACCATAGCTGATACTAAACATGTCAGAAGGATCTTTCTATCTCCCTAGAAGATCCACTTATCACTATCATCATCAAACATTGCTTGCTTGGAACCACAATCCAACACAACCTTATACTTTTCTAAGGTATCCATTCCAAGGATCTCATCAAATCTGTGCATATCAATTGGTATAAGATTCACTTGTATATTGTGTCCTGAAAAGGATAAAACACAAGATGGACACACCTCTCAAAGGAACATAGGCCCAACAAGAGGGGTTTCTAACAACAGACTATCTCTCTTACAGCTAATAGGTAAAAGACAACTATCAAGCTTACTACGTGTGATAAAAGAGTGTGTAGCACCCGGGTCAACCAGAACAGATATAAAGCAAGAAGAAGACAAATCAGAATGAAATAACTTCATCTGACCTGCCACAACTCGTGGGTTGACTATCACCTTCGGCTGACTCATAGCATATAATCGAGTTGTCGTCCACGTCCTCTACTTCCTTGAGTAGACGCTTGTGATGCTTGGCTACGTCCTCGCCCTCTGTTACCACTGGACTGCTATCTATCCGACCCTTGCTGATTGTGCTTCAGCTACTGTGTTATTTCAACATCTCTCTTTGAGCAATTTGTCCTAAAATGCCCAACCTGACCACAAAGATGACATGAATGGTCTCTCTGTTGTGGCCTAGACGACCCTGTCACTGCCACTGAAGATGTACTATGGTCTTTGGATGGCATAAATCCATGCCCTCTTTCTTACTCGGAGACCACTGTGATGGTGCACTTGAAACTTGTATCACAGAAGGTGCTGAAAACCTTGGCTTCTTGAAGCCATCAAACCTCTATCTCAGGAACTGAGCAGGCCTTTTCTTGGTCATGGAATCCCTCTTCTCCTTGACAACCCATTCTATCCTTTGGACAGACTCCACAAACGTGGCGAACTGCTCCCGGTTCTCCAAAGCAGCAGCAAGTGTTGTCAACTCAGCGCTCAAACCTTTCTCAAACTATCTGATTCTCTCATCATCTGTCATTGCCATGTGAGGATAAAACCTCAGTAGGTCCATAAACTCAGCTTCATACTTGGTGATGCTCATCGATCTTTGGTGTAAATGCTCAAACTAGTTGATCTTCTCATCCGGATACGTCTTCGGGAAGTATCGGCTGACAAACTCCCACCAGAAAACCTCCCAACAGATCACCTCACCAGGCCACTTCTCCTCCTAGATGGCCCACCAGTGGCCAGCACTACCTTTCAGAAGGTAGACAGCGTGCTATACTTTGTCTGCTTCGGGGATGTCAAGGATCTAAAAGGCCTTCTCAAGACCTGTCATCCATAGATCTGCATCCACTGGATCATCCATCCCAGCATAATCTAAAGCTCTGACTCAGCGAAGCCGCTCAAAGGTCTTCCCAATAACCAACGTTTCACCATGGGGAGCCTATGCTCTTGGCGAAGGAACTGGCAACCTTTCCACCATGAGATTTATCGTAGCCATTAACTGCCCCATAAGTTGTTAATAGGTAGTGTTTTTGAGAATTGTTGGGTCAAGTTGGGGGACCTCAGACACCCGACCTTCTTGTGCCTGCACTCTTGCTCCATCAACTGATGCAACATCACTTCTCTCAGAAGGATGTTCTTCATGGTTTCCAAACATCAAAAAGATTTATCTTCTGTTGAGGGTAGAAGGTTATTGTAAGAAAATCTGGAATACTCACAAGAACAAACACAACCCTAGTCCTAGATCCTTGTAGACTCAGAAAACCTCGAGCTCTGATACCAAAACTTGTTGCGACATCCTGCTATCACACAGACAACGAGATGCCACGTGAAAACGTGTGAAACTTCCATAAACCACATATTACCGAAAACACGGGTTAATTAAAACTGATTGCGGAAGGTATATAAAAGAGAACTAATACACCCAAATTTTTATCCTACAAGGAAAAGATGTTATATAAATATTTACAAGCCTTGATATTTGTCCACAGCCTATAGGAACTAGCTATCATGTTGGCACCAGAGTTCATCACCTATTTATACATACATAACGGGCCACATCAGTCCAGCAGTAGGATATACAAAACTACATCAGCCATACATTATGAAACATCATCAAAACACCTCTGAGAACCTAAGAGTACAGGAATGACTCTAGGACTCTACTACAAAACAACCAAAATAGCAACATATCCATCTCTTGCCTCCTACTGCTCTTCTTACTGCTCGGCCGCAACCTCACGACCACCACCACGTCTAGCACGATCACCTAGAAAGGCTGTAAACCAATAGGGTCAGACACACAGTCCCAGCAAGAAACATAACATCCTACCGAAACTATAAAACTTCATAAGAAGCAGGTAAAGCAGATAAATGATATCAGTAGATCATAAGAGCAGCATCCTGAGCAAAACTTATTTTATTAACAAACTTACCAAGATATACAAGAGGCATATAACTAAGTATTCTTTATGGAACATGATTGACAAGATAAGCTTTATAAGAACTTATCACAAAATATAGGGATCGTACAAATAACTACAAGGTATAACTAGATCAACTATACAAGAAGGGCCTCAATCAATGTTCTGTATTTTGCCCTAAGCAGTATATACTATTTGGCTGGATTACCTAATATCATGCCCTGAGGAAGTGAGTCATACCACTCAAATCCAACCATCGGCTACGAAGCCCAAAGCTAGTGCCATACAAGGTCAATGGAAGAGTCGGACTCCACAACCTCACCACCTTGTTGTCAGTGCACGAGTGCTTAACAAGTAGGACCACAGTCTCATGCTTAGGTGGTCGAGCCACACAGGGTCAGGGTACCCTCTGCCTATCCCACCTTGGTATAGGTATCAGTGCTAGTGATCCGAGCCATGGGCCTATTCACTGTACTCCATAATCATTGATCCATGGGCCTGTTCACCACACTCTTATCACACATCCTGAGCCATGGGCCAGTTCACCATGCTCTTTGATATTGAGCCATGGGCCTGAAACCAAGCTCTGGAGTCTACAACTGAAGTTGCACTCTAATCCTCCTATTTTTGGCTAGGAGAAAGGGGCAAGGGTGAGCTTGGTGCCTTGTGTCAGCCATGGTGTGTCGTCCAGGAGGTTGTGTCAGGCAAGTGGTGTGTCGCCCATGAGGTGTATCGGCCAAGTGACCTTCCTTGACCTAGCATCGTTTGTGTCACCCCCCTTGTGGACACTCGGTGCTTGTTGCTTGCATGTGGCAAAAGCTTTGGACATGTTGTGGTGGGCGAGATAGTAGGTGGCTTTGCCCCATGGACAAGTATCCCTAGGTTGGGTGACACCTTGCCTTAGTCTCCCCTTCACCCTCTTCTATATATGTCTCTCCTTTCTCTTGCTTGGGATCCCTTTAGTTCCTTAGTTTCCTTCCTTTTTCCTTGGAGGATGATACCTCCCCTTGGTGAGCTTGGTGGTCGATACACTTGGTAGAGCTAGCTTGGTGGCCGATCTCCTTGGTGGAGTCTTCTTCTTCCTCTAGTGGTGGCTGAACCCTAGAGTGTGTCTTGCTTCTCTTCTTATGGTGAGCATCTCCCCCTCCTTCCTTGGCACCTTCTTCTCCTTCTTGCTTGTTCTTCGGCCATGGTGGCTATGAGCTTTGTTTTTCTTCTTGTGGTGGTCGAAGGTGGTGCTTGGAGCTTGGAAGCTTGGTGCTAGGAGCTTGGATCTTGCTTAAGGCAGGTTACATAACTCCTAACCCTAGCTATACTACTTCTTTTTCATGTTGCATGTTTATATGTCATCTTGATCGGCCATGCATCTTGTTAGATATGTTTCTTGCCCTAGTATGTACCCTTTTATCTTATTATATATACAGTGGTCATGTTGTTGATGTGTTCTTAGACCTTGTGGCCGAACCTTGAGTTTGGGGTTCTTTGGGTGAAACCCCTTTCTCTCCCATTTGGTTTTGAGAAGTGAGTTTAAGCTCTAGTGGTGTAGGCAAAACCCCTCTCTCTTAGTTGTTGACAGGTGAGTCTATGCTCTAGTTGCTTGGGCAAAACCCTTCTCTCACCATGGATTTGAGAGGTGAGCCTTGGTTGGACGTTGACCTAGTGAAGGTTGGAATCTTGACCGATAAGGGGATGATCCACCTTGTTGCCCGATATGTGATGGAGGTTGTGTAAAACCCCTCTCTCTTGGTTGTTGAGAGGTAAGCCAACTCTCTTGATCTATTAGGGTTTGATGATGGTAATCTTGAGGTTGATGATGACCAAACCGATATGGTCCTTGTGCCTTGCATGATACCCTTGTGTGGTGCTTTGCACGATACCCCTCTTCTAGGGATTTGTCTTGGGCGATATGATAAGTTGGGTTTTGTTGACCTTGTTGCCCGATATGACCCCTTCACCATGTTAGTGCTTGTTGGGCGTTATGTCTTGTTACCTAAGAAAATTTTGGGAGTGTTGAACCCTGGATGTCCCTTTGACCGACATGGTGCTTGGTAGATGTCTCTGTTTTGTGCCTTGGGCAACATGGGTTGGTTTTGATGTTGCCCGATATGGTGCTTGGGTGGTGAAACCCTAGATAGATGCATTAGTGGTGACCGATACGTAGTGCTTAACTTAGTTGAACGATAGCCCTCCTTGAGCGCCATGATGTAGTTGGATAGAGGTCAGTAGTGTGCTTGTTGGGTGTTATGATCTTGTCCTTAGTTGATATGGCCTTGGGTGTTATGATAATGGTGGATGCCCGACATGAAAACCTAACCCTAATGGGTGATAGGGTCTTGGTCGTTAGGGCTGTTTGTGCTTCCCGACACACATATTTGCACTTGGATGCCCGATATCACATTGCACTTGGGTGCACGATATAACCTACACATAGCTAAACAACATAGCTCTTGGATCTGGATACATGACACACTTCTGGCCTTAGTTGCGCGATACACCTATGCTCCTTGGTTGCACAACATCCTTTGTGCATGGGTGCACGACTTGGTTGGCCGATATGTGTGGCTAAGTTCCATAGCTGATAGGTTTTTGGTGAGGGATGTGATCCTGTCCACCACCCCTTTGGGTGAAGGATACGCTGCCTGCCACACATATAGTGAGGATAGGCAATATCTTTGGTAAGGGTTGCACCTAGCTTGGAAACTCTAGTTTTGGTGAGTTTGTTATCTTATGCTCACACCTCTGTTGATGATGCGTTATGAATGATAGGTTGTGACCAGTGATATGTTTGATACCTAAAGTTGGTGCAAAGTGAGATGATTAGATACATGATTATGTTCATAAGATAAAGACATAGTGGATTCTCATGGTTTGATTACAATAATGTAAATTATCTACATATACAACTTTGTGCTTCATGTAGTTATAATCATGAATGTTGATCCAATCATGTACCTTCAACCCTAATAGCATGATAATCATAAAGATCTATGTTTGGTGATTCATTTATCTCTCTCAATATGCATACTAACCATGCAGGTGTATCAAATGAATT
Organism: Alisma plantago-aquatica; assembly: GCA_963693085.1. Taxonomy (NCBI): domain Eukaryota; kingdom Viridiplantae; phylum Streptophyta; class Magnoliopsida; order Alismatales; family Alismataceae; genus Alisma; species Alisma plantago-aquatica. The sequence goes on from OY856411.1 coordinate 1,041,094,552, forward strand.
CATATCCAGGTAAGAGCTACGAGGTATATGTGTTTTGAATAACACTGAATAATGATAATCCTTGATTGATGGGATAACATGTATCACCCGTATGAGGTGACAAGGTCAGTTGACCTGATAAAGGCTGAGTGCCTAGTTGAGGTGTTATCCTCTGATGTTGAGATAAGGGATTTCTATCCCATGGTGGTGATGTAAGCCTTGAGAGGCAGTGGCATTCTGTAATGAGGGATTGAGATCCCAAGGTAATAATGCAACTCAATGTTGTTTATGTTTTACAACTTGGTTGCCTCAACAATCCACTTAAAATATATTAATTAATTACAGTGGAACATATCATGTAGTTTTCCTTGGCCATAGATTTGTCATCGTCAGTAATTGGTGATGGTGAAACAGGTTCTCCTGCGGGTTAACCCAAAAGAGCATATTGTTGAATATGTGTGGTTGCTCCTAGCCAAAAATAGGAGGATTAGAGTGCAACTTCAGTTGTAGACTCTAGAGTGTGGTTTCAGGCCCGTGGCTCAATATGATAGAGCATGGTGAATAGGCCCATGGCTCAGGATGTGTGATAAGAGCATGGTGAACAAGCCCATGGCTCAATGATTATGGAGCACGATAAACAGGCTCGTGGCTTGGATAACTAGCACCGATACCTGTACCAAGGTGGGCTAGGCAGAGAGTAGTCTGACCCTATGTGGCTGCGGCCACCTAAGCATGAGACTACGGTCCTTCTTGTTAAACACCTGTGCACTGACCACGAGGTGGTGAGGTCATGGAGTCTGGCTCTTCCATTGACCTTGTATGGCACCGCCTTTGGGCTTCACAGTTGATGGTTGGATTTCAGCGGTATGGCTCACTTCCTCAGGGCATGATAATACGTAATCCATTCAAATATATATACTTCTTAGGGCAAAACACAGAACATTGATTGAGGCCTTGCTTGTATAGTTGATCTAGTTATACCTTGCAGTTATTTGTACGCTCCTTATATTTTGTGATAAGTTCTTATAAAGCTTATCTTTTCAATCATGTTCCATAAATAATACTTGGTTATATGCCTCCTGGATATCTTGGTATGTTTGTTTATAAAATAAGTTTTGCTCAGGATGTTGTTCTTATGATCTGCTGATATCAGTTATCTTCTTTACCTCCTTCTTATGAAGTTTTATAGTTTTGGTGGGGAGTTATGTTTCTCGCTGGGACTATGTGTCTCACCCTGTTGGTTTACAACCTTTTTAGGTGATCGTGCTAGATGTGGTGGTGGTTGTGAGGTTGCGGCCGAGAAGCAAGAAGAGTAGTAGGAGGCAAGAGATGGATATGTTGCTGTTTTGGTTGTTTTGTAGTAGAGTCCTAGAGTCATCCATGTACTCTCAGGTCCTCATAGGTGTTTTGATGATGTTTCACGATGTATGGCTGATGTAGCTTTGTATATCCTGCTACTGGTCTGATGTGGCCCGTTATGTATGTATAAACAGATGATGAACTCTAGTGCCGACAGGACAACTGGTTCCTATAGGATGTGGACAAATATCAAGGCTTGTAAATATTTATATAACATATTTTCTTTGCAGGATAAGAATATGGATGTATTAGTTCTCTTTCATCTGCCTTCTACAATCGGTTTTAATCAACCCGTGTTTTCGGTAATATGTGGTTTATGGATGTTCCACACATTTTCGTGTGTCATCTCATTGTCTGTGTGATAGCAGGATGTCACAACAAGTTTTGGTATCAAATCTCGAGGTTTGCTAAGTCTATGGGGATCTAGGACTAGGGTTGTGTTTGTTCTTCTGAGTATTCCACACTATCTTACAATAACCTTCTACCCTTAGTGGAAGATAAAGCTTAAAGATGTATGTAAACCATGAAGAACATGCTGTAGAGAGCAGTGATGATGCATCAGTTGATGGAGCAAGAGTGTAGGAACATGAAGATCGGGTGCCTGAGGTCCCCCAACTTGACCCATCCATTCTCGAAAACCCTGCCTATCAGAAACTTATGAAACAGTTAATGTCTACGATGAATCTCATGGTAGAAAGGTTGTCAGTGCCTCCACCAAGGGCACATGCTCCCCATGGTGAAGCGTCGGGTATTGGGAAGACCTTTGAGCGACTTCTCTGAGTCAGAGCTTCGGATTATGCTGGGATGGTTGATCCAGCGGATGCAGATCTGTGGCTGATAGGTCTCGAGAAGGCCTTCTGGATCCTTGACATCCCCGAAGAAGACAAAGTCAAGCATGTTGTCTACCTTCTGAAAGATAGTGTTGGCTACTGGTGGGCCATCAAGGAGGAGAAGTGGCCTAGTGAGGTGATCTGTTGGGAGGTTTTCCGGTAGGAGTTCATCAGTTGATACTTCCCGAAGACATATCTGGACGAGAAGATCAACCAGTTTGAGAATTTACGCCAAGGATCGATGAGCATCACCGAGTATGAAGTTAAGTTTATGGACCTGCTGAGGTTTTGTCCTCACATGGTGACGACAGATGATAAGAGAATTAGACGATTTGAGAAAGGTTTGAGCGATGAGTTGACAACACATGTTGCTGCTTTAGAGAACCGAGAGTGGTTCGCCACATTTGTGGAGTCTATCTGAAGGATAGAATGGTCTACCAAGGAGAAGATGGAGTCCATGACCAAGATAAGGCCTACTCAGTTCCCAAGACAGAGGTTTGATGGCTTCAAGAAGCCAAGATTTTCAGCACCTTCTGTGATATAAGGTTCCAGTGCATCATCACAGTGGTCTCCGAGTAAGGGAAGAGGGCGTGGATTTACACCATCCAAAGCCCATAGTACAACTTCAGTGGTAGTGATAGTGCCATCTACGCCACAATAGAGAGACCAGTCATGTCATCTTTGTGGTCAGGTTGGGCATTTTAGGACAAATTGCCTGAAAGAGAGATGTTGAAGTGACACATCAGTCGAGGCAGAATTAGTAAGGGTCAGATAGACAACAGTCCAGTGGTAATAGAGGGTGAGTACACGTCCAAGCATCGCAAGTGGGATCGTCTGGTCAAGGAAGCAGAGGACGTGGATGACAACAAGCGATGAATCGATTCTATGCTATGAGTCAGCCAGAGGCGATAGTCAACCCACGAGTGGTGGCAGGTCAGATGAAGTTATTTCATTATGATTTGTCTTCTTCTTGCTTTATATCTATTCTAGTTGACCGAGGTGCTACGCACTCTTTTATCGCACGTAGTACGCTTGATAGTTGTCTTTTACCTATTAGATGTAAGAGAGATAGTATGTTGTTAGAAATCCCTCTTGTTGGACCCACATTGCTTCGAGAGGTGTGTCCATCTTGTGTTTTATCCTTTTTGGGACACATTATACAAGTGAATCATATACCACTTGATATCCATGGATTTGACGTGACCCTTGGAATGGATACCTTAGAAAAGTATAAGGTTGTGTTGGACTGTGGTTCCAAGCAAGCAAGGTTTGATGAAGATAGTGAGAAGTGGATCTTCCAGGGAGATAGAAAGATCCTTCTGACATGTTTAGTATCAGCTATAGTGGCAGAGAAGTTGATGTGGCAAGGATGTAAGGCATTCTTAGCTCACGTTGTGGATACCAAGGCAAAAGGTCCTAGCTTTGAGGAGGTGTCTGTTATCTGAGAATTTGCATATGTGTTTTCTGATGAGTTCCCTGATGTTCCCCCACCTCGAGAGATTGACTTTGAGATCAATATGGTGCTAGAAACACAACCAGTTGCTCAGACACCATACATGATGGCTCCAACCAAGATGGCAGAGCTAAAGAAGCAGTTACAAGAGTTGATGGATAAAGGATTCATTAGACCAAGCACGTCACTATGGGGTGCTTCAGTCCTGTTTGTTAAGAAGAAGGATGGGTCGATGCAGTTGTGCATAGATTACTGGTAGTTGAACAAAGTTACGATCAAGAAAAAGTACATGTTACCAAGGATAGATGATTTGTTTGATCAGTTGTGTGGTGCTACAGTGTTCTCAAAGATTGATCTATGGTATAGATATCATCAGTTGAGGATTAAGGAAGAGGACATACCAAAGTCATCTTTTAGGATGAGGTATGGTCACTTTGAGTTCGTGGTTATGCCATTTGGGCTAACCAATGTGCCTGCTTCATTCATGGATCTGATGAATAGGGTGTTCTGTCCGTTTCTAGATCAGTTTGTTGTGGTCTTCATAGATGACATCTTGATCTATAGTCGAGATAGTCAAGAGCATGAACAGCATCTTCTACAAGCGTTGACTCTTCTTTGCCAACACTAGTTGTATTGCCAAGTTTAGTAAGTGTGAGTTCTGGTTAGAAGAAGTAACTTTCTTGGGTCATGTGATATTTGTAGAAGGAGTCAGAGTGGACCCCAAGAAGGTGGAGTCAGTTGCAGACTGGGAGCAACCGAAGATGGTGATAGAAGTTTGTAATTTTCTGGGTTTAGCAGGATACTACTGAAGGTTTATAAGAAACTTCAGTGTGATCATGTTGCCATAGAAAAAGGTTACCAGGAAGGATGTACCTTTTGTTTGGGATGATCATTGTCAGCAAGCTTTCCAAAGTTTGAAGGAGAAGTTGACTAGTGCTCCAGTGTTAGTGCTGCCAGAGCCTGGGAAAGGCTATGTGGTTTTCTGCGATGCTTCCAAGAAAGGCCTAAGATGTGTGCTGATGCAGAAAGATCATGTGGTTTCTTTTGCTTTGTGACAGCTTAAGAAACATGAGGAGAATTATCTGACACATGATTTGGAGCTGTCAGCGTTGGTCCATGCGTTAAAGATTTGGAGACACTATCTTTATGGGGAAGTGTGTCAGATCTTTACAGATCATAAGAACTTGAAGTACATATTCTTAGAAAGTGAGCTAAACATGCGACAACGTCATTGGATGGAGTTGATCAATGATTACGATTGCACCATTGAGTATCATCCTGGTAAGGTGAACATGGTAGTTGATGCGCTTAGCAGAAAGTCTTCTTCTCTTCCTATGAAGAAGGCACGGTTGAGTTCCTTGGTATGTCATAAGCGGGATATGTTTGTCTCTTTGTGGCAGATGAATGTATAGTTGGAAGTTTCCTTGTTGGCAGGATTGTTGGCACAAATGCAAGTAAAGCCTACGTTGAGGCAGCAGATCAAAGACGCACAACATGCAGATGCTTCAGTTCAGTTAATCAAATTAGATTTTGGCAACAAAAAGTGTGATGGGTTCCATGAGTCTAAGGATGGACTAGTTTTCTATGATGGTAGGATGGTGGTCCCCGATGTTGATGATCTGAGAAAGCTAGTACTTGAGGAAGCACACACATCGATGTATGCCATGCATCCAGGTGTCACCAAGATGTATCATAATCTGAAGGACATGTATTGGTGGTCTGGCTTGAAGAGAGATGAAGCTGAGTTTGTGGCTAGGTGTGCGGTATGCCAGCAAGTCAAGGTTGAGCATCAGAAGTCGGCAGGTACGTTGCAACCCATGTCGATACTACAGTGGAAATGGGATCATAAAACCCTAGATTTTGTAGTTGGTCTACCGAGGACAGCTAAGAATCATGATTCCATCTGGGTGATAGTGGACAAATTGACAAAGTCTGCTCATTTCATACCTGTAAAGACAACATATACAATAGAGAAGCTTGCTCAGGTGTATGTGGATGAGATAGTGTGTTTGCACGGTGTTCCCACAATGATAGTCTCTGACAGAGGACCCCAGTTCACGATTCATTTTTGGAAACAGTTGCACAAAGCGTTGGGAACACAGTTTAGGTTCAGTACCACTTTCCACTCACAGATAGATGGACAGTCTAAAAGGACTATTCGGACTTTGGAGGATCTTCTCTAAGCCTTGTTATGACCCCTTCACCATGTTAGTTCTTGTTGGGTGTTATGCCTTGTTACCCAAGAAGGTTTTGAGAGTGTTGAACCCTAGATGTCCCTTTGACCAACATGGTGCTTGGTAGATGTCTCTGTTTTGTGCCTTGGGCGACATTGGTTGGTTTTGATGTTGCCCGATATGGTGCTTGGGTGGTGAAACCCTAGATAGATGCCTTAGTGGTGACCGTTATGTAGTGCTTAACTTAGATGAACGATATCCCTCCTTGAGCACCATGATGTAGTTGGATAGAGGTCAGTAATGTGCTTGTTGGGCGTTATGATCTTGGACTTGGTTGATATGGCCTTGGGCATTATGATAATGGTGGATTCCCGACATGAAACCCTAACCCTAATGGGCAATAGGGTCTTGGTCGTTAGGGCTGGTTGTGCTGCCCGACACACATTTTTGCACTTGGATGCCCGATATCACCTTGTATTGGGTGCACGATATACCCTGCACATAGCTGAATGACATAGCTCTTAGATTTGGATACACGACACACTTGTGGCCTTAGTTGCACGATACACCTATGCTCCTTGGTTGCACGACATCCTTTGTGCATGGGTGCATGAGTTGGTTGGCTGATATGTGTGGCTAAGTGCCATAGCCGATAGGTTTTTGGTGAGGGATGTGATCCTGCCCGACACCCCTTTGGGTGAAGGATGCATTGTCCACCACATCTATAGTGAGGGTAGGCGGTATCTTTTGTAAGGGTTGCACCTAGCTCGGAAACTCTAGTTTTGGTGAGTTTGTTATCTTGTGCTCGTACCTCTATTGATGATGCATTATGAATGATAGTTGTGACCAGTGATATGTTTGATACCTAATGTTGGTGCAAAGTGAGATGATTAGATACATGATTATGTTCATAAGATAAAGGCATAGTGGATGCTCATGGTTTGATTTAAAAAATGTAAATTGTCTACAAATACAACTTTGTGCTTCATGTAGTTATAATCATGAATGTTGATCCAATCATGTACCTTCAACCCTAATAGCATGATAATCATAAAGATATATGTTTGTTGATTCAGTTATCTCTCTCAATATGCATACAAACCATGTAGGTGTATCAAATGAATTCATAGCCAGGAAAGAGATATGAGGTATATGTGTTTTGAATAACACTGAATAATGATAATCCTTGATTGATGGGATTACATGTGTCACCCGTACAAGGTCACAAGGTCTTTTGACATGATAAAGGCTGAGTGCCTAGTTGAGGTGTTATCCTCATATTTTGAGATAAGGGATTGCTATCCCATGGTGGTGATGTAAGCCTTGAGAGACAGTGGCATTCTATGATGAGGGATTCAGATCCCATGGTAATAATGCAACTCAATGTTGTTTATGTTTTACAACTTGGTTGCCTCAACAATCCACTTAAAATATACTAATTAATTATAGTGGAACATATCATGTATTTTTCCCTGGCCATAGATCCATCATCGTCAGTAATTGGTGATGGTGAAACGGATTCTCCTACGGGTTAACACGGAAGCGCATATTGTTGAATATGTGTGGTTGCTCCTAGCGAAAAATAGGAGGATTAGAGTGCAACTTCGGTTGTAGACTCCAGAGCACGGTTTCAGGCTTGTGGCTCAATATGATAGAGCATGGTGAACAAGCCCATGGCTCAAGATGTGTGATAAGAGCGTGGTGAATAGGCCCATGGCTCAATGATTATGGAGCACGGTGAAAAGGTACGTGGCTCGGATCACTAGCACTGATACATGTACCAAGTTGGGCTAGGTAGAGGGTAGCCTGACCCTGTGTGGCTGCGACCACCTAAGCAAGAGATTGCGGTCCTTCTTGTTAAGCACTCGTACACTGACCACGAGGTGGTGAGGTCGTGGAGTCTGACTCTTCCATTCATCTTGTATGGCACCGACTTTGGGCTTCGCAGCCGATGGTTGGATTTGAGCGGTACGATTCACTTCCTCAGGGCATGATAATATGTAATCCAGCCGAATAGTATATACTACTTAGGGCAAAACATGGAACATTGATTGAGGCCTTGCTTGTATAGTTGATCTAGTTATACCTTGCAGTTATTTGTACGATCCTTATATTTTGTGATAAGTTCTTATAAAGCTTATCTTGTCAATCATGTTCCATAAAGAATACTTGGTTATATGCCTCATGGATATTTGATAAGTTTGTTAATAAAATAAGTTATGCTCAAGATGATGCTCTTATGATCTACTGATATCAGTTATCTACTTTACCTGCTTCTTCTAAAGTTTTATAGTTTCACCGGGGAGTTATGTTTCTCGCTGGGACTCTGTGTCTCACCCCATTGGTTTACAACCTTTTTAGGTGATTGTGCTAGACATGGTGGTGGTCGTGAGGTTGCGGCCAAGCAGCAAGAAGAGCAGTAGGAGGAAAGAGATGGATATGTTGTTGTTTTGGTTGTTTTGTAGTGGAGTCCTAGTGTCATCCCTGTACTCTTAGGTCCTCGGAGGTGTTTCGACGATATTTCACGATGTATGGCTGATGTAGCTTTATCTATCCTGCTATTGGCCTGATGTGGCCCATTATGTGTGTATAAATAGGTGATGAACTCTGGTGCCGACAGGACAACTAGTTCCTATAGGTTGTGGACAAATATCAAGGCTTGTAATTATTTATATAATATCTTTTCCTTGCAGGATAAGAATCTGGATGTATTAGTTCTCTTTTATCTGCCTTCCGCAATCAGTTTTAATTAACTCGTGTTTTTGGTAATATGTGGTTTATGGAAGTTCCGCACGTGTTCATGTGGCATCTCGTTGTCTATTTGATAGCGGGATGTTGTAATAGGAATTTCGATGAGAATGTGAACCAATGCATCAAACTTTGGGTTAAAATTGTAAATCAATAAACGATCATCTTCCTCATTCACTTCTTCACATTAGGAAGAAAAGGAAGAAGCACACCAGGAGGTTGTTGGCCTTGCTCCCATGAGATGGGAAACACACGAGACTCGATCTAACATGAGATAGAAACTTGAGAATAGGTTCAAGATGCCCTCACAAAGCCAAAGAGCTAGGCATCAGGAAAACCATGGTGGAACCATCACAGCTCATGTGTTCGAGTAGTAGACAAGTAGAAGAAGAGTTGAGTTAGAAGAAACATACCACATGGGAAAACATAGAGTGGAAAGATTCCAAGAGATATCTTAGAGTTAGGCTCTCTCTTTCCAATGCCCCAGGTGCCTTCATAGTGACTACCATGGTTTCCCCCCTACATGCTTGAGCATTAGGAGTTGATAGCAGAAACTACAATTCCATGAGGGATGAAAGCTATGCTAGTTGCCTTGGTACCTCCCCCAGATGGTTTCTGTATAATCATTTTGAATAGCAATGGTGCAGGTTGTGGCTGTGAAGTACCCAACATCAAAGATGAAAAGGAACTCAATGGTAATGGCTCAAGAAGATAGACTATCAATTGAGGCAGACAAGGGCATGAGTAGATGCCACACCTATTTAGGGATGGTTAGTTGTAGATGGATTGTCATAGAAGGGGCAGATGCAAACATCACCAATACAGGAAGACCAAAGAGAATTATGAGTTTTTTATTTAGGGAATGAAAGATGTGACGTAACTTTAGTTACATTCTGGAAATAAACTTGAAGAAATTGGAGAAGGTTAATAAAAAAAGGACAAGCACTTAGATAGTTGTGAGGGAGAGAAAAATAGAGTCATGTTCACATAGGGAAGTCATAAAAATAGAAAGGTAGGAGACCATAGGTAATCCACATGATTGCAATCAAATAACTGACAGAAAAGCCAAACTAAACAATAAAATCAAAAAATCCAGTGTGACTGTTAAATTGAGAGGACTTTAGGAAAGCAGGTTATATCAACCTTTTACTTGATATTTATTCACATTTCTTTTTATAATCTATTTAAGGGCTCAAATAAAGTGCAAATAAAGCCAAATTTGGTATCTTGGCTAATTAAGATATGTAGAATCTATTTTTTCATTAATTTTCATTTTTGGGGATGTTCCTTATTTTATTTAATATTTTTTATATCAACTTATAATTTCTTTCCTAAAAGAATTAAGGCGTCTATGATTATTTTTTTAATGTGAAACTTGGCACTCAAGATAATTGGGACCCAAGGAATTTGTATTTACCAAAATATTTCCCTTTTGAGATTACCTTTGATGAACTATGAAACCATTAGGATGTTTGTCTCATTGCCATTACATTTATCAAAATATTGTATCAACATTCGCATAATTGAATCATATCATCTTCAATTCGTTTCCAAAAGTATTTCTTTATATTATTATGCATGAATATCCATATTTTACATATCTAACAATATTTAATCCATTAAATCAATATTTATTTTAGACTATAACATATTATACTAATGTCCATGGGAACAATCAATTATTATCCCAAAGCACATTATATCTCCTAACATATTTTATACATTATCTATATACCAGTTAGAAAAAAGGAACACATTCGACATAATCAATGAATCTACTTACATGTTAATGCATACTTAAGTTATTATGTAAGTATGAGTGTATTATAATATGTCTTGATGATTATAGAACATATTGTCCATTGAACTTTAATTTTATTCTAGTTTGGTCAAATCTGGGGGACCAAGCTCACTAGCCTTCTAATCATGGAATATGATAATCTAGGTTTCAGTACATTACAAACTGCTACCACCATAATTCAAATCATGATAATACCTTTACTCAAAAAGATGAAAGAAGAAGGAAAATGTTAGATGATAGTGGCCCACTCTGTGTAGGCATCATAATAGATCACTTCAACATCAATAAGGCCTCCTTTAAAAATCATAACATATCTCCATCAATAGAGTATGTCAGGGTATCATTAGAAGTGAGCAGAATTCAATTAATAACCAAATGGTTAAAACTGAATGGTAAATTTATTTAGATGATTTGGTTTATTCAGTTAATTTATTTGAATAATTGGTTAAGCAATTAATTTTCTTTCAATTAAAATATTTTCTATTTGGTTAACTGAATAGCCATAGTTTATTCAAAAAAATCCTAAATATATATAGTTTCTACTTTTATTTCAAATAATTTCTTCATTTATATACTAATTGAGTTTTGATAAACAATATAGCACTATATTTATATACAATATTACTATAATATATCAATGGTTCAACATTTTATGAGTATTTTCATACAATATTATTCAAAGAGTGTTATTTGGTTAACCAAATTAACCAACTGAATTAACCATTGACCAATTAACTGTAGTTGCATTAAACGACATTTCAATTAGGTTAATGGTTAAAACCTCAAACTACAAATTAACCATTTAACTGAACTAAATTCACCAAACTGATAGAATTAATCGTATGATCAACCCTAGGAACTATTGGGAAAAGTTTGTTGGCAACAAAGATAGGATTAACTATTCAGTATAGAGGCAGAGTCTAACTTAAGTCTATCTCCAACAATACTTGTGTACATCTTCTGAGAAGGAATTCAACAAGGTACTCCTAAGATATAGAAAACCTTACCTAAATCTGAAGATAAATCTACAACCCATGAATGGGGATCACCTCTTATTAGTTAATAGGGCCACGCATGGCATGTTCTCCACAAAAATACCAAATCAACACTAGTCATCTTGAGCAAAGACCATGTATAAGGACAACCTAGCTACAATGAGCTCATGTCACCTCAAAACACTTCTCTCATAATAGATCCAACATGATATAACCTCTACAGATGTCATTTATGGAGTAACTTCAAGCCTCCACCTTTCAAGTAAGATGCACTGATCAATTTTCACAAGTCCGCCAAAGACCTATTATAAATGGAAGCACCAATGCAACTGACAAAAGAATACTAGATGATATGATGGATTTTTACAATCATCATCTCTTTTGAAATGATGTTCATTACCTCTAGACTAGTTGAAACTAAGTAATTCAAATGTCAATACAACATATATCAGACTTCAAAGATAAAGCATGACCTGGAATCAACAACCATGTAATTAATAGAAGCACATTTATTCGAGAATTTGCCTCAATACAGAAGTCCAACACTCTGCTAGGTATCCTCAATCGTGACCACTTCTATGTATGGTCACTTCCAATTTATTTATGGTCCTAGATCATGACTAAAAAATTGACCAAACCCACAATGATATTTCAGAATCCTTTATGGTCCTAGATCACGACTAAAATTGAATCTAACCCACAATGGTATTTCAAAATCCTTTCATGGTCCTAGATTATAAACTCAAACTGAACAAAAGTCACTATGATATTTAAAAATCCTTTTATGGTCTTGGATCATGACCTAAAACTAAACCAAACCCATAACCACATTTTAAATCTTTCTGGGCCATGGACCATGACTTAAAAGTAGGCCAATCACAAGCTTATCTTCAAATCTACTTGGGTCTTGGACCCTGTCCTAAAACTGGATGAATCACAAGCTTATCTTCATATCTTCTTGGGTCCTGGACCATGACCTAAACCTAGACAAGTCATGAGCTTATCTTTAAATCTTCTTGGGTCTAGGACCATGGCCTAAAATTGGACCAATGGAAAACTTCATTTTGTAATCTTTTTAGGTCCTTGACTATGACCTAAAACTGAACAGGTCATGTGCTTCATATTTCAATCTCTTTTGGGTCATGGATCATGACCTAAAACTAGATCAATCACGTACTTTATCTAACAATCTATTTTGGGTCCTAAACTAAAACCTTAAACTAGATCATAAGCCTTATCAAGAAAAGGTGTCATTATCTTCCAACCCTAAAGCTTTGCGTTAAGGTAGGTATTCAAGACTCGACCCCTATGATTATATAGGCATACGTGCTAAATCCCTATTCTGAATAGGCATACATCGACTGACTATGACAAATCTAACGAATCCTATCTCGAATAGGCATTTTTCATGAACCAAGTACTATCTTGAATAAGAATCCACATTCTAGCCCTAGCCTGAATATGTGTCTCCTTGAACTCAAGACATATGTTTAGGTAGGCATAATTAATAGAGCCCTACATTCGAGAGTTTACTCCTTGTGAAAGTCCTATCAACACATAGGCACATCGATCAAAGCCCTATGTATAGTAGGAAAATCATGCTCTTATCACGTTGAACTGTCATGTATCCAAGAGATTCTCTAAAGATAAAACAATTGTCAACTATAGTCACTGGCTATAAAGGTCACCTTAAAAATGGAACTTGTCTGGTGCCCAACCTAATCTATGTTGAGAACTGTTACAACCCCAATTTTTGGGCTCAATTGGTGAGAAATGTAATTTCTCATATTAAAGACATTTGAACAAATAATGATATAATTTGCTTCAAATAAATGGATTTCGTTTACAATAGCCTTGATGTTTGTGTTGTGGACTTTATTGGCTATTGGGCCCAATAACAAGGAAATAACAAAGAAAATTCAATTAGTGAATGAATAATTGAATATTTGAGAAAAGAAAACGATGGAAACCTCTAGAGGGCAAATCCAAAGAGGGATTTCGTGCCTCTTGAATTCCTTGGGTTCCAAGGAGTCTAAAGTTGCAAAGAAAAGCAATAATAAAAAGAAAAGATTAATTATGTATTTCTTTATTAAGAAAGAAATTGAAAATAATGATAAAATGTGGAAAATGAGTGGAAAGAGGCATAAATGAGATTTCTTGGGGAAATTTCGTATCCATGAGGTTTCTAATATTAGAAGGAATGCCAATGAGAGAAATAAAAGAGAAATAAAGAGAAATCCTCAAAAAGAAATATTTTATTTAGAAATAAACATGATAATGCAAAATAATGCCTTTGGATGCATCTAGATGGATAATGAGTGTCCAATAAAAAAAGAGGATTTCGAGATAATAGAATTATTTGGGGTCTAAGGAGTCCCATTAAATAAGATAAAGGAAAATAAAATACATGATAATTTAAATAATTAAAGGTTTAGTCATCTCGCCAAAAGAGGCATCTTTTAATGGTTATGGAAAGGTGATAATGTGTGCCTTGCCTTTGGTTACCTTTCTTATACACCAAGGGAGAAATGATAAAGGAAACAAGAAGGAAGGATATATGTTTAATATAGATCCACGTTTTCTCAAAAAGGAAAAGGGAAACAAAGTCTTTCCCTTATAAACTGTAAGGTTCCTTCCTCTCCTTTCCTTCCATTCTACGTATGAGCCATTAGGGCTTTCCTGTGGTATGTATATATATAGAGGACGTCATCCCTTTCCTTCAGATATGACTACCCTTCTTGGAGAGATAAATCCTCATCTCCTTCCTCAGTGTCATTTTCCCTATAACCCTAATATGACGTCTGCCAAAACATCTTCTTCTAGCCCAAAGCCTGCTCTACATGCAGCAACGGTGCCTTGTGCCAAAGGGACCAAGGTGGCCAGATCCCTTCCTGATCCAAAGCAATGCATGGACATGGGAGAATTGCTCCGTCATCTTCATAGGATGCGGGAAGAGCCATCCGCAGACCCAGACCATGGAAGGAGGTGATGAGCAGGTTGCTACGCCTTCGTCTTGCACCGCCCTAGGGCAGAATCCTCCAAGATGATACCCAAGGTGGTTGGACCCTCACCATGATCCCGCCGTCATGCAGCCAGCGCGGGCGACGGGAGAGAGAGAGCTGCCATCCGCACGTAAAGCTCCAAGCCACAGGAGAGATGGCTGATCAATGAAGGATGAGAGTGAAGGGGAGGCGATCTATAGGCGTGTAGTTGTGGTGGTTGACGGTGGAATCGGGCCGCGGGAGGCGCTACAAGACTCACTCCGACAGGTGTCTAGATCGCCGAAGGGTACCTCCGATGCAGGAGGTCGGCGCCGAGAGAACAGAAGCAATCCGCTGGTGTCTGTATGGAGGGAGAGAGAGAGGAGCCCAGTGGTGATGGTTTGTTCGTCGGGAAGAACTTTGGGGACGGTCCCCTCGGCTGTGAGGCCTAGCGCCGGATAGCACCCAGCACCGGTAGCGCAGCGCTCCCGTGATTCACGCGAAGAAGATGAACTAGGGAAAGATGGGAACGCTATCCGTGTACCTGGACCGGGTGGCTGGACCGGCCGGTTCAGGGGTAAAAGGGGCGGGGTCATTGCCCACTCAACCAGCTGGACGCGGGTCCCAGGTGGCGTGGCCCAATAGGAAGCTGCCAAATCACCCTTGTCAAAGGTAAAAAGGTTTTATCTTTCACAAATTATAGAAAATGCTAGGAGTGTCTGAAAATAGCAAATTTATATATCAAAATGATCAGAAAAATGAGGGGAATACAAATAAAATATGTTTGAAGTCTTTTTATGCTCCCAGTTCTGAAATTTTGGGTAATATACATGTTAAGTGAAGATTTATAAATGGAAAACCCTAGTTTGGATATTAAACATGTTAATTACATTAAAAGCTCTTGTTTTATGCTCTTATCTGAATTTGTTTATACAAGATGAGAAATGAAGGTGATCATGTTAATGATGTTGAAAAGATAGGGTGTCCTATATGTATAATCATGCTTATGAGAATTAGGTTTTAAAACTAAGATATGGTTAATGAACGTAAATTGGATCTAAGCGATCATAACAAACCATTTTGTGGGATATGCTAATTAGGGTTACACATGATGTCTAATTGGGACTAATGACTCTAATTAACAATTATGCGATGGAATTAGGGTTTGTACATCTATTCCTTAACCAAACCCTAATACCCTAGATTTTAATCGAGTAAGGTTTACTTGGAATAATAAGTGATGGTGACAAATTAGGATTTACATACATGCAAATTTAATGATCAATTTCTTGGTTTGCTTGCTCGACTGGTTGATTGAATCTACTCAAAGTATAACTGTATATCATGCATGGAAAAGGTATGTGGTTACGCTTATGACTATACTGAATAGTTTCCCGAGAATTTTAACGATGTTTCCCTCAATGCATGAATTAACTGTTGGATGTCTATTTATTTCATGCAACTATAAAGTGACTATGATTATCACTATAAATGAGTATATATAACTGGCTAGATCTGGGTCCACCTCTGTTACTTTGAAAAGGCTAAAAAAGGGGTAATCCTAGAGCAAGGTCTAGGTTACCGTGAGTTAGAAATTGGGCTACCTACGGTAGTGCCATGAGACTCATTAGCCTGCCATGAGTTAAGGAGTGGGCTACTTACGAGTAGTGCCATGTGACTCAACCCTAGAAATTGGTTCACTTATAGGTGGATCATGAGGGGTTTAATGGGGACAACATAGAGGGTAGGGTACCCTTGGATCGCGGAGTTATATTTAAAACGTAATCTTGGTTGTTAAATGATTAATTGAATGATTACATTGTTAATGTATTTACATGATTATTGTTTCCCCCACATACCAGCTTCGGCTGACCAATGTTTTGTTTGTCGGCGTTTTAGGTACAAGCCAAAAGGACAAACAGTAAATCGTCATATTGTGAAATACATGAAGTAAAATACAAGGAGGATTAGTTGAGTAGAATCCTTAAGTGGATATAAGTTTAGAGATCCAAGTTTTCAAAAGGTATGCAAAAATTTATTTTCTTACAACTTTCAGTATAGTATGTTAAAATTTGATAATTATTCTTGGTTAATTGCCAAACCTTTGATCCGTAAGTCATGGGTGCGGCTTCGACCTCTCGGTCTCCCTTAATTGGGGGTTATCGGGAGGTGGGGTCGTAACATTTGGTATCAGAGCTTGGGTTCCTCAGTTAACCATTAATAATTATTAAATTTTACAAACTCCATAGAACCCAAGGGAGTTATTAGAGTATTATCCAAAAGACGGAGGTGTCTAGAAAAAGATCATGACCGCGGGCTGGCAATATTTTCCTCCGCACCGCTAGTCGAAATACGAGGACTCCCAGATCTGTGTGACTGCTTGGCCAAAGTCTTTGACTCCCAGATCTGTGTGACTGCCTGGCCAAAGTCTTAGGGTATGAATCGAAATAAGATACCTTTAGGACTTCTCATCTTATTCATCCCTTCTCATCACAAAAATTCTAATAAGGACCTAAAGGATTAGGGTTTTCTTTCTTCTCCACACCCTCTTGAAGTATGGGTAAGGTTAATAAGGTTTAAGGAATCCTCCACCAAATTAATGAAAAGCATGTAAATAAAATGTCATGGACACAAGCTTAATAGATTAAGTGCAAATTAAATAATAGATACATGCTTAGGTCGTATGACATAAGTTGTCATGTCCTTAGAAGAGACCTGAGGCTAGACCTTCTTGTCAGGAGGATAAGTCAGTCTTGGAGGTGGAGATCTCCATTGCAAGTAGAAACCTGGCTCATCCTACGAGGATGGCGTTAACCCTAACCCTAAGTAAAGGTTAGAGAGAGAGATGGAATGATGAGTTAGACCGGTGTTTGTATGGACATGCCTGGGATGCCATATGAGCCATGAGAGGTTGGTTGACCGAGTACCTTTGGCCACCCAACCCTGGAAAGGGGTCATGTAGGTCAGGACGAAGGATAGCTCCTTCCTTAATAAGGATAGAGAAGATCCCATGGAAACCCCACGAGCTGATATGAACATGGCATACCCAGTAGGCATCAGTGGTGTGAGCGATAGGTTTAAACCCTGGCCGAGGGAGTTTGATGGATAGCTTATGTGATAAGTATAAGGGGTTATGGATAACCTTGAGCAAACATAAGTTGAACATAGGTTTCATGCCTTGGAGGTTGACCCTTCATGAAGATAGGACCTCTAATGGTGAGGTTAGGGTTATCTCTAGAGAGAGAGCAGGAAACCCAGCAAGAAGGTTGGAACCCTAGACTCCGAGATATGAGGAGAAGTCGGGAGTTGAGGATGACAAAACCTAAATGGATGATAGTTATCACCACACGCATGATCCCTAGTGGTTTTTGATGTCTTGGTTGCCATGTAAGGACCAAAACCTAGAGGGAGGAGGAGGTTTCTGGCACCTATGTGCCAATGGTATAAGTTTCTACCTTCTGAGAAAGGAGGAAGATGTTCTGTATACCCTGAAGTGAATTTGTAACAGGTTAGGAGGCCTTGTACCTTATGGGTTGTCCTTGAGGAAGATCCAACCCTAAGTGTTTCTCGAGTTGAAGGATGACAGGAAGTGGACGTTATGCCTTTTGCAAGCTTGATTCATGGTTAAGAGATAGAGCATGCAGCTGGACACCTAAAAGTGAACCTAGGGTTCCTAGGCCTAAGAGGGGAAGTGGTATACCTAATGCTCATGACGAGAATTAAGTTGCTATGGTTTCGAGCATGGAACTCCTCATGTATAGAGGAAAAGGGAAGTCCCTTAAGTTTAAGGTATGTGTGATGAACCCCTCACCACTAGGTTGATGATAAAGGAAGGTATGACCGTGATCCAACATTGAGGAAAGAGGACAAGTATGACCTAGCATGGTTCAGTAGGTGATCTGTTTATGCCTTAATAGCTTGCTAGGGTTAAGTAGGCTCATGTGGGTGTAAACCCTAGACCTAAGAGCTTTTGTGACCTTAGAGATAGCTTTCCCTCCCATCCTGGGAAAGGGACCCTCTTTGGAAGGGTGTATATCAATTTTGTTGGTTCAAGGTAACCTAAAGAGGTCTCATAGGATCTTAAGAAGCTAAGTGAAAGGTACATGGTATGAGAATGAACCTGTAGACCCATAGATATCCATCTCTAAGTGCATGTGGATGTGTTACCATGGAGGTAACCGGTAAGGGGTTTGACCAAGGTAGGCAGGTCGCCATGACCCCTATGAAAGGATGGATGTCAGCCCATGTATACAAAGAGAGATGATGAAGGCTTGGTTAAGGTTCTAAGTGAACATGTACTATAATGGAGAATCCTAAGTCTATCCTAGGGTCAGGTAGGGATAAGACCGATGAAAGTAGGAATTGCCTAATTCCCCCATTGCACATGACCATAAGGTCGGGAGGTAACAACTATCAGTGTCTGAGGGCCATGGGTTAGGAGATTGATCACCTTCATGAACTCATGGGACCCAAAGGGCATATGAGTAGGGCACTCTCTTGATGCATGAGGGAAGAGGGATGACCCCAAAAGAGTTGGTACCCTACAAACCTAGAGGAGATGACCGAGGATATAAACCTCAGTAGGTTCAAGACTAGTTTGATATCATGATGTCTGTGATGAAGAGACATATGTGGCACGTTGCAACTTAGATTTAAAGGTGTACTGGCAAGGTGGGATGCACCATCTCTACTCTTGGAACAGGAAGAACTCTATATTTGGACTGCAGCCAAATGCTTATTTCCTCTTATTATGGGGGTGAGAGATAGTACATTATGCATGTCATACACCAAGGATAAGAGATGATGTAGGTTGGAACGTTACCACGAGAAATGGGGATAGAAAAGATAACCTATCCTGGTAAAGTGAATGATACATGGATGGTTTGTAAACACTGAGAGGAATGAGGTAGTTCCCTTATGAGGATGTTTTTATCATGAGTTATGTGGAACTTACAAGTTATACCAGGTTGAGTTTGATCACCATGATGATGGAATCAGAGAGTATTCTTATGAAGATAAACATATAGTTTGAGGTGACATGATAAATGAAATACATGAAAGTGTATGTTTTCAACGTTACCTAATACCTAAGGATGTGAAATGGTAATGGATACTCTGGGTGAGATACATCAGACTTGTTTGACTAGAAGCTAGAAGAGGTTGTTTGGCTAACCCTAAGTTTGAAAAGGAGAGGTGTTTGGATAACACTCATATGTAACAAGATACGTTGAAAATTTAAAGGTTGTTTGGTTAGCCAGTCTAGTCTGTGATACGATGAAAGGATGGTGGTAGAACCTCAGATGCACTCTTTTGATAGGAAGCTGATGAAACCCTGATAAGAGTGGTTTAGGGTTTCCAAGGAATCGATCTTGAAGAATCAAGACATACAAGAAATCATGATTAGAGATCACCATACACCGTGGTAATGGCAATAGCACTTTGAATGCTTAAGATGAAGTTGCATGCGGTTTATGGCCATGCAAGCCAGGAGGTAAAGGACGAACCCCAATAACCCAGTGTATCGATATAGAGGACAAAAGAGTCCCTGAGAGGGAATAAGAGCTCAACACTATGGATGTTGTGATAGGTCTTCCCTAGGCCAAGGAAGGGCGAGATGCAATATGGGTTATGGTAAGTCGCCTTACCTAAATGACATGAGAAAGAAAGAGTTCTGTTAAGGGACAGATCTAGTTGAACTACCCATGAGAGAGAGATGGTTCAACTACACCATGAAGTGAGTTCAAAGGTTCTTGAGTTTGACCTAGAGATTCACTTCCGTGAGGTGGAAGTAGAAACATGAAGAACCCTACGTTAGTACAGTTTATCATCCCTAACTAATGGTTAGTATGATCCAGACTAAAGGGTCTGATGAGAGCATATGTGCTCGTTCATGGTAATATCTAGAGACAGTTCTTGTCCTATGAAAGATGTGACAATGACCACCAAAGCCAGTATCGGGTTTTATAAGAAGCTCTATAAGGGAGGTTGTGTCGGTCACCACTTCAGTAAGGTGATGTTGGTGAAAGGGCCACATGACGGTTAGAAAAGGGACCACAGTGCGTGTAGATGAAGTCACTTTGATTGCGCAAGGGCTAAAAGGAGCCTAGAGACGATGAGAGTCGTGAGCAGATGCAAAGTAGATTGACATACAAGTTATTGTGGAAGAATATGTGAAAATCCAACCCCTCTAAGTTATAGCTAAGAGAGCTGAGTCCCCGATGCATGGGTTCTTTTGATATGGTTTGGTGGAGAAGGTTAAGATTGACCCTACCCCTCGGGATAAAGTAATGTGTGATGAGTTCCATGTGTCTAATTTAGAGCACTATGTGAGGTACCCCGACCATGTGCTGAGCAATGAACCTAGTGAGCCCCAAGGGAGGCTGAAATGACCTGAGTCACATGTGCAGTTTATAGACGCCAGAGTGAAAGAACTCAGAGAAAAGAATAAGTGATGATAAAGGTTCTGTAGAAGTGCCATGAGTACGGTAAAGCCACATAGGGGCCAATGATGGACATAGAAAAGTCTTATCCTGAATTCTTTGTTTGCTTGATACAATTTTGAGGACAAAATTCCTATAAGAGGGGAAGGATGTTACAACCCCAATTTTTGGGCTCAATTGGTGAGAAATGTAATTTCTCATATTAAAGATATTTGAACAAATCATGATATAATTTTCTTCAAATAAATGGATTTCATTCACAATAGCCTTGATGTTTGTGTTGTGGGCTTTATTGGCTATTGGGCCCAATAACAAGGAAATAACAAAGAAAATTCAATTAGTGAATGAATAATTGAATATTTGAGAAAAGAAAAAGATAGAAACCTCTAGAGGGCAAATCCAAAGAGGGATTTAGTGCCTCTTGGATTCCTTGGGTTCCAAGGAGTCTAAAGTTGCAAAGAAAAGCAATAAGAAAAAGAAAAGATTAATTATGTATTTCTTTATTAAAAAAGAAATTGAAAATAATGATAAAATGTGGAAAATGAGTGGAAAGAGGCATAAATGAGATTTCTTGGGGAAATTTCGTATCCATGAGGTTTCTAATATTAGAAGGAATGCCAATGAGAGAAATAAAAGAGAAATAAAGAGAAATCCTCAAAAAGAAATATTTTATTTAGAAATAAACATGATAATGCAAAATAATGCCTTTGGATGCATCTAGATGGATAATGAGTGTCCAATAAAAAAAGAGGATTTCGAGATAATAGAATTATTTGGGGTCCAAGGAGTCCCATTAAATAAGATAAAGGAAAATAAAATACATGATAATTTAAATAATTAAAGGTTTAGTCATCTCGCCAAAAGAGGCATCTTTTAATGGTTATGGAAAGGTGATAATGTGTGCCTTGCCTTTGGTTACCTTTCTTATACACCAAGGGAGAAATGATAAAGGAAACAAGAAGGAAGGATATATGTTTAATATAGATCCACGTTTTCTCAAAAAGGAAAAGGGAAACAAAGTCTTTCCCTTGTAAACTGTAAGGTTCCTTCCTCTCCTTTCCTTCCATTCTACGTATGAGCCATTAGGGCTTTCCTGTGGTATGTATATATATAGAGGACGTCATCCCTTTCCTTCAGATATGACTACCCTTCTTGGAGAGATAAATCCTCATCTCCTTCCTCAGTGTCATTTTCCCTATAACCCTAATATGACGTCTGCCAAAACATCTTCTTCTAGCCCAAAGCCTGCTCTACATGCAGCAACGGTGCCTTGTGCCAAAGGGACCAAGGTGGCCAGATCCCTTCCTGATCCAAAGCAATGCATGGACATGGGAGAATTGCTCTGTCATCTTCATAGGATGCAGGAAGAGCCATCCGCAGACCCAGACTATGGAAGGAGGCGATGAGCAGGTTGCTACGCCTTCGTCTTGCACCGCCCTAGGGCAGAATCCTCCAAGATGATACCCAAGGTGGTTGGACCCTCACCATGATCCCGCCGTCATGCAGCCAGCGCGGGCGACAGGAGAGAGAGAGCTGCCATCCGCACGTTAAGCTCCAAGCCACAGGAGAGACGGCTGATCAATGAAGGATGAGAGTGAAGGGGAGGCGATCTATAGGCGTGTAGTAGTGGTGGTTGATGGTGGAATCGGGCTGCGGGAGGCACTACAAGCCTCACTCTGACAGGTGTCCAGATCGCCAAAGGGTACCTCCGATGCAGGAGGTCGGCGCCAAGATAACAGCAGCAATCCGCTGGTGTCCGTACGGAGGGAGAGAGAGGAGCCCAGTGGTGATGGTTTGTACATTGGGAAGAACTTTGGGGACGGTCCCCTCGGCTGTGAGGCCTAGCGCCGGAGAGCACCCATCGCCGGTAGCGCAGCGCTCCCGTGATTCACGCGAAGAAGATGAACCAGGGAAAGATGGGAATGCTATCCGTGTACCTAGACCGGGTGGCTGGACCGGTCGGTTCAGGGGTAAAAGGGGCGGGGTCATTGCCCATTCAACCAGCTGGACGCGGGTCCCAGGTGGCGTGGCCCAATAGGAAGCTGCCAAATCACCCTTGTCAAAGGTAAAAAGGTTTTATCTTTCACAAATTATAGAAAATGCTAGGAGTGTCTGAAAATAGCAAATTTATATATCAAAATGATCAGAAAAATGAGGGGAATACAAATAAAATATGTTTGAAGTCTTTTTATGCTCCCAGTTCTGAAATTTTGGGTAATATACATGTTAAGTGAAGATTTATAAATGGAAACCCCTAGTTTAGATATTAAACATGTTAATTACATTAAAAGCTATTGTTTTATGCTCTTATCTGAATTTGTTTATACAAGATGAGAAATGAAGGTGATCATGTTAATGATGTTGAAAAGATAGGGTGTCCTATATGTATAATCATGCTTATGAGAATTAGGTTTTAAAACTAAGATATGGTTAGTGAAGGTAAATTGGATCTAAGCGATCATAACAAACCGTTTTGTGGGATATGCTAATTAGGGTTACACATGATGTCTAATTGGGACTAATAACTCTAATTAACAATTATGCGATGGAATTAGGGTTTGTACATCTATTCCTTAACCAAACCCTAATACCCTATATTTTAATCGAGTAAGGTTTACTTGGAATAATAAGTGATGGTGACAAATTAGGATTTACATACATGCATATTTAATGATCAATTTCTTGGTTTGCTTGCTCGACTGGTTGATTGAATCTACTCAAAGTATAACTGTATATCATGCATGGAAAAGGTATGTGGTTACGCTTATGACTATACCGAATAGTTTCCCGAGGATTTTAACGACGTTTCCCTCAATGCATGAATTAACTGTTGGATGTCTATTTATTTCATGCAACTATAAAGTGACTATGATTATCACTATAAATGAGTATATATAACTGGCTAGATCCGGGTCCACCTCTGTTACTTTGAAAAGGCTAAAAAAGTGGTAATCCTAGAGCAAGGTCTATGTTACCGTGAGTTAGAAATTGGGCTACCTACGTGTAGTGCCATGAGACTCATTAGCCTGCCATGAGTTAAGGAGTGGGCTACTTACGAGTAGTGCCATGTGACTTAACCCTAGAAATTGGTTCACTTATAGGTGGATCATGAGGGATTTAATGGGGACAACACAGAGGGTAGGGTACCCTTGGATCGCGGAGTTATATTTAAAATGTAATCTTGGTTGTTAAATGATTAATTGAATGATTATATTGTTAATGTATTTACATGATTATTTTTTCCCCCACATACCAGCTTCGGCTGACCGACGTTTTGTTTGTCGGCGTTTTAGGTACAAGCCAAAAGGACAAACAGTAAATCGTCATATTGTGAAATACATGAAGTAAAATACAAGGAGGATTAGTTAGAGTAGAATCCTTAAGTGGATATAAGTTTAGAGATCCAAGTTTTCAAAAGGTATGCAAAAATTTATTTTCTTACAGCTTTCAGTATAGTATGTTAAAATTTGATAATTATTCTTGGTTAATTGCCGAACCTTTGATCCGGAAGTCATGGGTGCGGCTTCGACCTCTTGGTCTCCCTTAATTGGGGGTTATCGGGAGGTGGGGTCGTAACAAGAACTTCTAGAGAATCTAAAGTCCTAAAGGGATCAAATAATTAACCAATACATATAGTGGTTGTTAAATCCACTTAAATCTAGAAATTTGTCTGGTACCCAATCTTATCAATCTTATTAATTCACAAGATGATATAGGTAGAATATCATTACCTGATACACTCATTGTACATGAAAACCATCTTAAATCCATAAACTTTTTTTGGTTCCCAGTCTCATCCATCTTGAGCATTCTTATAGATTTAGAGTAGTTGAGACTATGCTTTTGATGGTTCTAACAAGCAACTTGGAACTCTCCAAATGACATGTTGATACTCTATTGATCCTTAAATTTGGTGCGAACTTTCAAACAATCAAGTATACTTTCATTTACATATCTATCCATCATTTTTATAAGACTTCAATAAGATTCATATATCTTATATCTAATGAAACTCAATGTCATTTAAAGAAGAAACTATTCCTAGTGGGGATGTAGTTTAAAGGAAGGTTCATCGAATCAAGTGAGAACTAGAGAGTTAGGGATAATCATGTGTTGACGCTCTAGGGATGGATTATAAACCAATGGAGTAACATGCCATGTATGCCCCCTTAATGCTAGATAAACACTCGATGTTTGTTCTTAACTTCTGTAGTACTCTTTCCACATATCCTACTAGGAATTGTAAATGTTGCAAGGAACATATGTTTAACCCACTACAATCATTGGTCATGAAGGCCACCTTAATGTGGGATGTTTTTATAGTGCCCAAAAATATCCATATTAATCATTTTCAAACAACCAAAACAACTAATATGATGCTTTTGAAGATCCTAGCAAGAAACATGAATACCTCAAATGGCTGACTGATGCTTTAAGAATGAGACAACTAACTGGTATAGTCACTAGTCATTATGCACACCTTAAATTTGGAAATGTATCTGATATTTGACATTATAATTCTAGATCACTTCTGTAAATATGTAAATGTTCTAAGTTTGAAGATTCTTCCAATACATCAACTATTGTCCTAGCTCACGACCGAAACTTGACTAATTGTGCCTTCACATCCAAATCTTTTTAGGGTCCCAGATCATGATCTAAAATTGAAAACAAACATATACTCATATTTTCAAATATTTTTAGGTTCTTACTAAACAAATCATGTGCTTTATTTTTGAATCTTTGAAGATCCAATGTCATGACTTAAGACTACATCAATCATTTCCTAAACATATGCTATCAATATTTCTGATTCCGACATATGGTAGGAACTTTCGTTACATAAGCTATCACTTCCATATTTGATGATGCTTTCTCAATGGGGATGAAGTTTAAAATAAGGTGACCAAATCAAGTGGGAAATAGAGATTCGGGGATAATTTCTTGTCAACAATCTACGGGACATATGATGGACTAGTGCGGGAACATGTTATGAAGACTGCCTTATCATTGGATAATCATTTGATGCCTGATGTCAAATTATTTTAACACTCTTCCTACTAACTTTATCCTATGAGATCACACATGCTTTAGGAAGCGAATAATCAATTGCAACAACCACTAACCAAAAAAAGGTCACCCTATAGCTGGGAGCTTGTCTAATGCCCCAATCTTCAATATCAAGCAATCAAGTCCTATTGTAGATAGGAAAACTCACTCAGTTTTACCTTTTCAGAGTCATGGTACTAACCCTAATTTGGTGCACTCCTCTATTTACAAAAAGTTTGAAATAAAAAGTTGAAGCAAACATGCATAGAAAGTAAAGAGAGACAATGGCTACTTTTCAAGATATTCACATTCAAGTAGTTTCCATGATTTTCAATTATTACAGACTCATGATCTTTATATGTCTGATAAACCACTAATACCATCCACTTTTTAACATCCATATTTTATCATAATGCATGTGTTAGTGAGATAACTAGACATGTATTGATTTATGAACTGAAGCAATAATGAGAGTCAGTTCTATGGCCAGAAAACTTCTTAAGGATCATCAAAACTCCAAGAAAATGAAAGATTGTTCAGATAGAGGTAAGTGCCTCAGATAAAGATTACCCTTACTCTGGGAAAATTGTTCACAACCAAATCTTATCTTTGTAAATTCACTCTTAGAAGGATAAGATATCACCTACACTTTCCACACTCCATAAGGTTTATTAGAGCATATTTAATGATTCCAACCATTTCGGCCTTCCATGAACAAAAATTGGGTCAGACTTAGCTTCATCATGCACTTCTCACTCTTATCTCTAACCTTTCCTTGAGATGGGAAACTATTGACACGCCATTTTTGCTCACTCTGTAGAAATTCACATTTATAAGTTAATTCTTTGGATAATGATGGAATTCATTCCATTTCCACTTTTTATCCCTTTTCACATTTTTTCACATTTTCCCAATGTTTTCACATTTCCCCGTTTTTTTGAAATTTTCCCAGATTTATTCTTTTTCATTTTTTTTATATTTTTCATATTTTTCGCCTATTTAATTCACCCCTTTTTGGCCACTTTTACCCTTCTGGGATGTATGCATGGAATATCAATTATCTCAAATCATTACAATGTTCCCATCAATTTTGTTTTATAAACCTTTTTGATTTAATTGTCGAGTAAAATCATCCTGAATAAAATATTTCCTTTTTCCTATGGATAATTAAATCGCCTATATTCATACATAAAAGCATGTCTTTTATATAATAATGAAGGATAATTTTGAGTTAATACCTTTTTTCTCCTTATTATTATATTTGACTTCTACTACAAATCTACGTTTTCTATGACTTGTCCAAAAATTTAAAAAACATCCATCAAATAAAAAAATCAACATTATTCATCCTGGGCCGCTTGGCCGATCAGAGCAATCCATCTGTGCCACGTGGTGGATGACCTGGATCTGTAGGCCATGCCTTGTGGCATATTCGCATAATCTGCGACCTCTTTCATGACCTTCCATTTGGAAATGATGAGCCCTAATACCCACCTATAAATGAACCTACTTACCCACCGTGTTATGGGCCTAATTTATCTCTCCTCAATCTAGAGAGTGAAATGCCTCCCTCTTTTAATATTTGCATGTGATTAGAGGATCCTTCCTCTAACACCAGCTACTCTGTTAACACCGATAGGATATTCAATAACTACTTTTTCTGCTTTATTGTTGTTTGATTCATAAATATTGATATTTGCAAACCATTTCAAATATATAAGATCAATCTCTATCACCTTTTTTCTCTCTTCTTATGCTTCAGTCCCAACTACCGATGATGGATATCCGTCGTGGGAGGTCCTAAGGCAATTGGAACCACAACATACATAAAAACTAGAATCTTTGGGGATATTGGGAAAATCCAAAACCATCTTTAGTCCCAAAGGTCTATCAACATAAAAAAATTCATTATATCACTTTCCTGTCATTTTCTATAATAATAACCTCAATCAATGTCTTTTTAATTTGAGATGTCTAAAAAGGTTACAATACCATTATCAAGTGAGATGGGGGTGCTAACAATTTCTCCATCATAACAGGATCATTGACTCTGATCCCTTTCTTATTTGTCTTTGGGTGGAGTTAAAATCAGATCTTTTTCTATTTTCCTATTGATTTAAATGATGACCTCCATTTTTTCTTATCTAAAAGTAAAATAGGGTGGTGACTTTAAGCTTTATCAATTTATCATTTTTTCTTTCTTTTGTTGTTTTCATGATTTAAGGATCTATGGATTTTTTTGGATGGGTACAACACACTACAACCAACGTCATGCATTATCATCTAAGCTAGTTATTAAATGCAAACAATTCAATCAAACATGATTAGTGATGTCAAAATTTAGACACACAAAACATTATGTGTTGTTATCAATGTGTTTTACAACAAAGAGAATGTTATTAAGGTGTAATAAACCTAATTCATGGTGATTCTCTTGATCAACAAGTTCAAGAACACCCCTAGTTTATAAATACTTGCATAGAAACACCAAAGTGTAATAGATTTTGAATTTTATATTATAGGGGAAATGCATACACACTTTTTGGTAGCTTTGTGGTCCACATTTTGGATCATCTGAAGATTGTTTTCACTAAGGAGGTACTGTTGTATTCAATTATTTATTTAAGGAATATATTAATGACGTGACATGAAGACAGTGTACTGAGTAATATCATCAAGTATATTCAACTTGACTTAATGAGCATTACTCCTCAAGTATGGCACTTTATAATAGTCCAACATGCATAACTTCACTCATTTGAAACACATGTCGTATATTTAGAAAAGAAAACATATAGTTACCTTGAGAACATTGAATACTCAATTAGTTGAATAGATATACTTGGAACCCCAACTGGTGTGAGGGAATATATTTTATTTTGAAATCTGCTAACATCAGACATGATACAAGAAATGAAATGCCAGGAGCAGTTTTGCTCTGGTCAAAAGGGAAAAAATTATGTATAATAAGGTTGAGTTGAGTGATAAGGGTCTAATGACTACCTACCTTGAATTCAATTCAAGTATCTGGAGGCCATAGGGAAGAAGATCATGCCTCCTATAAATATACTTGTAATTAACTTTGATAGTGTGACTGGACAATTTTGGGGTAAAAATGTTGATCAACTTAAATAATTGATGATGCTTGGAATCACTAATGATGGCAGAAAGCACTAGATTTCTCATGACACCACGCTCTACTTAGGATGTCTGGTACGTGTCATCCAACTACAACCGCGTTCATAATACATATTTCACCAAAGGATGTAGAGAAGATCATTCTGATCCATCACTCTGTATAACAGTAATTATGATCTTCGATACTTGCAGCTAGTGCATTATAGTGTATTTTAGGGTTTGCAATTAGAACTCATATTCTCATTTGAATTTGAAGGGTTATTTAGGGCAAGAGTGGAAACAAAATAATTGTGAGTGGTGATCAAAATTTAGTTGTGAAGTTTGGTTCCTATTTACGACACATCATTGCTTCAAAACTAACAACTTTGTCTTTAATTTTGATTGAGGGAGGGCTCATCACATTTGGAGCTTGAACATTAATAGTAGGTACTTATGAGGTGTTTGTTTTCCATTACAAATGTCCTTCATTAAGAGTACGTTTTTTTTTGCAGTGGATGACATGTCCATGCCTCATGTTCAATATGAATATCTATGATAAAAGAACTATACAACATGGTAACACTGGTCATTTTTTATTTAGTCTAGTCTAACTAATCCTATTACTTGGGTAGCAATGATGTGTGGCTAGACACCGCTCATTCCTTATGGACCATAATATTGATTAATGAATCCATGGACAATGTAGTATGGTGAATACAATGTCACACACATAGAGATAGCTTGAAGAAAGGTTGAATTGGATCTTATTATAATTTTTATAATAATTATAGGGAACCAAAAAAGTAAGCTTGAAGGACATGAAAAAATACGGATCTAGACGAAAAGAAATAAGTCTCCCTAAGTCAGGGACTTGTTCCTCATAGAAGAAGGAGGTTTGTACACACACTAAGTCTTGTGGAATGATGCATTCCACAGACCCAATGGGTGGTGCATCCTTTACTCCATATGGGAGTCCATAGAATGACCAAATAGGGTTTTTAGAGTGTTGGTTGTTAGCCGAGCGCCGTCTTCTTTCGGCTCTGGCGATTTAGGGCGAATCGGTGGAGATCTCTCGGCTCGGGGGGAGGGGGACTCTTGCGGCTGGTGGACGCCACCCCTCTCCCCCGGGGTTGCTTCCTCGGCTGGAGTCTCATGGGCTTCTGCTTGTTGGTGACCGGAGGTGCCCTTCTCTCCCATGCGCCTCTCTACCTTGAGGTTTCAGTCGCTGGTCCAGTCGGTGCAACGCCTTAGGGTGGGGGTTTCAGTGGCTGCCCTCGCTTCTGCTTGGGTGTGCTGTTGCCGTCGGGTAGCAGGGATTAGAGGTGGACTCCATTGCCATTAGTAGACCTCAGTGATTCCAGCTTCTTCCCCTCTCCTTTCTCTAGTCTAGTCATCGTTGGTTCTGTTTTTTATTTTATTGCAAGTTTGTTGTTGTTTTGTTTGGGGCAGATCCTCTGCCTTTTCAGTACCATTTTCTATGGTCGTTTGTTGGTCGCGTCGTGCCTTGGGTTCCTTCTTGGGAGGACGGTGGGCTCGGGCGCCCTTGGTGCTCTAGGCAGAGGAGGAGAAAGTTGGGTTTTGGGCTTCGTGTGGGTCTTCTGCTCCCTATTTCACAGTGGTGGTCGGGAGTGGTGGTGGAGTTCTCGGCACCCTCTACTCCCCACCTTTGTACTAGCATGAGCCGTCCTTCCTCTGTATCTGCATCCCTAGGTTTTGGCCTCCTTCCTAGGTCTCCTGATTGGTGCAACCTTAGTGCTCGTCATTGGTAGTTGTGTTTCTCGTCCTTTTTGTGGGACGTTGTGTTGTTAGGTAGGTGTTGTTGCTTTTGTAAGTTATAGGTTCTATGTTGTCGTGTGGGTTGTGTCCTCCTTTCATGTTAGGTCTTTTTTTGTTTCTTTGTTATATGGCAGCAAGTGCGACGGTGATCACTTCTTCGGTCACTGGTTTGGAGCATATACCTTATATCAGATATAATCTCAGGTTGAAGGAATCTCTCATAAAAAGTTGTTTTGGTCAGCGATATAGAAGAGAGATCAATACATCATTGTTCTTATCACGTTCCGATATGAGTTTCTGGTTATTGTATCTGCTCTTTACTTTTTTGTGTTTGGTTGGTGTATCTCCCTTTACATGTAGATGACGTATGGCTTTAATGTAATGAATGTTGTGTCTTCAAAAAAAAAACCAAATAGGGTTTTAGAAACCCTAACCTCTCCACTCCTTTATGTGTATGATATGAGAGGAGGCTATCAGGACACACACCCATATGTTCTCATTGTTGCCTCCAGGTTTGAGAAACCCAAAGATCAACTTAGAGAGAGAAAGAGAGAGAGAGAGGACAAGACTAGAAAATCCAGGCCGTCTTTGAGCGCTCATGTGGATACTGTGGAGATGAGTTTGCACATCGAGTTCTTCTTGATAAAGATTTTCAATAGTGACATTCGAATCAAGAAGAGATCTCTAAGTCATAATGATGATTTCCACCATAGGAGTTCATGGAGGAACGAAGTGATCTTCCAAAGGCAACTTAGGGATCATATTTGGGGTTAATAGAGACAAGTCTATGAACTTGGGATTTGTGCAAATCACCAGTGGAATCAGACGATCCACCACTACTAACCAATAACATACTTCTATGAAGCATCATTGAAAATGAATAGTTTTCTATATCACATCGAAGTGAGTTTATGAGTGCCAGAGACGAGTTCGAATTGTTGATCCCACATTATTTAAAAGAGATATAGATTGGAGGGTCAAGATCTACATAAAGCATTACAAGTTGATTCATTGGAACCTCTTCCATAGTATGTATAAACTTGTGAATCTTGATCTAGTTTTGTTGCATTAGATAAATCTTGCTTGAACGGTCTACAAGAAAAAAAATTATTATATTGTGTGTTTTTCTCCTTAGATTCCTATAGATATTATCACGTTCTTTGGTTTGATCTTCAAAAGAGATAGACTGAAAGTAGTCAAGCTTTCGGGAGAGGCTAATAATGGAGTCATAATATTCATCAAGGGTCCTATCTCCCTAATTTTCATCAAAGAGTTTATCCCAAGACACAGGGTGTTATTCTTCTTTATGCAATGGCAATGAGAAGCATCCTGGAACTCTTTTGTATCTTTGTAGAACATTTATTTGAAGGCAACATATGGATCCATATTGTTCTATAAATTTCACCTTGACTCGGGATTCTAGAATTGTTTGAATAGAATTCATCCAGAGCAGGTAACAATCTCCATTTTATTTTATTATGGAGTTAGGAGCACTTTCATTATAGAAACAGTCCAAAGTGAACTTTGACGTCACCCTTTCCATCAGACATGGGGATGAATCACTCAAATCGATGGAGTAGCGGATGATAAATCAGGCACACCAATAGAACATCAGTGGATATGGAATCGTTAATACAATGCACAGTGAGAGGAAAGAAAGACCAAGAAAGAAACATGGCTGAAGCACTATCACCAGAATAAGGTAAGATAGGAAATATATAATGAATCCCAAACCATTAAAAACACTCATTCATATACACAAGGATAATACATGGGGAGGAAAGTAAAGAAAATTGTTGTAAAAAACTTATTTTAGAAAGACATCTCTACCATTCTAAATTCTACATGCTGACATCAAATTCGGTGGACAACAAAGAAGAGCAGGAGTACTGATCAAATTTCCGAGGAGGTTGTTATGCCAAAAAGTTCCCTATATGGGGCCATAGGTGCTACTCCAAAGGGGATATAACCTACGACTCTCCTACTAAAAGATCGGGAATGCTAGATTAGAGATCCATCAGAGAAAGGGCATCACAGGAGTGAACATTGGTGAATCAAAACCTAGCAAGAGCCAAGGTGGTACATGTGTCCTAAGGTAGCCGCCAAGAACACGACAGTGGTGTAGCAGTCTTCTAACATACAACAACTAGTTGCACATCACGTTGGCAAGTTAGTAAGAAAAGAAACATCAATAACAAAAGATATTAACTACTACATTTGAATTAAAAAAAAACAAATAAGTTTTATAAGAAGCACCTCATTATATATTCATGATCATTGTATAACCTAGAATGTCCTACAATAAAGAAACTATCACAAAATATAGGGTTCAGATTTTTTACTAGAGTGCATATCAAATAATTATGTAAAGGAAACTACCATATATCTAATAGTGTAAATCTTTATTTCATGTGATATATCTACATTGTTGGTATGGTATGCCCAGAGTGCCAATCATATGATGATTGTGATGAGGCATATGATACTTTATTTGATAATGATAAAGGTAATTTCATCTATTATGTTTGTCTCACTCATGAAATATAGTAGACTTCTATATGTGGCAAAGTTGAAACAAAGATGATGTCTGTTACAATAAAATTTCTGGCCTTATATATATTTAAAATCATATTAGCAGTAAAATAGAGTTGAACGAGATCAAAAGAAATTTTAATATCATGTACTATAGATAGGAGTTTATGCTAAAATTTAGACATTATTTCTCGGTCACACACACCAATATTTTAGATCTTTTTGAATGTCCTTTTTACATATCATGGAACATGTTGTAGGTGAAAAGGAAGTCCAAAATGAAAAATCATAAATGTTTTACCGATATTATACCTGACTAACAAGTTGTCTATCTAGATAAAATGTTTGAGGGATTCTAATGGTAGTTTGCACCATAATATTTGATCTTCATATTTGCTGAAATATACAATATATGATTGGTTATATATTTTAAATTTTTTCTCTAATAACAATTCTCCCCGCTCAATATAGTGTATTGCAATTTTGATTTTTAAGCATTGGGTGGTTTATAATGAAAAGGAGCTCCATTCAACCCATGGAATTGAGTGAGTTTTATCTAAATTTTTTATGTCTGTTTACATATCAAAGTTTAGATAACTTGTTGTATGCTTACTTACCGTATACACTAAATTTTTATATGTACTCCAATTTTTTTTTCTAAGTGTTAATGCTCACATGGTTTGATATTTATGTATATTGACAAAAAAATTATTGAGTAACCAATTTAAATGATTTTCTTAAAATCTAGAATTAATTGTAGCTCATTTCTTTGTAGCATTCAATGTCTGGAATAGATAAGAGTTGGATGAAAAATAAAAATAGGTTATCACCAGAATACAGAAATGGTGTTGAAAAATTTATTCAATTTGCATCTAGAAATGTAGAAGTTGATGGCTTAATACCTTGCCCTTGCATTAAATGTAACAACGGAAGTTGCAAGACAAAGGATGATGTGTCAGCTGATCTGATAATGTATGGCATAATTGAGAGCTACACATGTTGGGTAGCCCATGGTGAATCAGGTCATGTCAATTATCAAAATGATAGTGATGACATTGAGGATGATGCTGATGACGTTGTGGATGAGGCTGATGATATTGAGGGAATGATAAGGGATGGGCTAGGATTTCCTGATAACCATGTTCCAAACTTTGATGAAATGGATGGAGACTATGAAATTGATGAGTTGAGTGATGAACTTGCTAAATTTTTTAGGCTAGTGAAAGATGTGAAGGAACCACTTTATGATGGTTGTGATGAATACTCCAAGTTATCGTTCACCATGAAATTACTACAGCTAAAGGGATTTCATGGAATGAGCAATAATCTCTTTAATAGTCTGATTGCATTGTTATCAAAGGCGTTCAAGGGTTGTCGATTGCCTAAATCTTTCTATGAAGCAAGAAAGTATATTACTGACCTGGGACTTGACTACATAAAGATAGATGTTTGTGAAAAACATTGCATGTTGTTTTGGAAGGATCAAAAGAAAGAAGATGTATGTTCAAAATGTGGCGCTAGCAGGTGGAAGTATACCTCTCTTGACAACACAACCAAAGACAAGACTAAAAAAAGGAAAAAAGTTAAGTTAGTCAAAAAGGTTTCTGTTAAGACTCTATGGTACTTTCCACTAATACCAAGATTAAAACGACTGTACATGTGCTATCAAATAGCTTCAGAGATGAGATGGCATCAAGAAAAGCGCATAAATGATGGTAAACTAAGGCACCCAGCTGATGCTGAAGAGTGGAAAAGATTTGATGAGATGAATCCATCTTTTTCTAGAGACCCTCGCAATGTTAGACTTGGATTGGCTTCTGATGGATTTAATCCATATAGGAACATGAGTCATTCTTATAGCATATGGCCTGTTATCCTTATTCCATATAATTTACCTCCATGGCTTTGTATGAAACAAGATTATCTTATTTTATCCTTGATCATTCCTGGGCCAAAGTCTCCTACCTACAAGATTGATATTTATTTACAACCATTGATCGAGGAGTTAAAGGAGTTGTGGGATGTAGGAGTTGAAACTTATCATGTTGTATCAAAACAAAATTTTGAAATGCATGTGGCTCTATTATGGACAATTAATGATTTTCCTGCTTATGGATATTTGTCTGGATGGTCCACCCAAGGTGAGTTGGCATGCCCTTATTGTCACAAGGATACTTGGTCTCTCAGATTGAAACATGGGGGAAAATTTTGTTATATGGGGCATCGTAGATTCTTACCACAAAATCATAGATGGCGGTGGAATGACCACGCGTTTGATGGGAAACAAGAACCACGACCTCGTCCTCAAGAACTATCTGGAGAAGAAGCTTTGAGTCAACTACATGACATCTTTGAAACAAACCTGGGAAAGAGAAAGAAAAGAAGTTCAAAAGAAAAACCTTCTCATGCTTGGAAGAAAAAAAGCATTTTTTTTAACTTCCTTATTGGAAGAGTCTTCGTGTTTGCCATAATCTTGATGTAATGCATATTGAGAAGAATGTTTGTGATAGTTTAATTGGAACGATTATGGATATTGATTAGAAGACTAAGGATAATTCAAAATCTCGCAAAGACTTAAAAGATATGAATATAAGGCAGGAGCTTCTCCCATGTATTGTGAATGGAAAGTTAAAAGTCCCTATTCCATGTTTTACTTTATCATCTGAGGAAAAAAAGAGGTTTTGTGAATTCTTAAAAGAAATTAAATTTCCAGATGGGTTGTGCTCAAATATTTCTAGATGTGTGAATGTTGATGAGCATAGAATTTCTGGGTTGGAATCTCATGATTTTCATGTATTTTTACAAAAAATCCTTCCTCTTGCAACACGTGAAATCTTTCCAAAGGATGTATCTGAGACATTAACGAAGCTTAGTATATCATTTAAAGAGTTGTGCTCTAAAGTTTTAACGGTATAACATTTGAAGAGGTTAGAAGATCATAATGTTGTTACACTATGTAAAATGGAGCAGATATTTATACCATCATTCTTCGATGTAATGGTACACCTTCCCGTTCACCTAGAAAACTAAGCAATTCTTGGAGGCCCTGTACAATATAGATGGATGTATCCAATTGAGAGGTGATTATGTTTTACATAATTTTTTTTTTAATTTTCTATGTTTTAAATTTTCCTTGGTTTTGTAGGTTTCTCTGAACATTAAAGTCGTATGTGCGGAATAAAAACCGAGCAGAAGGTTCAATAGCTGAGATGTATATCACCAATGAATGCTTAGTTTTTTTCTCAAGATACATGAAGGAGAATGAAACTATATTTAATCAGCCACGATACCATGACACTAGAGAGACAAAAATTTCATCTCAATATACAATTTTCAAATATATCGGGAAAACATTATCTGTAGGCACAACCATTAGCCTTAGTGTTAATGAATGGCAGCAAGTTCATAAGTATGTTCTTGAAAATTCAGATGCAATATTACCGTTTATAAGGTAACTTATATTTATTTATCTACACTTTTACTTGACTTGATTTTAAGTTTTCCAATTTTAAAATAAATATTTTTTTAGTGAGCACAAACAACTAATCCAAGATATGGGTGTTCACAATATTGAGGCGCACCATAAAAAGTACTTCTTTGAGTGGTTG
The DNA here is from genome assembly GCA_963693085.1 of Alisma plantago-aquatica. Taxonomy (NCBI): domain Eukaryota; kingdom Viridiplantae; phylum Streptophyta; class Magnoliopsida; order Alismatales; family Alismataceae; genus Alisma; species Alisma plantago-aquatica. The sequence goes on from OY856411.1 coordinate 1,041,131,394, forward strand.
GAGAGTCGGGTAAGCTTTTAAATTACTCTAAACAATTTAAACTAAAAAAATAGACCATTTTGGTTAATGTGTATTTATTTATTATGATAGGTGGTTCAATTACATACACAAGGCAGAGTGGATGATGAACTTCTAAGTTTAGTTCGCGGTCCTGATAAAGAGGTGTTAACTTTTACAGGTCTAGACATAAATGGATTTCAATTCCATACTGAAGATCGTGATGATAGGTTAACAACACAAAATAGTGGTGTTCTTGTTAAAGTAGACTCCACCAATGGACCTTTTATCTATTATGGTGTTTTGACTAAAATTTTGGAGTTGAGATACACAGGTGGAAGACAAGCTCATATTTTTAGGTGTGAGTGGTGGGACATGCATAATGAAGGAAGAGGATTTGAGCGAAAAAAATATGGTCTTGTTAGTTTAAATACAAAATACAAGTTGAAAACCAATGAACCATTTATACTAGCATGCCAAGCAGAACAATGCTTTTATGCTCATGACCTTTCCAAAAGTAATTGGATTGTTGCTACTGAATCACCACCACGCAACTTGTACAACATGACACATGGAGATGAAGCTATTATTGATGATGAAAGTGCATTTCAAGAAAACACATCAAATTTATCTACATCTTCATCATTCCCCTCAGATGCATTTGATGTTTCAAATTGGAAGAGACATGATGTAGTGAAGTCTTTGTCCATGAAATCTACAAAGAAAAAAGGATGGCTGGAAAAAGATGGAGACCATACATGGGAGACAATGAACTGAATTTATAATTTGTTAATCTGTATTTTCTTTATAGACTTTGGTTAATTTTACTAATTTCTTTGTGAACATTGATGGATATCATTTCCCTTGTGTTATCTACCATAATGTGATTATAATTAGCAAATTATTATAAATGTTGCTTTTGATTGCTTCTTTTGATATTTTTTTGGATCATTACCCTTTTAAATAATCTGATGAGATACATGTAGGAAATATGGTCAATCTGTCTAGTACCCACAACCAACTTGCTGGTAATTACGAGATTCTAATGGCTGGCCATTGTAGCAAGACCCAAAGTAAGTAATGTATGATATTTTTTTTAAACGTTTCAATTTAATCTCATGCGTAGCTTGCTAAATTTTAATTATGCAGATTAGTTAAAAAAGTAGAAATTTATACATAATTTTTTCCACTTAATAACTTCATCTTTGCAGAAAAATCTATTGATGAGATTGCACAAAAACGTGCACGCATGTTGATGGCTGGTCCATGAAATTCATCCAGCAACAATCCAAGTATAGTTTTAAAATAAATTAATATATGTTTCTATGCATACAGTAGTATAAAATTATGTTCATGAAATGTAGCTAAAACTAGCGACAATATTCAAAACCCTCATCAAGTTGAAGATTTTGTTCTTGCAAAAGAAAAAAATGGGGCACCATCCCTTCCTCACATGGGAGAAAGTCCCATTCAAATTTCTCAAGACAAGAATGTAGATGCCCTGCATGATGGTTTTCTTCAACAGATTCAAACCTATAAGGACTTTTTTATGAGAAAGATGAGTGAAGGTCTATTAGTTGTTGACTTCTATATTTTAGTTTTAAGGAAGAAGTATGTGTTCTTTATGCTAAATTCTTCTTTCCTTTTTCTTTTAGAAACACTAGCCCTTGACAATTTGCAAAAACATTCACATATGTTGACGTCTGGTTCAAGAAATCTATCCACTCAGAATACTGGTGATAATTTGACTTTGTATGCTTACAATTAATACATAATACCTTTTGAGCATTATGTTTTAGCAATACTTGTGTAAAATGCAGTCAACAATAGCCAAAAAAATTGTAATCTGCATCAACGTGAATGTTCTGGTGTTTCGAATGAAAAGATACAGTCATCTCTACATGACAAGCAGTGCAAAGCTCCTCTAAATGTGCATTCTACAAAAGCTCAAGGTAACATTAAATCTGTGTTTTTATATGTATGTATATATATCATATATTTTTGCAAATATTTATGAAGTTAAGAATGTATATCAGTTCAATATGAAGATGGGCGACTAGCCATGAATAATCTTCGAGAAGATTACATGAACAAAGATGAAGTTGCGGTAAGGCAGAAAAATACTGGCAATAGTGCTCTAAAGTCTCAAAATGCTGGGCAGACTGCTGAACCAACTCAAAATCTGATCAAGAATAACTCTGGTAACAATTTGACTTTGTATCTTTACATGTAGATTATATTTCCTATGTATACATAATGTTTTAACATTATTTCTATAAAATGCAGTCAGAATCAGCCAAGCATCTTGTAATCCACATCAACTTGAGCATTTTGGTGTTGTGAAAGCAAAAAAAGGGGCATCGAATAGTAATGGTTTCTCTGTACATGACAAGCAAAGAAAAGATCATCCTAATGTGCATGATAGAAATGATCAAGGTAATATCCAAATTTTAATTTTTTTTATATATGTGTCTATTATCCTACATAAGTATATATTGATAGTTCCTAATGTATGGTTGTTCAATATGTAGAGGAAGGATTGGCCCTAAACATTGTTCAAAATCTGAAGGACAGGAATAATGGTGATAATGATACTTCTACAAGTAATACAATGTTCATTTCTATATACACCATGGTTTAAAATCATTTTCATGACATGCAGCCAAAATTATCCACAAAGCTTGTAATCCTTCGCATCAAGTTGAACATTTTGGAGTTGCAAAACAAAAAAGAGTGGAACAGAACAATGAGGGTGTTTCCTTACATGCGAAGCAACATGAAGCACCACCCATCGCACATGCTAGAAAAGTTCAGGGTAATATTCAAATTTTAAATATTCAAGTGTTGTTTGCTTGTCCTATGCATATGTATATATTTATATAGATTTGATTGTATTCAAATTCAATGCGAAGATGGAGGATTCACCATGGATGATGTTCCTGAAGGTCACACAATGGATTATGATGTTTCAGTAAGGCGAACAAACACTGGCAAGAGAATCTTGAGGGATCAATATGTTAATAATTACTCTGACCAAGCTATTGAACCACTTCAAAATTTGACCAAAAAGAATACTGGTGAGAATTAGACCTTGTTTGTACATAACTAATGCAAAAAAGCTTCTACATAAACAATATTTTAGCTTTAGTTTTTTTGAAATACAGTTAATTTTGGAAGTGAAACTTATAATACACGTCAATCTAAACATGTTGGTGTTGGAAAAGAAACGAGAGGGTCATACAATGGTGAAGGTATTTATCTACATAACATGCCATGTGTACCATCTCCTATTGTGCGTGATAGAATGGATTATGGTAAATCTAATATTTTTATATGTGTTCGGTAGTCTTACATATTTATTTTAGTGATTAAATTCATAATATTTGGCAGCTCAACCTGAAGAGGAGGATTTGGTCACAGATAGAGTTCTCGAAGGTTCAATGAATGATGATGATGTACCCATAAGGCAGGCTAGTGTTAGTAATAGGATTTTGAGGTCCTAGACATTAGACAATCACTCACAACCAGATACGCATCCAAATCAAGTTATGCAAGAGACGGATAACCATCATGGTAACAATTAATTAGTTCTAGCTTGATTATGAATAAGGTAATCATTATTTTATTCATGTTTTAGATCAACCGAAGAGAAAGAGGGTTAGAGGGAAAATGAAAAATATAAGCTTTAGGTCATTCAGAAATGGTGGTGGAGCTAAAATAAAGATAGAATTTAATTCTGAAGGTAATCCAATAAGTAAAAGCCAAACTCTTATGGCCAGTTAATTGGAGTTATTGTTCATAATTCCATAAATGCTCCTCTTAGTTATACAAGGTGGAGTCACATGCCTAGTGAAAAGAAGGAGAAGATGCTCCAGTTGATCCAGGTTTCATATAGTTTCTATGTGTTACTTCATTGAATAATAAATGTGCATTTCTAATATTTTCTTAACTATTACGTAGGATGATTTTATCATTCATAGTGATGAGTTATTACCTGAGGAAAATGATCTCAGAACACGTTCAATATATCGATCATTGAATAAGGCTTGGCATGAATTTAAGACTGAATTGTATGTTCTTTATTTGACATACGCCACTGATGATGAAGCTCTAAGAAATTGTCCTCCAAATGTAACAAAATCTGATTGGGAGTTTCTTGTGAAAAAATAATGGAAAAGTGACTATTTTCAGGTAAATTTGAAATAAATTTTTGAGTCTATACAATGATCTACTCTCTTTATTATTGATATTTTCTTGTAGCAATTTTTTTACTTATCTTTATGTTTTTATCCATTGATCTTATTTCATGTTTATTTGCAAGGCTGCAAGTACTCGTAACAAGATCAGTCGTTCTAAATAGTCAATGCTTCACTGTACTGGAAGGACTCGATTTAGTGTTATAGAACATGAGGAAGTATGAAATTTGTTCTTATTGTTCCTATTTTTATAGTATAAGGTTATACTTCATATTTCATAATCTATTTTATGAAAATACAGACTATCAATAACAATGGAGTTGTACCAAGTCGCGTGAGGATGTTTGAAAAGACTCGAACGAGAAAAGACAAAAAGCTTGTAGATGTTGTTGCTGAAGAAAAGATGGTAACCAGGATTATAACTCAACATAAATTTCAAAAAATTTGCAAATTGAAAATTCTAACACTTTAATTTGTTGTTTAGGTACAAATCACAGATTTGGTGTACTAGCGTGAACATGGAACAATTGAAATTAGCGATGATGAGATATGCTTGAAGGTCTTTGGATCCAAAAGACCAGGCCATGTACGTATGCGGGAAAGTACAGTTGCAGGTCATTCTCGCTATAGAAATCCAATTTATATGAAAGAGATTGAAAAATATAAGAAACAAGCAAATGATGCACGAGCTAGAGTTGAACAAGCTGAAAAAGTTGCAGCAGAAGCTAGAGCTAGAGCTGAACAGGCTGATCAGAAAGCTGAAAAAGCTCACACTTACATCAGAGAGTTATTCAATGTAATAAAGTCTAGCAGGATTATAGATGGCATGAATATTGACAACCCTAATGATGAGGTATTTCCTATAACTCATGGACTTATGGAACTCATTGTTTATTTATAACCATAGGTCATATTAATAACACTATTTATTTACAGATTTTGGAGTAAGATGGGAGTCCCTATAACTCATTGACTTATGGAACTCATTGTTTAGATGAAATATGCAAGCATTGAACCCATAGATGATCATTTTTTCTATTATCTTTTTTTGTAGTAATATATAAATGTTTTAAATTTAAGATTGATAGTGTATTACCTTAATTGGAACATAAGCATTGTTGTATGTAGTATTTTGGTGTTGAATTCATATATGTTTCTGCTCAACTTTGGTATGTGTCGTGTTCATAAATATCTAGTTAGTTGGACCGGTTCTTTGTGCATATGTTGTAGTTCTGTCTTCCATAGGTAGATCACTCTTTCATGGTAGAATGGAAGCATCAAAGCAATATATAGTAAGAATAATCAAACACTCATGTCTCTTAGTTATTATGTTAGTAGAATAATAAAGGACTATTGTCTTTCTATTATTAAATAAATTTGAGGTTTTTTCTTCTCTAATTAACCAGTACGTCTTGGATTTACTTTCTTCATGAATCTATAAATCTATTTAAATTATTATAAGATGTAATATAGATTTTTCTATAGATGTAATGTTATGCTCCTTAGTTTGTTGGGATTTGGTTTTCATTTGGAAGATCAGGTTCAACCGACAGGTCGAGGGGGCGTAACACTCCTGAAGATATCTGACAACAACCTCAGGTAGGATGTAGCATTATTACATCCTTGGCTGCTCAGTCAAAGCTTCCATTGGTTCAATAATCTGATTATGTATATCATGATGACTACTAGCACTAGCATGAAAGGTGTCAACTAGGGACTAAAATAGTTGTTGTGTATTACTTGTGCAAGAATCACCATTTGAAGCAACCCCATTTCATCGAGGTCATTTCCTCCAATATTGAAGGGTTGTACTTAAAAGGTAAGTCTCGAAATCTTCAGCTCACCAGCTAGTTTTCTAATACATTTTTTTAGTTCGTCGCTCCACCACTCTGCTACAAATTGGTTTCAGTCATTTGGTCTGTGCTGCTAGCTACCACACAACAAAGCCTCTCCCAATTATGCCGGAGGAGTTACATAATACGAGGGTGAAAGGAACTTACCGATATTGCTGAAGGTAATATATTCCTTTTTAAACTTTTATCTTGTAAATCTTGTCTTTGCATATAATTACAAGCAGAGTATGACGCATAATGACATTGCTGTTGTCGGCAGTGATGAATTCTCTCCGTGGAGTGAGAAGATTCAAAGATTCTGACCTGATAATACAGTGCCAATGCATGTCCTTGGGAATTGCTAATATAGAGAAAGGACCGATGCCTGAAGTACTTCATAGATTGGTTTGCGGAGATGTTTATTGTTGATATGGACATTGACTGTCGGCTAAAGAAAATGACCAGAGTTGGCCTAAGAATATGTTGTAGGGGCACATCTATTTAGCAGTCCAGCAGCTCACTTGCTTGATCCAAAAGGTACAGACTAGAGCTTCATACAGGGGTAGATATACTCAATAATCATCTATACCTTTTTTGCCTTTTGTTGTTGGACTTGTTATCATCACTGTAATGATGCAAAACTATATGCTACAACTGCCAAGAAGAAGCAGTCAACGAATGGGCCAAAATTTCTTGTAATATTATCCTTTTTATATGTATTGGGAACTTTTTGACTTCTTCCAAATAACAGCTTTGACTGCATAAGTTTATGAGCCACGTATATTTCTCTTTATAATGACTTTGTCAATATTTCCAAAACGCTCTGGTCCTATTTGAATCTTCTATTTTGCCGGATACCTCTGTTTCATTGTTTCTGTTCATCTACTTTTTTCTTTTGTTCACATTTTTTAATAATTTCATCTTAACTAATTTATATTCTTTCTCTCTGCAGTGTTGCAATGTATTTCCAGAACTATAGATTTCTGGCATATATTTATATTTATCATAACACCCTGTTGGAGCTTGATCATACAAAAAGCAATCTGTATATACATTCCCCGACCTGCATTGTCTGGAGGATTACCATTATCCCAACAGAATAACTGCCATATTTTAAGGTCTTTCCGTGAAGAATGTCGTTTCGACATTGTATATTTAATGGCATCATCTATTGGATGATTGGGTAAATAAAATATAACATTCTCAAATTTCCCTTCTGCTTTGATAAATCCTTGACGCTTTCTAAAGATGATTGCTCAAAGATGACGCCGCTTTTGGAAGGGTTGCTTCGTACAATACTCAAACTCATTTGACCAGTGGTTGGATGTGTCAACGTTTATGGAGAGGTATTGCTACTACTATCTTTGTCTTTGTGTTTTAATTTTTAAGTAGCAGCTTGCACCCTGTTTCCATTTGTAGATTGACGCAAACTCATGTGCGTTATATGTACCTACAGATTGAGGGCAAAGTTAGCCTACAGATTTCCTCTGGGAGGGAAAAGTTAGCCTCTGTACCTTCTGGTGGCAGTGGTTGTGTTGCAGTTGCGGCCCCTGCTGCAGCTGGTGGTGGTGGAGCTCCAGCTGCTACTGCTGAAAGCAAGAAGGAAGAGAAGGTCGAGGAGAAGGAAGAATCAGATGACGATATGGGATTCAGCCTGTTTGACTAGAATGCTGGTTGTTGTTTGCAAGTTCCATTAGAAGATGAAACTAGAATGTTTTAAGGCTTTGATGTTTTTTTCCTAGAAGTTTGGTACAATTTTTGCCATAGCAAATTTGTAGTCGAAAATATGTTGGAATACTGGTGCAGTTGGTGCTCCTTTTTGATATAGGCTCATATACAGTCGTGACTAAAAAAAAAGAATTCATATCGTCGGACAAAGACTGAAGAGAAATGAGGTCAATGCATAGCTATGGAGGATAAAAGCAGGATGGCATTGCAAGTGGGGCAAGCTTGAAGATGATATGGTCTTTCAGCCACTGAATCACCTATATACTTGGTATTTTTGTTGCTGCTTGCAAAACATGATTCGGTAGTCCTGTGATGGCCCAATCATAAGAGTTATTTGGATGGTTGAGATGTTTCTTCAGCCAGAAGTCCTCTTAGAATTAGATGTCAGATTACAGTTTTATAGACACTGATCATGTACAAACTTATGTCTTTATTAAGAATACAAAAAAAAACAAGATTAAGCTTTGTACAGAAGAAAATATGAAGTGGATGACATGATTCTGGATTTTTATTCGATCAATGTGGTGCACATGTATAAATGAGTTCTCAGCCTAATTTCTCCAAACGCACAGTCCGAACTTTCTAAAGTCTTTACCCAACTAATATTGAATCTAAAATAATGATACGTTAATTTCCCGGCATCTTGGAAATGTCGGGTCTGTTTCTTTGAGGTAACTTTGTAATGCCGTTCATGCTATTTATCGGCGTGTATGTAATGTCGGGTGTAGCATTATTTCCAGGCAATTTGAAAATGCTGAGAATCTGGTACCGGCATGTCTATAAACGACATCTTTCCGACATATTAGAATGTCGGGTTTGGCATCATTTTCCGGAGATAATCATTTATCCCCGGCATGGACATAATGCCGATTTTGATACTATTTACGATAATTCTTAATATGTTGTGAAACTTTTGGGGGCACACTTTTCAACGACATTTTTCCGGCATATTGAAAAATGCCGAATAAATACTATACCGGCATAGTTATGCAGTTTTTACAACATGTCATTATGCCGGAAAATCTAATATTTGTTGTAGTGTATTATGGAGTTAGGAGCACTTTCATTATAGAAACAGTCTAAAGTGAACTTTGACGTCAGCCTTTCCATCGGACATGGGGATGAATCACTCAAACTGGTGGAGTAGTGGTGGAGTAGGGGATGATAAATTAGGCACACCAATAGAACATCGGTGGAGATGGAATTGTGAATACAATGCACAGTGAGAGGAAAGAAAGACCAAGAAAGAAACATGGCTGAAGCACTATCACCAGAATAAGGCAAGATAGGAAATATATGGTGAATCTCGAACCATTAACAACACTCATTCATATACACAAGGATAATACATGAGGAGGAAAGTAAAGAAAATTGTTGTGAAAAACTTATTTTAGAAAGGGATCTCTACCATTATGAATTCTACATGCTGGCGTCAAATTCAGTGGACAACAAAGAAGAGGAGGAGTACTGATCAAATTTCCGAGGAGGTTGTTACGCCAAAAAGTTCCCTATATGGGGCCATAGGTTGTACTCCAAAGGGGATATAACCTACGACTCTCCTACCAAAAGATCGGGAATGCTAGAGTAGAGATCCATCAGAGAAAGGACATTACATGAGTGAACATTGGTGAATCAAAACCTAGCAAGAGCCAAGGTGGCACCTGTATCCTAAGGTAGTCGCCAAGCACAGGACAGTGGTGTAGCAGTCTGCTAATGTACAACAACTAGTTGTGCATCACGTTGGCAGGTATGACCCATCGTGATCTAGTGTTGGCGGCGACCTGCCACAAGTGGGCATTGAGTTGACACAGTTTGAGGTTGGGTCATAGGGTAGGGAAGAAGGAAAATTATAAGAAGTAGAGGAGCGGCACATGGGAGAGATGGAGAGGGGATGGGAGTTGTTTCTCTAGAAACCCGGACTATTAGAAAATTTCTCTTGATATCATGCCAAGATGATTGGTCGGATCATGTCCGCCTAAAGAATCCATATATACATCCTCTCTCTACCTAGTACTCGCCTGATGATCCCACGTCCATCTTATTGCGGATCCCCTCAATCCGATTAGACTGTCTCCTAGACCAGGGTCTGGGTGGTCGCCGGCAGGCCTTCGACGGATCCGCCCCATTTCCTTATCCTGGAATCGGCAGCCATTGCCTGCAACCACAGTCGAGCAGCTGATGGTTAAAAGAGCAGTGGAAAAGGGAAGAAAAAGAAGAAACATGTCAACCAAGACCGAGCTAGCAAACTATGGTCGCAAGCAAACAGACCTCCTTCTTCCAATTGGTGCTGAGAGTGATGCCTGTCAAGATGAGTGTCTGAAGGAGGACGCCGGTGACCATCCCGCTCCATACACCCTGCGCGAGTCAAACCCAGTTATACGATGGTATGATCCAGCGAGACGAAAAAGAAAGTAGAATCGAAGGATCAAATCAAGCAGTGATTTTAAGCTTGCTCGTAATTTTATACCTGGACTCCAAGGTCGAAGTAGGAGCCAAGAAGGAACCCCAACGGGAGGCCAACAATGTAGTAGCACCCGATATTGATGTAAGCCACAAGCCACTGCCACCCAGCTCCCACAGCCACACCTGTAGCATAGGCATAGAAAGTAACAAGGAGCAAATCAGCAATGAGAGATGCATTTCAGTGGTCTAAAGATATCAGAGGATGAGCCCGCCCACCTGTAAGGACTGGCTGCACACTGTTGAGGAGGAGCGTGAATGCAAAGACCAAGGCAACGTCCGACACGGCCTTCGCCACGACGGGGCTGTTGGTGAAGGGTAGGCCGTAAACGTCTCTTGTGGCGATGACGAGGCAGAAGAAGACGAGGCCCAGCAGTGCTGACGACATCACCACCACGGAGATTGCGAACTTGGCCGCCCTCGGACGCCCTGCTCCCAGCTCGTTGGAGATCCGGACGCTGTCTCGGCAAGGATGATGTCAGTATATATTAATTGTCAAAGCATTTTACAGGGAGCTAAGTACGTAGCTAGATTGGCTTCAGATTCAATACCTAATGGCAGCATTGAATCCCAGGAAGACCATGACTTCCCATCCGCTTAAGTTGATGCTGTAAAATGAGAAAATAAACGTTATATGCCAACTAGATGAACAAAAGAGCGGATTTTGTAATAGCAAATTAAGCTTCATTGTTCCCTCACCAGATTGAAATGGCGGCCACGGCGACCTGTGGGTCTTTGAGCCGTCCTGCAAGCACAACCAGCAGCGTGTAGTACCAGAACTCCAGGCTGCAGGATTACCGTTTTATTAGGACAGTCTAAATATTACATACAGAACTAAGACAGCATACGTTAATTGTAGATGATCACGTACCACATCATGATAGCAGACGCAATAGACAGCCTCGCAAACGCCCCCAAATCCTTGAACGCACTCCAACTAAACCCAGTCCAAGCCCCAGGGCACGCTCCAGCAGCAATATATACGAACTGCCCAACAACAACAACCCACCACGCCACATTCAGTGAGATTGCAGCACCAACAAGGCCCATCTTAAGCTCTACGAGCAATACCCACGACAACGCCAGGTGGACAACAAGAGCCAGGGCCGAGACCCACGCCATGGCCATCACTTTGCTCTGCGCCTGCAAAAACTTCTGAATGGGGAAGTTGAACCCATAGGCGAACAGCTGAGGGATCATGTACAGTGAGAACCTCCCCGCCGCGTCGGCGATCTCGGCGTCTTGGCCGAAGAAACGGAGGACAGGTGAGGCGAAGAGGTAGAGTGGGAGGAGGAGGATGCACATGCAGGTTAAGATCACCCAGGAACGCTGCATGTATATGCCAAGCATGTGGTACTGCTTCGCGCCGTAGGCTTGGCCGCAGAGGGTCTCCAGCGCGCTACCCATTCCAAGCTGCATTAGAGTACCGAGAAGAAGACAGGTTAGAGGCAGAAAACATAAGTCCGTACCAGATTAAGGCACTATAAAGAAAAAGGCCGGACTACAGCCCAGTGACACAATAAAGTCGGATAACATAAGCTAGCTTTGAGTCTGGGCTTTCAATGGGATAAATTAGACACCCACGTGTACTAACGCCACAAACAAGCATGCTTGATGCTGCAAGACGGCCTTCTTCGTCGCACCACAAAGTAGAAGGCCGGACAACAGCCCAGTGACAAGTGACCAACCCGTGATACAATCGAAGCGGATAACACAAGCCCAGCTTTCAGTATGGGCTTCAGATGGGATAATTTAGACACACACAAGCCATACTTGCTTTGTCAGATGCTGCAAGACGGGTTGAAAACATTGGGTTGCTCCTGGGCCCTGGCAGTCCATTTATTTACCCGATTTATAGAGGTATCAATATGAATCTGGCATGTAGTTATAGTTGTTGCCTGGATATTAAATAATCACAATACTGTTTCTTGAACTGCATCTTGTGGCAAATGTAGGTTGAGCATTGATGTACGCGTTTCTCGGATCTGGAAGCACACATCCATGTGGCACAGTTCTAAATGGGACTTCGGCAATCTAGCAACTACATTAGTCAACATGGTCCAAGTACACGGGATATAGATATTTAGGCATGACCGATGCTCATAGGTCCCTCGGGACCTAGTTAAGTATAACTATATCATCCAGTTAACTACTTGTACAGAAACCTCTAGTGTACAAGTAGTACATGTGCGTTTGGTCGCCAGCCGTGACGTACTTTAGTGCACATTTCCGAGAAGCCCTTGTGCGTTTTCCCTTCTAGAAACTAGTATGGATGAGGTGGGTAGTTGTTGGTGATTGGATTTTTACAATACAAAATTAAGAGATATAATATTTATAATTATGAAAAACATTTTCTTATGTAAATTTGTCGACATTTCTTAATAATATATAAAAAATTATATGTATATTAATATTATTTTGGTTAGTTTGGTTATCTAGGGATCTCTCGGTCATCCATAAACTATCTTTTTAGGTGAAGTTGAGAGGTATTTCATTTATCCCGTCCTCACATGCTAGAACAGGAGACCAAGACAAGAAAAGAGAATAAACTAAACATCAGTAGTTTCGACAACTCGACTGAACTTGAACCCATCTCGTCCAAGCAATGGCCACGGTAATCTCGGGCAGAGGATCCTTCGGTTGAATTAGTCGAATCTGTCATCCTTGGTCAGTTTCGTCAGCTCATCAGCAACCATGTTAGCTTCTCCATCCACAAACTAGTTAACTGGACGGATTGACATGGATATGGTGATATAAAAGGTAACAAATTTCAACATCCAAACATAAAGGTTGCCTCGTGCGTGTCCGCATTTTGACCCAATCTAACAAATATAGGTACCAACTCTGTTCAGGCTTACGCTACCATATTCACGCAAGCAGAGACTTATTTCTGTATTGGCCTCCCAGTCAAAGAACAAACAAAAAAAAATTATACAAATGAAAGAGGGGGTTGTAGTAATGAGATTATAGGAGAGTTTGTAAATGTCGAATTTGGTAGAGACAATTGTTGTTGTACTACAATAAGTTATTTTTTCGTCTAAAAGTGATCAAGCATGAGAAAACGTGTATTCAGAACCAGCACACCTTCATCCTTTTAGGATTTGATATTTTTGGATTCTTAGTTCTAAAATATGTGGAGCTTCTGAAGAGGGTCCAAAAAGTTATAAATAGTAATGTTATGACTCTTAAGTGTATAGATGTAGTGTTTTAAAATATTAGTTTTGTTATCCAAAAAAGATTAGCGGCGCAACTTGTTACCCACTTGTCTTCTATTTCGATGTTTAACTTCTTGTCAAATAAAATAATTTATGTTTAATAGCAATAATGCCGAGGAATTTTCAATCTATCACACTCAGCGATGCATGACTTTTAATTGTTGCTATATATTTTTTTCTATTCTGATGTCTCAATAGCTTTCAAACTTAAAACCTGTTTGATGTGACGCCAGTTTATATAAAAACTTTGGATGATCTAAAATATTGGTTAAACCCCAAGATTCTTCAAATGGAAAATCAGGCTCAGATAGCGGGGTCGTCACGCAGCAGCATGCTGTGTTAGCTTATTCGTATTAGTTGGCCCAAGGCAACTGTTTATACAAAATGACAACCAAAATTTTATTGTTTTACGAACGCCACTTCTGCCATTCTCCGGCCATATTTGACGGGGTATTGAAGACGACGTCATGAAAACGAGATTACACTTATAATTCGAAATAGGCAAGAGGTTTAGGCGAACTGTAGCTTTAGACGCTGAAAAGTGTTACCAAGGAAAGTACATTGCTGCCACTGGTTAAGGAGAATTACAGAATATATATTTATACGCAAAAATGCGATCGTTTTATGCAGATCACGATATGTACTGGAAAATCATGTGATAGTTCTTTTCTATTTCTGTCATTGGTTAGCAATTAGGATGCATGGGGTACCATCTCATCTGTTAATGGAGAGTTCACAAATCTCGAGCTGAGATGATGTTTGAGACATGGCTAATATTTTCTGACATCGGTAATATACAGATTTTTTGTTAGCAGAATAGAGTGTTGTGATGGCAGATATATTTATGGCATTTAGCATGTATGTATTGTATGTAATTTATGAATTATTCGTAGCGTACAATTATTTAACTTTATATAAATTCCCAGAGGAGAAGGGAGCAAAAAGTAGAATAGGTCAACTTTAATCTGGTCCGTTCGTATTTTGACGATCAAAAATCAAGTAGGGTACCGAGGCTGCTACGGAACTAGACATTGACACGAAGGAGTGGAAGGAAAAAAAAAGAGTTCCGTGAATAATGAATAAGACAGGCATAGCAACTTACCATCATCCCGAAGGCGAGGCCGGCGATTACCATGTTCTCCGTTGAGACGGCGTCGAGCTCCAGCGTCGTGAGGTGGCCGGCAAACACCTGTGTTATCGCCCCAAGTGAGTACTGCGCGATGGACGTGAAGATGGCAGGGCCGGCGAGGTACCACAGCTTCCTGTTCTCGTCCACCGCCTGCGCGAAGAACTGCTGGCAGCTCTTGATCTCCTCCACGTCGTCAACGCCGCCGTCGTCGCCGCCGTGTGACTTTGGCAGCAGAGGCGTGTGGCTGCTCCCGTCCTCCATGGCGGCAGTGGGGTGCAGCTCGGACGGCCTGCAGGATCGGTCGCCTCGTCTGATCCGCTCCCCGACCTTCGAGCTAGGAGATATTCTAGGCGCGGGCGGGGGGGAGGTGGGGTTATCTAAGAGCGTGAGTAGTAATGGCGCGCTGCTCCCCTTATAAAAGCGCGACCTCTGTGATCGTATGTGGTTGGGGAATTGGGACCGGCCCCGAAATGGGTCGCAGTCGACAATTATCCAGACCTTCTGTACCATATGGGCCGTCGATCCTATTACGCCTGGACCATGGCAATGTGGGTCATGGTTAGACGATCGTTCACGGCAGTGCAGTACGTTATGTGTTGCCCTGTGCCGCTGCGTCAGTCTCACTCTAATTTTTTTTTTTTTTTTTTTTTGAGAGCGTCTCACTCCAGTTTAGTGGTTCATTATCCGGTGAAATTTTTTTCGGACTTTTCCTCGACTGGAAAACTCTTTCAAAATAGTACTTTTCAACATCTACTTTCCGGTCGTAACCAATGATGGCCTTGCTCATTCCAATAATTGAATATTTGTTCTACTTCTTGGAACTTTGTTAAGACCGAGGGGGGCACAATAAATAAAGATGGCAAATTCGTTTTGACTTCTGCCATTATTTTTTGGATCTGCATGGGTCGAAGCCCACCCCCTCTCCAAATAGGTGCCAGAGTCCGGATGACCCAAGAGGTTGGTAAATACAGCTGACCCGAGCGGGGAATCGAACCAGCGACCCTTCATGAGGGCGCGCTGGCTTGACCGCCCGGGCTACGCTGGCCGGATTTTTTCTGCCATATTTTGGTTTGTAAAGTTTTGGCTAAAAAGTAGTCTGAAGTGTATATAGCGAACCGGGAAACTTCCTTCCCTTTGGGCTCGTTTGTTATAACTTGTTGTACCTCGCATCCGTGATATGAAGTTTAACTACCCAGCTAAGGAGAAAAATAGGAACTAAGTTGTGAGGTGGGTACCTTTCATTGTTCAGTCCCCACCTTTTAAAATCCTAGTATGTTCGTACACAGGAACGTTAGTTCCTTTCTGGATCACTAGGTTGTGAGGCGGGTGATTTTCATTGTTCAGTGCATTAGTTGTGCAAGCAGCATACCAGACACCAGTCCGGACGGGTGAGTTTTAAGTACTACAAAATCTGGCGTGATTCTAACTGTGAGATTTATATAATAACAACTACCAGGATAATTAATTGTTTGCGGATTTACATACGAGATTTATATAACAACAACTACTAGAAGAACTATGGAAAGAGCCACCATTAATTAATCTTTAAGTCATATATACCAATAACTACCGGGACTTGAAATATCTGGACACAAACAGCTGCTAAGAGGTATAAATTTGATTGGATTTAAGCTTATGAGTGATTTACTCATACCTGATCTGACAAGATATAAGTTCTTAATATAATGATAACTTCTCCCATGAAGTCCAAAAGTTTCTCTACATTTCACAAGTTATAGCGCATCCAAATGAATAATGTAGGCCTTATTCTCTATGCGTGAGATTTTAGTTTTTTCTTCGATACGGTGTCCATGTATATATAGAGAGAGAAAGAGAGAGTTATATTTCGATGTGTAGATCATGTTTGACTTGGAGATCAAATTTCTAAAAATATATTTTTATTCACTCAACGGATATGCCTTTTTAAATATGTTAAGATTTACACTACAGGAAAACTTAGCAATAACGGCGGAAAAAGTTGGTCGTAAATGTGAATAAGTTTGTCGTTAAAACTATTAGCGATGAGAAAAAAAAGTCGTCGCGTCTTGTCGTTATTGTTCTTGCCGTTAATAAAAATAACGGCAAAAAATTTCAGTTCGTCGCTAATACAAAACACGACGACTTATATAGTTTGTCGTTAATAGTTTTAACGACGAAATTAAATGTCTGACGTTGATACTATTTGCGACCACACAAACTTGTCGCTGATACTAGTAACGACAACTAACATGCTTGCTCACAAAGTCAACAACGACGTCTTTTTTCCGTCGTAAATAGCTATAATGACAAAAAAAAACTAAATTCCAAAATTTGTCCATCACGTTTGCAACACACGTGGATCCTCACCTAAGAAACATGAACACGTACACATGTATGGATTTCTCCATAGACAAGAGGGACCATAATTTCCAACAATGCAGGATGCGACACTAGGAACGACTAATTTATAAGTATACAAATATGTCGATTTATATATAAATATTTTGACATATATTAAACTTTATGTATAAACACACAAAATGATATAAATAAATCATCCATGAAGGGAATCTCCATGGAATCCAACCAACAATCAACATATAGAATATATCCACAAGTCAGAGTACAAATTAACTCAACAAATATATTAAGATTCTTAATTATAAAATTGTTACAGGAAGAATATATGGAATGGTAATATCAAGGGAAGCAAAATTTTGGATGCAATAGTTTTCTTTGTTTATGTAAGTAATGGTGAACATGTACTATTTGGAGGAAGAATGAGAGGGGGTAAAGAAATATGTTGGCGATGATGGAGAAGATGAAGAATAAGGTGTCTTGGAGGTTGAGAGGGAAGAAAGAGAAGAGGAATACATTCAAGTGTTACTTAAGATGCACGTACAAGAGAAGAGTAGGGGAGATGGAGATGTAGAGAAGGAAGGAAAGAGGAGGCATAAGGATGAACTTTTTACTACTTTTGTTGAGATAAGCTAATAGGGATGACAACACTTTTCTATTAAGTGGACATGTCAGAGGCATGTTCTTCATGTGTCCAAGCATATCCATGTCAGAAACGTGTCAGACACAGACACAACAACCTCCAAATAAAACATGTCACGACCTAAGAAGCATGGACATGGACATGGACACGGACACGAGAGGGACACGGTCACGGGACACAGTGATTTTAAAAAATGTAGGACACAGACACGGCAGACACATTTATACATATACATATGCATATGCATATGTACACATACATATACATATATATATATATATATATATATATATATATATATATATATATATATATATATGTCGGCAAGGGAATAGCCCGGTTGGCAAATTCCGCTGGTCCCCAATGAGGAGACTCAGGTTCGAAACCACACAGAGAAGCATCTCTTGATTTACCACCCTCTCGGGCGTCCGGCCTCCGCCACGGGTTATGGGCGAGGGGGGAGAAATCTTTCTCTCTTAATCATATATATATATATATATATATATATATATATATATATCTGCCATGGGTTATGGGAGAGGGTGGGGAGAAATCTTTCTCCTTTTTAATTCTAACGGAAGTCCGAAACCAGAGTAAATTTAGAACATTTTGAGATACTTATCTTTTGCAGATTCAAAGATGAATCACAAAATATGATCCTTCACTTGAGTTCATGGACGGATTTTGAACTGGAAACTATCACTAGACTGATTCAAAGAGATGTACTATCCAACTTTTGTTGGGAGAACCAAATAAGGATTACAACACTTTTATATTAAGTGGGCATGTTAGAGGCATGTTCGCCATGTGTCCAAGCATGTCCATGTCAGAAACGTATCAGACACAGACGCAAAAACCTCCAGGAAATGTCTATGCTTCATAGATCCTACAATTTTAAATTTCTAATATTGATCTGAAAATGTGAAAGCATGCATCTTTTTGTGATAACTTATCATAAGACTTAGTCTACAATACATGTACATAAAAAACAAGGAGGGGTCTACTAAAGTATGGAAACCGAAGGAAATTTTTAATAATGCAGACAGTAAGCGGCCTGTTGTGAAGGAAATCATGAACTCTTGCT
The DNA here is from genome assembly GCA_963693085.1 of Alisma plantago-aquatica. Taxonomy (NCBI): domain Eukaryota; kingdom Viridiplantae; phylum Streptophyta; class Magnoliopsida; order Alismatales; family Alismataceae; genus Alisma; species Alisma plantago-aquatica. The sequence goes on from OY856411.1 coordinate 1,041,150,015, forward strand.
AGGGCAATACAGTAGAGAAGGCATCCAGGCCGATGGGCGCCTCTAAAGAGAAGAATCATGTAGTAGTAAACTCGGAGGTGGATGAGGTGGTCCAAGTGATGGAGGAGATCAACACAGAGAACGCAATCGCTGTTGAAGACGAGGCTCATGTGGGAACAGGAGCCATATAAATTGGTTAAAGGCAGGGGATGGGAATTTTGTAAACCAGAGAAGAAGGAGAAACACGATTACTACACTTAAAGATCACAATGGGGAGTGGATCACTGACGAAGAAGAACTAAGAAGAACATATAAATATGTTGGTGGTGATGGAGAAGATGAAAAATAAGATGTCTTGGAGATTGAGAGGGAAGAAAGAGAAGAGGCATACATTTAAGTGTTACTTAAGATGCACAGGAAAGAGATAAGGAGGGGAGATGGAGATGTAGAGAAGCAAGAAAAGAGGAGGCATAAGGATGACAATACTGGTGTAAGTAATGGTGAACATGTACCATTAGGAGGAACAATGAGAGGGGAGAAAGAGAAGAGGCATACATTTAAGTGTTACTTAAGATATACATAGGAAATTTGAAACTTCTGCCGTAGGAATTATTAGCTGAGCAGACATCAATTCGTGTAGAAAGCGGCCGCACTGGCCGCTTTCTTAATCGCTGGTCGTGTTTTAAAGAATTGTTCAATGCACTTAGTTAAATATAAGGTCCAATATCTTATGATTTAGACAGCTATGTTCTGAACAACTAAATATGTGACTAAAAAATTATATAGTGTAGACAATTGATACGTGCAGCTAAGTGTATTCAACATAGATTATTATTGTTAAAATACTAAATTTATATCAATTCTGATAGGAAAAAAGAATGAGTACTCACAGTTGTATATTTTAATGAGTAAGAAAAGAGTACTTACCTTTTGATTGCACATATTTGGTTTATCTTGATCCAAAGACAATGAGACACTCATAGTGAAGAATAAGTTGAAGAAGAAAACCATTTATAGCTAAATCCCATAATAGAGTGTAATATATAATCTGAATACCAATCATCATCACCATAAATGAAACCTACAAAAGAGATTTTAAGTATTAGAAACATAATTCATGGAATGCACATATCTCCGGATGTGCGTCGGACACATAAAGCCGAATGTGCAACGAACACATATCTCCGGATGTGCAAACGGACACATTTTCCGCATGTGCAACGGACACATATCTCCGGATGTGCAACGGACACATTTTCCGCATGTGCAACGGGGCATATTTTCCATATGCTCACTCGAAAACCAAAACAACATATACATTGTGCGTTGAAAAACAAAACGGCATGCGTTTAGAAGTTTAGGGGATAGGGAGGGGTTTCCAAGAAGTGTTTCAGTACAAGACTCCACTCAGCCTTTTAATGGATGTGACATTCTTTTCTTGCATCAAAGAATTTACTGTGTGTTAACTGAAGAATGAATCGAGAAGAAAATAATATATAGCTCTTTCCATAATGAGTGTGCACATATCATATGAATAGAAATCATCATCACGTATTTAAAACTATGTACCTGCAAAAAAATAATATATTAGGGGCACATATCACTAAATGTGCAACAAACATATAACTTCAGATGTGCAACGAATACATTTTCCGCATGTGCAACGGATATGAATGGCTTATACCGATACAATGAGTACTCACAGTTGTATATTTTAATGAGTAAGAAAAGAGTACTTACCTTTTGATAATAATTGCAGATTTCACTGCAAGACTTCACTTAATCTTTTCTAGGTAAAATGAAGAAAGAAACCTGAAAAGACAAAGAAATGTATGAATATATACTGAAAACAACTATAAATATATATAATATATATATAAATCAAAGAAATATAATGAGTTAGTTCATGATTGAAAACTTACTTGTTTGTAATAGAAGGCCATCACAAAAGGGGAAGCATCTCCATATATATCAGATTTATAATAATTTAATTCGTTGATAAGTGAAATGATAATTTGATGAATCATGACATTGATAGAAGACCCATCACAAACTTGTGCTTGGTTTATTTTTTACCAATGAAAAGGAACTTCTTGTAATAGTGAAGAGTAAATAGAAGAAGAAAACCTTGTCTAGCTTAGTCCCATAACTGAATATGCAACATATTAGTCATCATCACTTAATGAGAAATGAAACCTACAATAAAAATTCAGATGCATTAGAAACACTATTTATGAAATGCACATAAAAATTCAGATGCATTAGAAGGTAAAGAATTTCTTTCATAAGTGATCACCTCCTTTGAAATGACATATGCTATCAATAAGGAAGTCTTTCGAGTGAAGAATACATTATGGATTGTCAAGATACTCATACAAGCATGATAGAGGAAGCATCTCCGTATAAGATTTATCATAATTTGATTTGCAGAGAAAGTAATACTCTTCTTTGGAAGAAGAAAACTATCAAAAGCAAGAAACACGTTAGATTGAAACACATAATAAAAACAAGGTTGGACTCTATTACCATTATCTTTGTATGGATAAGATATCAACTGATTCTGATTGTATAAATGTGTAAGTTCTCAACTTCTAGTGAAAGGGTCACCTTCAAGCTTACTTCTCCCAAGGGTTGTTGGTCTGTGAGATAGATAATCAAAGGTTGTTGGCATATTATACTTCGTACTTCACATTTTTGTGTGTGTGGGGTTTCTCAAGATTGGCATATTATACTTCGTACTTCACATTTAAGGTTTACAAACTCATCATTATCCTACCACCCTAACATGAAATATATACAATATCATATATAAAACATGGATATCATCAGGAAAATATGTTTTCAAATCTCCACTACAAAATACTTCCAAGCATAGAAACATGTATCCCAAATGCATACCTTATCTTAAAAAAGAATATAAGTTAAAAAGTCAAAAATGTAGTCCAATCCCACCGAAACATGATCAAACTCATGGTCACCAGGTCAACCTATAACAGTAATATCAGGCGTGTCTGAACATTTATGCTTTCTACATAATAGATGCAGGTTGTATCTTTATCCAGATCCCTTTTTACCTCATAGGACATTCGAGGCCTTGCTATGTTGTGGCGTATTGGTTTCTTATAATAAACATTGGTCATTCATGTGCCTAAAAAGAGAGAGAATATGCAGATGCACTAGGAGATGTCAGGTCAAAAAAACTTGCATATAAAAATAAAACAACCACCACAGGAGGTCTTAAGCATGAACTTTTGAATAAGATATTTGAAATCATTTAGGAATCACCAAGCACACTTCAAATCTATATGCATTTTAGGTCCAAAGGAGACGACTTCTCTTTCTATTACCATTATAAAATAGCATAGTTGATAAGTGTTCCAGTAGCTTTCTCTCTTGTTTCGATACTAATTATTGTTCGTCAATGTTGACAACATACAATTTTTCTCATCGATCTTATCTCTTAAATATCATTTATAGAACCTATAAGAAACCAAAAGTCAGCTGTGTATTCAATTTATCTTAAGATAAGAACAATTTATACCTATTAGTGCAGCAATCACCCGAAGTTAATAAGAAAATATAGTTAGAAAAAGAAAAACTATATCCAAAAATTATGCAACAAAGCAAATTTCAATAAGGATATGAATCTTGTCTCATGTTTTCTTACATACCAACATATACCTACGTCTGAGAATACATCGTACCCTTCTATCTATAAATCTGTTGATGTATGTCTCTTGGTTGGAGATGGTGTCGCCCATGTCTGTTGATTAGAGTAGTGTCACCATCGAATAGAGTAAGGAACTTTTTTGCCAATACTACTATAATATAGTGTGATCCATCCCACAAGTGTACATGGGACTACTACATCGAAAACTGCACATAAGAACTAACCTTCAGGTTGACGCAGCGGCGGCAATAACAACCATCACACCCAGTGCGGAATAGGGGTTGGAAGAAGTACTATGAAAAGGTTAGTAAAGGTGATGAGGTTTGGTTTGATAAGGAGGTGAGGGTATCAGTAGTGTGGGAGGAGCTGACGCTGGTAAAGCTGATCCTTTTTGGGCGGAGGAAGATATTTGGGGAAATTCCTGGCGGCAATAGAGGGGTGCGGGAATGAGGAAAGGGGGGAAAGAATTTGGGTGAAAAAGGATTCGCGCAGAGGCACGTATACAAAATTTTTAATAGCGCCGAAATCTAACAGGCTGGAAGCCATGGGGACATGGATAACGATGGAATTCATATTTCATTAACGATAAGAAAAATGTTTGGTCATAATTAACTGCATGCAACACTATCTGTGTGTCTATAACGACATGAAATTTAACATGAATAAATGATACGGGACTAGGAAGAGAAAAATGCTTACAATACAGATGCAATTTTAGAATCAGTCATTATTCTTCAGTTTAACTTATCTCCAATAGAATACAATGCTATTTGATTGGAAAAAAAAAACATAACACCTATGGTACATTGAGACTACAAACAACAATTAATAACTCTTAAGATCTTACTAGTTAAACTAAAGCACTGGAATATTGGCTAATAACTTTTAAAGTCTTACCAGTTTATTTGAAGCACTTCAGAATTGTCATAAGAGAGAATAATATTGTATCAACACGGTCTCATTACGCTGCTGCAATTAATTCATGGTCCATGAAAGTCGATCCATGTGAATTCATGGTTGAAGAAGCTTCCAGGATGGTGACTTGCAAAGGGACACAGAGAGTCCCAACCCCGAAGGAGCCGCCAATAATGCTACAAACGCCTCCCCCATCAAGACCCAACATCTTGTAGCCTATGGATTGAGAATGAATTGGATCAGGTGTTTGAGGCATAACCTCAAGCACCTCATGGTTGTCAGTGGCAAGGTCCTGACATACCTCTCAGTGCTGCTCCCTTGATCAGTAGCAAAAGAGGAAGAGGAGGGGGGAATCGCTAGCTCGAGAATCCCTCTGCCCAACAAGCCCTCCATCACTGCCACGATCACCTGGATCCTCCACAACCTGGTCCCCTGACGCTCCATCCTCGATCAGGTATCAACTCCTCTCCACCAGTCCAGCTTGACCACAGACATCTGCAGCCACACCTACATCTGGGTCACCCAGGGGTTGAGTCTCTGACAACCCGCCTTGGTTGGACTTCCACGCGAGGAACCGCTCGTGGAAGTCTGAAATTGATGGCGAGCTACAGGGAGGCGGAGTCGAGAGGTGAAAGAGAAGGGGGCCATATCTCCAGGGAGGTTCCTCGCCTTGCGTCGTGGTCGTCTCTAGAGATGGAGGCCAGGTTGTAGGTCACCACCTTCTTCCACCGCTCCCTCACGAACAGGTTCAGCGTCGCTGCACAGGATACCTACGACTGTGATCCACCCTCAATAGGTCGGCTAGGAGGATCGCCCAGTAATGGAGCCCTGAGGTGGCCCGCGCGCCGCCTCAGGCTTGAGATCCTCTCGCCGCCGCCGCCCCTAGGGCAGAGCAGTATGCGCCCACATCAAGAGAGGTAGTTCAACCAATGTTAGGGAATATTGGATGATCGTTCTGGAAACGTAAGAGGAGGGGACCTGGAGAACTTAATTTGTTATGAAATATATTTTTCAGGCCAATGCAAATACAAAAATTATAAACTATTTCTAAAAGTATGAATAATATTTGTGAATGAAATCAATTGGTGTGGGTGTATGCTTTGGGCTTGATTTGATGGAAGGGGTGAAGAGTTTTAACGACGGAAAGTTTTATAATTTACGTCAGAAAGAAACTTTGGTCGTTATTGGGTACATCAATAACGGCCAAAAAAAATTCTTGCCGCCTTTTATGTAACAATTACGTCAAGATAATAAAGTGGTCGTGAGCTTTGACGTTAATACACCAGTTTCTTGTAGAGTATTGTTGTGATTTGCACCAGTAAGTTGGTTCAACGAGTAAATTAATTGATTTATTAGTTGTAGGTTCTGAGTTTGATAATTAGTTAAAGCACCCAGATAAAAGGGGAGGTTATAGCAACATTTAAAGACTCTCTTTAATGTTGTCGCGATAGAGGTGGATCTCATTCTCATGACCCAGATAAAAATAAATAGAGGTGGAGGTCTTTGTGTTAGTTCCTTAGAGTTGCAATCCTGTTGTGCATTCTTCCACTTGGGGTTAGTGAAATCATGTTTGTTATCAGATTTTATCTCACAAATGTGATTCCAATATTAAACTATATGTTTGAAGTAAATACAGTCGTGGTTGTATATATTTTTTATTTTACAATATTATTTGTACACTCAATGTAAATATAGTTGGTCCCAAATCCAGGTAAAGGAGGAGGATTGATGGTAGGTTGACAACCAACCATAAAATTTTGTCACTCTTTTTATGAGCTGACCCCAATGTGGTTGGGATTGATGCTTATGAGGAGGAGGAGGATGATTATTATTATTATTATTATTATTATTATTATTGTTGTTGTTGTTGTTGTTATTATTATTATTATGATTATGATGATTAGTTGATGATGGTGATGATGATGTTATTTGTAAGACCCCTGACCCAATTTAGCCATCTAGTTCTATTTTTCTATCTTAATCATATGTCTAGATGCTTGCTGATGTATGCTTTGGTGTTTTGTAGGTTAGCATTTTTTTTGAGGGTCTATGTGTGTAATGCTTGCCCATTTATCAACCATAAAATCATATATTGGAGCATCAACACACATATAATATAAGTTTGCAGAGAAAATATCACAAATCTAGCATATAATAGAATGTAAAACAACCATATTAACTAAATTTAAAAAAAAATGTAGTATTATGAAACTAAAATTCTGAGAGTCACATTTCCTTGCATGAACTAATAGGAAAAGAGAAATAATAAAATTCGAATTTGGAAGGATTTCTTATAATAAGTCCCACCAGTGATCGATATCCTACTTTCTTAAATCTAAAATTCCTCCAAGTTATCCCTCGGGATACTATCTGCAAATGTCGCATCCCCATCCATGTACAAAGAAAAGAATTCTAGGTTAGAATAAGTGACGTTAAATTCTATAACATAAAATAGTAATTACATTAGGAGGACTTGACATCAACAGTTGTAGTAAACATCATTTATTTTCAGCTTTTATCTTTTTGTGGTCATTATTATACAACAAGTCCTCCTATGTGGCACGACGCACCTTCTGTGGCATGAACTGTCTCATATGGCATGATGTACCTTGTGCTGGTGCAACACACCTTCTGTGGCATTGTATGCCTTCTACGAAAAAAAGTGCCTTCTATTTAGTGTACTGCAATACTTCTGTTGCATGAGGACTTATCACATAATATTAGATTATATTTTGGTGTTTTTTCTATTCCCCTTTTTCTATTTCTATTTCTAGTTTTGACATCACATTTTGATACCATAACAATATTCTAAATTCTATACAACAATTATGAAATAAACTTGAAGTATAGATATTCTAAATTTTGAGTAATATATTCATGATATTAAGAAATGTTGACTAGAACTTTAGGATTGTTATTGATACATATTAGTTCTACTAATAAAACTGAAATATTGAGGTTCATGGCATGCAAGAGAAGATTTCTACATTGCTCACAATGAACATATCATTCTGAATGTATCTGGAAATCTAAATGAAGCTAACTATTGCAATAAGGAAACATTCAAAATCAAATCATTTAGACCTACACTCATCCAAATTGTAACAGAAGGGACTAGAATTCAAAGGCATGGTCCACATACCTATGGTAAGCCAAGTCCTATATGGAAATACCGCTTCAAGTCCCGCTTCTGACCTTTTCCTGAAAAACTAAAGGGTATATTAGTTTTCATGTCTTTTCTTAGGGTCAAGACCTCTAGGGTTATTAGTGTTCTCAATTACGATTCCTAGGGGCATGTGTATAACTCTTTGAGTGGATACTAAGATCATGCACATGATCTAATGTCCTAATTATTACAAGGGTGCATTAACCTACTTTTTGTAGTAGATGAGCTACATGAGTTAGGTTTAGGGTTTTGATCACATTCACTTCTTATTTTCTTACTTCATTGACCCTACCTTTTAACAAGAACCTTCACATTTTACTTATCTTGATCCCTATACGTAGCCATATTGGTAATAGGATTAATGGTTTTGTTTTTCAACAGAGACGAGGGGTTATCCAAATCTCATTGATATACATGCATATACTTTATCTCCATGTTCTTGTTACATAAATATCCATAATTAGGGATATACATAAGGAAACATTATAGTATCTTAACATCATTATTAGAAACCACTTATCATAAATCTAGGTGATTGGGATTACTACATTAGCTATTAGTTTGAGTCATTATCTTCAAAATCATAAGAATGGCTAGTTTATATTAGTTCATCAATCATAGTCCTATGATGTAGCCAGTAGACATGTACTTGAATATATTATTACAATACCATCATTAGGATGAGATTAGGGTTTCATAGAAATCAACATACTTTTCTTAGGCTATGGTTAAAATTTGGTATATTTCTAGTTAACATATTATTTTCTAGGGATTTCTAAAGTTTTGATGATCATTAGTCAGTCAGTGAGGAGAGAATTGATTAAATGAAATAAATATACTAGTGAGAGGGACACAATGAAGGCTCACACCTCATCTACAATTAATTGGGCAAAAAATTAAACTACCCTCACAAAATACAATAGCCAAACTCGGGTACGGGCAGGAAGCTTGCTCGAGTGTTGTTCCTACAGTCCAATTAGGTTGTGATCTCCACAACAATCTCCCTGAAGGTAGGGGTCTAAGGAAACAAAGAGGAGTAACAACTTAATATTAAGGAACCATACTCATAGGGCCCTTTCATGAGCACATGGGACATTTGGAGCAGTGTGCTCGTCATGAAGAAGTTGATCTCCATAAAGTCCTAGATATAAATCAAAAGTAGAAATGAGAGATGATAGGGATTCATGGCCTCAAAAAAAGCTAGAGGGCATCATAAGTCTACCATAGTGTTAGGGAACTAGTCATAATGTCAAAATGAACTCAACTATGCCAACATGGAATACCTCTCATCAACCAATCATGAAAGAATTGAAGCTAGGGAGTGATGATTACCTCATGGATGATGGATCAGTGGACTAGGAGGCTTCTACAAGTCCACACAAGGGTTTTCATTCGGTTCTCAAGTTAGTTCCCTCAGAAACTCCTTAGTTGTGAAGATTTACCCCCTCCAGGAAGTGGTATGTCGTGAGGACAGTGTGTGAGATCACACCTAAAAAGAAGATTAGGGTAGAGATTGTGAGTGTATAGAAATGGTATAGATGTGAGGAATTGAAAGAAGTAGTGTGATTGAGGATGAAGGATGTTGGTTACTGGAGATGGTAAATATTTGGCACATGGAAATTAAGGGGCTAAGGGATAATATTTATGGGTGTATGCTGTCAAGGAAGATGGGGTGATGCTTTCTCAATGACTAGTAAGCCAAAAAAGTTGCTTTTGGGTGATCCACAACTTGTGACTAGGAAGAATACAAGGGTTGGAAAGAGGGGCTTATTATACATCTATATCTAGGGTTTGAGTAAGGGATAAAATGGTGTTGAATTGTCTCCTCGAGCCAATAAAAAAGGTTTCCAAGAAGACCAAGTCAATCACCAAATATTCACGATTGATTTGGAGAAGGGACCTAGTATACTAGAAGCTGGAGGTTGAGAAGGATGTTTGACAAATAAAGTCAAGTGGGTGTACCTTGGTCAAAAATGTGACGGTCCAAATAAAGTCCAATATGATTCAAATTTGGATAATTGCATTTATCCTAGTCTCAAATACCTTTATCATAGGTAAATTAGTTGTCTTCTCAAATGAACTCCAAATAAAAAAAAATTAACCACCTACTCATATTAGTGTCTTGAACATTCTAATAGATTAAGTTTTCCCACTAAGTGACTAAACAATAAATGTGCTTAGAAAAAGATAATTCATTATTTAAAGATATAATTAGGTCTTGTAATTATGTAGATTATTATTTTTATAGCTACCTTGTGATAGGAAAATTGTCAGTGCATGTTAATAACCCAAAATAAATGAAAAGACACTTTCATATTTGTGATGACTATGAATGGTATGTACTTAAGAAACTATAACAAATTTATCAAAAATAAGGATGTTACAATATGCAAATTACCAATGTTTGAGGGTTTTCTTTAAGTTTGCAAATAACATGTTTTCCTTCCTCTGTCTCCCTCTTGCTTGGACATGGTGGATGTACTTGGATGATCTAACTAAGCCTTATGCTTTTCTCTAGGTTGTAGTATGAATGGAAGTGGTATGTCTCTTTCCATCATTAGAGGACATATGGAAGTGCACATGGTTCTTTGTCTGTGAGGACCAATGAGGTTCCTCAACTTTTTTCTCGATAGTGGTATGTTTGGATTTTCATCGACTAAGAATTGAAGGGATTTTCTATCTTCCCATCGGTTGAGGACCTACTCGAATGGCTGGTCATGTGACCTTTTGTTCTTTCTCCAGTTGGCTATTGAGGAATAAGTTGGCTTAGTGGGGCAGTGAGTTTTCATTATTGAGTAATTGATGGAAAGCATGTATAGAGTATTGATGGTTTGGTTAACATGATCTACTGATGTTGATCCTAGAGTGTGTCTTTTGATGGTTATCTTGAGAGTCTATAGAAACAATAGCAACCAATGTGATCTCTACTCACATCTATCTATGATAAGGTTAAGCAGACTACCAATGTAACTTCTCATTTTGTGTACTAACGGAACGTCAGGGTCTGTATACCAATGAGGCAACAAACTAATGAATGTATGAGTGCTTTGACTAATAACTAAACAACTTTGAAGATTTTTTCTCTGGGGGTATATATATATCCCCCTTGTCCTTTCTTCTTAGATAACTTGTGCGAGATGAACCTTAAAGTGTTGTAGCATAGTAAGATGTCATCGATTGATTTCTATCAATAAAAATCATTATATCATCAATATTTGATTTTTTGTGGTTTGCCTTTATCCTCTTCTATGCTAATGAGAAACAAGATTTTTGGTGACTACCAAGATTAAATCAATGTAAGTGAAACTTTGATCCTTAGTTCTTTTGAAAAATTTACCACATTCTTCCTTTTGTGAATTTTTTCTAAGTGGTTTTCTCTCCAGGATTTCAATTGTTAAGTTTCACACCATGATTTCCCTTCTCCGTCCTTGCTTTATTTTATTTTATGTTGTGGACCAATAGATATAGAGTGTTAGGAGATGTATCTCATATCTTGGAGAGATTTTTTAATTTTCAGAGTTTGCCATGAAGCTTGAGGGTTCACATTGTCATTCTTAGTGAGTGGACTTGTCTCCACTCCCATTAGGTGAGTGATATAACGTTTGACTCATTATCTACCATGTACAACAAACTGAGATCTTCATGTAATATTCCTTAAAGATGTTAAAAGGAAGTATCTTTATCTATATTGTACATAGTATGTCAAGAATGTGAACTTCATGATGAAGTTATGTTTGCTAAAGTAATCTTTTGAAATTAAAATGTGATGGTTTAGTACTTCCCTATATAGATTCAATTTCTGTTGACCGAGTAAGTTTGAAGAATGTTGCTTTTGTGTATGGTGATGACCTACATGTTTGTACATGCGCTAGTACACACTTATCTTTCATGAGAGCATCCCTAAAATGTTTTCAAATCATTACTCTTTCTATTATGTTGTTGAAAGTTCTATAAATGGTTCCTTTATGGGTGAGGTGATAGTTCTAACTAGCTATTGTACTACCTTGTTGTATGTGCCTAGTAATGAGGTACTCGATAATGATTTCATAGGACATACTAAAAGGATTTCTTATCTTCTATTACTTTTTTGGGGGGGTGTTAAATGGTAAGCCTCGATGTGGATAGATACATGGTGTTTTTCTGTGTTTCTGGATGCTAAATTATGATAACCATATGTTTTATATTTTTGAAGTTGCAAGTAGCATGATTATTTGTTTTTCATTGTTATCTTTATTTATATGTTGCTTGATATAGTTGTTGAATGACAAATCTAACTAATAATGAGAAATGTAAGTTTTAGAGCCCTGAGTCTGTAGATCGTATTCCCTTGGGTTGCTAGGGGGAGTAGGAAAATGACTAAATCTTGTAGCAACCCTAAGTTGTGAGAATATGCTTGGAGTAATATGTTTAGTAGATATATGGGTACACATGGGGTCGATATACCTTGTCTTGTTCAAATTGTGTTTGCAACCCATAAAAGGTGGATAATATGATGAGGATTGACATATGAAGTGTGATGATAAGTTGGATTATGATATGAATGATTGTGTACCCGGGCAAGCCTAAGATTGTTGTATCTATTTTTAAGAAATATCCATGGTAGACTCATTCAATGGGCTCTCTACCTTTTGTTTACCTTGCTCAAACCTGAGGTTGTGAGGAGAGATCTGTAGAGTCCTAATATCTTTAGATCTTGTACAAATTGATGGAATAGCTTAATATCATCTAGCTAATTGATTGAGTGGTACACTTCGATCTTCCTATGTCATTACAAAATATGTCCAAGACTAGTATCATATACGTTTAAATTTATATGGCACTAAACATGGCTTTGCTCTTGAGATGACCATATCTATAGAATTGAAATATATATGTTGTCTAACATCTGTTGCATGTTTTGTCAAGGATGAAGCTATGATTGGGTAAATGTGTACCTCCAAGTACAGTGATAGTATTTATGTATCTAAATGTTTATAGTTTCCTTTAAAATATACTATCTAGTAAGTATTATATGCCTCATACATTATATCATATCTCTAGAGTTGGGGTCTCACCCAATGGTTTCTCTACATCTTTTAGGTGAATGTCAAAGTTACCCAACTAGTGGTGGAGAAGATTCACAATACATGATCTAACCCTTATAAGGAAGTAGGTGATGTTTGAGTGAAGGGATATTAGAGGTAGGTGACATTTGCATTACCTCCCTCAAAGATAAAGCATATAGGGATAGTGGTTGAGTGTTGTCCTTGTACTCTCACTTTTGTACATGCAAGTTTTGTTATATGTGTTTCCCAATTTGAGATTTTGATATATGTACATGGCCTCTAGAGTCCTAGTTATATGAGTTAGAAGGTTTCATGTGCATCCTCTACAGTAATGTCCCTTATGTATTGTCTAAAAATATGAATTTTGACAAGATATTGTGTATGTGGCTTGTGAACACACTATGTATCAACAACTTGTACATTGTGATACTGTAATTTGTTATGGGTGAACTTTTGTAAGGATTACATAGTGTTATTAATATTATCTATGATGTTGGACATTTTTGTCTTGTGATCTCTTGTGGCTTATGTGGATAACAATGACTGTTGTTTTAATATGATTTTGTTTTGAGTAATCTCGCTCGTAGCTATGGACCATCACATTATTATATGAACAATCTCCTTTCTATTATGAGAGATCAACCCAATGCATTTAAGAGAGTGAGTGGTGGATCTTTTCTTGTTCCATTACATATAATATGGATAAATTGGTTTTAGTATCACACTATTTTAGCCAAGTTTATTCCCATCTTTGTTTCTGTATTATCTTTTGATCTAATGAATCTACTCAGTATTAGCTTTCACATGTAATATTTTAGGATGATATACAACTAGTCTATTTTCCAAGTTAAGAAGATTTTGTTTACTTTCTACTATCCTTTTATGACTGTTTCCAATGTATACCCAAGATCCAAGTCTGCTTCAAGTTTCTTTTAGGTTATTGCAAATGCTCCTAAACTAGCTTAAGTTATCATTTATTGCCAACAACTTCCCACAATATTATTATATTGGTCATACCTATTCCTAAATCTTTTACATTTCAAACGAGTGAGGCCCTGTATAATATAGTTAGCACTTAGACGGATAGGCATGTGCTCTAGTATGATTCTAAAACCCACCAAGGATGAATACAATAAAAACTTTTTTCCCTAGAGCATGCATCCCATAAGTCTACCAAGAATCAGCTAGAATGGTCTTGTGGACCAAGTGTAACACATGTTGGTATCAATAAAGTCAATTAGATTTGCCTCATTGATAAAATCATTGAATTTTTCATGTTATTTGGGTGATTTTATAGTGTATCGCCATAATAAGATATTTCTACCACAAATCAAGTGATATTGAAGTCACTACCTATAAGCTAGGTAAGGTATTTATAGGGGTGGAGATGGACTGGTCAAGTCTGGTCTGACCCTAAAACCATAGACCAGACTACATATAGTGGTCTAAAAACACTCTAGACCAAAATTGACTATGAAAAGGGTCTGAGACAAATTTAACTTGACTATTAAAATGTGGTCAAGTTTGGGTTAATTTGGTTTCAAACAACTACTACATAGTATCTACTTGTAATAAACTTATGCAGGGGTCATTTTCTTAAAAGACTTCAGTAATAAGCTAAACCAATTTTTATGTCAAGTTGTTGATGTTTTTCAATAAAATTTCCACTTCTCTAACGTCAAATAAAATCTTATTGTCTAAAGACAAGATGAAAAATTTTGTATATTATATGCCATAAATAAATATTAAAATTATTGAAAAGATTGTATGTATGTCAACTACATCGTTAGTTAGACTAAAATAATTGACATATATATAGACACATCATACACATATATAGTTGGTCAAGTTTAGTCCTACAAATTAACTAATTGCATAGACTATGACCAAACCACTTTAGCATGGTTTGAATATTTTCCAAACCAAAATTGACCGCAATACCCATCCAGACATGATTTAACCAGGTGGTGTGGTCAAATATAGTCTGATCTGATGGTCAAGTTTTGTTTCCTATCCAACCCCAGGTATTTCTAGTTAGAGGCCAAAGACTTAATCTCATTAAAGAGCACATGTTTGGTCCTACTTGGTCTAGAACAAGGCATAATTTCATTAGGATTTGTTGTCTTTGATGCACACTAGATACATATGCCAACCTCACATATCACTAAATTGAAACACAAATCAAGACAAGATTTGGAAATAGTAGGAGGTGCTATTTTCTAAAGATGTTGTTATTCATTTCATAGAAGAGAGACAAAGCAAAGGAGGAGGAGAGAATAAAATAGAAGGGATGAAGAAAGGAAGCAAGGTAGGCTACCAAGGCTAACATGTGTCCTTCTTGAGGATGTTTACCATTGTGCTTTTCATGGAAGAGGGCATATTCTTGAAGAGTTCTAGTGTGATGAAGGTGTAGGGATCTTGTGACGCCTGGGCCCACTGCCCTAGACTCTAGTAGAGTTTCAGGAATGACGACTGGTCAAGTCTGGTCTGACCCTAAAACCATAGACCAGACTACATATAGTGGTCTAAAAACACTCTAGACCTAAATTGACTATGAAAAGGGTCTGAGACAAATTTAACTTGACTATTAAAATGTGGTCAAGTTTGGGTTAATTTGGTTTCAAACCACTACTACATAGTATCTACTTGTAATAAACTTATGCAGGGGTCATTTTCTTAAAAGACTTCAGTAATAAGATAAACCAATTTTTATGTCAAGTTGTTGATGTTTTTCAATAAAATTTCCACTTCTCTAACGTCAAATAAAATCTTATTGTCTAAAGACAAGATGAAAAATTTTGTATATTATATGCCATAAATAAATATTAAAATTATTGAAAAGATTGTATGTACGTCAACTACATCGTTAGTTAGACTACAATAATTGACATATATATAGACACATCATACACATATATAGTTGGTCAAGTTTAGTCCTACAAATTAACTAATTGCATAGACTATGACCAAACCACTTTAGCATGGTTTGAATATTTTCCAAACCAAATATGACCGCAATACCCATCCAGACATGATTTAACCAGGTGGTGTGGTCAAATTTAGTCTGATCTGATGGTCAAGTTTTGTTTCCTATCCAACCCCAGGTATTTCCAGTTAGAGGCCAAAGACTTAATCTCATTAAAGAGCACATGTTTGGTCCTACTTGGTCTAGAACAAGGCATAATTTCATTAGGATTTGTTGTCTTTGATGCACACTAGATACATATGCCAACCTCACATATCACTAAATTGAAATAAAAATCAAGACAAGATTTGGAAATAGTAGGAGGTGCTATTTTCTAAAGATGTTGTTATTCATTTCATAGAAGAGAGACAAAGCAAAGGAGGAGGAGAGAATAAAATAGAAGGGATGAAGAAAGGAAGCAAGGTAGGCTACCAAGGCTAACATGTGTCCTTCTTGAGGATGTTTACCATTGTGCTTTTCATGGAAGAGGGCATATTCTTGAAGAGTTCTAGTGTGATGAAGGTGTAGGGATCTTGTAACACCTGGGCCCACTGACCTAGACTCTAGTAGAGTTTCAGGAATGACGACTGGTCCCACAGACCACCACTGGCCTTAACTACGCACTTTGTCCACACTGACGCACAAGCCAGGATCAACTTCTCGACTGGTCACCCATCCTAGTACTACTCTAGGCTGAGCACGCTTAACCGCAGAGTTCTTTAGAGATGGGCTCCTGGAAAAGGAGGTACACCTTGGTGATATGGGTAGTCCAATCATTCCTTTTAAGATAATCATATTCGAGGCCTCAAATCCTGGGATGTTACAATCTCCCCCACTTATAATCTTGACGTCCTCGTCAAGTCTCAACTATATGGCCTCATAATCTGACCCCATTTTAGTGCAGACCCACAATGGCCCATGGACACCCAGCTCCCGATCACGGAATACCAATGCAAGGGTGGCTACGTCAACCATGGACAACCCTTTCCTACATGTTATGGCTCTGATACCATTTGTAACGCCCGGGCCCACTGCCCAAGGCTCTAATAGAGTTTCAGGAATGACGACTGGCCCCACAGACCACCACTAGCCATAACTACGCACTTTGTCCACACTGACGCGCAAGCCAGGATCAACTTCCCGACTGGTCACCCATCATAGTACTACTCTGGGCTAAGCACGCTTAACCGCAGAGTTCTTTAGAGATGGGCTCCTGGAAAAGGAGGTGCACCTTGGTGATATGGGTAGTCCAATCATTCCTTTTAAGATCAGCATATCCGAGGCCTCAAATCCTGGGATGTTACAGATCTCTCGCTATGTTGGTATTATGTATATCTCACTTCGGATATATTATCTCATGTTTTGGTCAAAATTTGATAAAGAAATTGTACTCTCCTTGCTTATAGTGGATTTATCTGTCACTTGGTCCCGTGGCTTTCCATCATATTATGTGACAATTTTTCACGCTAAATCTACTATTATATATCTATTTACTAGAAACATTATTCTTGGGATTATATGCTTGATGCACTAAATTTTATCCCCATTTCACGGGCTATTTTTTCATGTATTTCACACATAATTGCTTATTTCGATATTATGTATGCATTGTTTATCATCATTATCATGTGACATATTATTGCATCATATATTGTCTATTCTCACTGTATTGTATTAATTTATCATAGTTACTTGAACTTATATTCTATATTTTTATATTTCATGAAATTTGAGCATCTCTGAGTCAGCTCGATGCTACCAACAACCATGTCGGTGGTACCAACATTTGGAGAAAAAGAACAAAGATGGGTCAAGTATTTTTGGTGCTACCGACCCCTTTTGTGGTGCTATCAATTTTTGGGACAGACTTGTACCAAAGCAGCTTCGTGCCACTGACTTGTTGTTAATGGTGCCGAGTTTTATATGAAGAACTCATGAGAGAAGTCAAAAATTAACTTTGTGGTATCGACATTTTCATCAATAATATTGACACACATATGGAGTCGTGAATCTGAGAGATGACTTGGTGCCACCGACTTGTTGTCAGTAGTACCAACTTTGTGCTTCCATGCTAGATTAAAGATTTTAATCAATCTAACAGTCACAACTGATTGACATATGAAGACTCTCTTATGATCTAAGAGGAGTTCATCTAGACAATAAATAATGTTAATGGTAATGTGAACCATGGTAAAACTATAATCCTAAGGAATCCATTCCAAGTGTGATTACAAAACCAATTAATTTAGTTGTAATTCTTGCAATTAGTTAATTAATCAATTAATAACTTCCTTTCACTAGGTCTAGCTGATTGAGTGAAAGTTAGTGATAGTTTTTGGATAAAGTTTCCATGAGTTCGACACTCGGCCTCATAGGCATATATTACGTGATATATACACTTGTGTTTTATACATGTGATTTACACACATCAAGCTTTTGGCATCATTTTTGAGGAAACAAAAAATCCATCACTACGAGTGTTGTTACTGACCACTCTAGGCCATTTTTCTTCTTTTATTTATTTCCCACCTTTTCTCTAGTAAAGAGCATAATTGAAAGAAAAAAAATTGTTATCAGTTCACTAGTATTATGTGTTCTCACATTGCTATTAAGTTTTAGGTACTAGTACATGGTTCACACTCGAGCTACTAATTATTGAGAGTCTACTCCAATCATTACATATCGGGAGGAGATTTTTTTACAAGGCATGAGAGTTTGGGGCTTCAGCTAAGAAGCCCATCCAAACCCCACCACCTCAGGAAGAGCAGGAACAAGTATTAGATAAGGACCCAAATGTTGAAGAACATGTTGAAGAAGGGCCTAAAGTACAAACAATCTGGGAGAAAATAAAAGCATCCTCAACCACAACTCAGTTGGGACAAATCAAAAGGTAGGTGGTCAATGTTGATAGTTACATGATAGATCCTGGTCTGGTGGCATTAATAAAATCATATCATTTCATGGCCACAACATGGAGGATCATATGGTGCGCATCAACAACTTTGTGGAAAGTTGTGATATGTTGAAGATTGACAGGGTCCCAACTACAATGATATACTTGAAGCTATTTTATTAATCACTATCAGATAAGGCTAAACTATGTTTTCCTTTGACTCCCTCCAGAGTCAATATAAACATGGGATGAAACAATAGATGCCTTCTCTAAGCAATACTTTCCACCCCAGAAACCAATGAATTGACAGGAAAGATTGACAACTTTAAACAATATGCTGACGAGTCTTATTCTAAAGCCTGGGAGCAATTTCATAACCTGCTAAGGAAAGTCCCTCATCATGGGATTAATTTGTATGGGTAAGAAAAGACATTTTATTTTTTCCTACATAAAGGGGAGAGGACTAGTCTAGACAGTGCAAGAGTAGGTTTCTTCCTAAGTATTAAAACTACTAGGTGTCATAAGATCATAAAGAACATGACAAAGAATCAATCATGGGTGGATGAGCGAGAAGCACCACCAACACTTAAAAGTGTTATGGAATCAAGGGAGTTCACATAACTCAAATCCCATATGAACAAACTTGTAAGGAAGCTTGAGCAAAAATATGGCACCTCATCTGGAGGTGAAGAGGAGGAGTGCATGTGCCTACATCAGTAATATCAACATGATTGGGGTCGAAGTAGGATAGACATAATTGAAGACATGCTAGGTAGGCTAGTGATTCAGAATGAGACCTTACTAGACCATACAAAATAGGTGCAACAAATTCATTAGGCATAGATCCTCAATATTGACAATTAGATTTCTCAACTAGCAGTAGAGGTGGCATCCATAAAAAGCCCATTCTACAGGGATTTCTTGGGAATATAGAGACAATTCATCAACATCATCAAGTAAATTTTGTCTCTATCATCAAGGATGAAAAACATCTTGTAGAGGAGTCACCAGAGAAACACCCTTCAGAGCTGGATTGGGTGTATGTACCAAAAGTTTCATTTCCCTGCAACCTATATGGAAGACCGAGAGGATGTAAAATGCCAGTGCAAGATGCTGAAACATGCAACTTCGTAGATAAAAGGTCAGATAAAAGTGATAGGGATACCACATCTTCACCGGTTGTGCGAGACAAAGAACTTCAAAGTTCCACCACTGCTATTTCACTGTCTCTAGTTCCAAAAAAGGTTCTTACACAACAATAACAAGTGAAGCACTAATACAGAAATAACCTTTGGTGTCAGTTAATTAAGTCCTAAGGCATCAGTTTCCAAGAGACACCCAAGTGGGCACCGCTAAAAGTCAACACCTTCAGCGTTGGTCCCCCAACCGATGCCATAAACCTTCCCGCCACAAAAAATGCGCCAGCAAGGGGACTATCAGCGTCGGTTCTCAAAGACAACCGACATGATAACCTTATTAAAAATGTTGATTATTAAGTAACAACCGACGCCATACCCCTTCCCACCACCAAAAAGGCACCAACAAGGGCATCATCAATGTTGGATTTATATAGGTAACTGACGCCATATCCACAACCATAACGGTCGTGCTACCCAGCACAGCCGTGGTACTTGGCCAGAATCTACTAATAAACGACACCATCAACGTTGGTTTGTATACTAATAACTAACACCATATCCCCTGCCACCACGACCATGCAACCTAGCACGTCTGTGGTACCTATCCGTAATAGGCATCAGGTTTATGGGTAACCGATGCCAGAAGGGGATAAAGATGTCAGTTTTACACTAACAACTGACGCCTATGTGTTTTGTTGTCAGTTTTATACAAATAATCAACGCCTATGTTTTGATTTTTTTTCTTGTTAGTTTGCAGGCCTACTATATGGCTATTCAGCAGGATGAAGAACCTGTAGTTTAGTTCTGAACTGTAGGTTTACAACATCCATTGATATCAGCCAACAACAGACCACAAACTTGCAAAATTAACAAGATTGATAATATTATATATTTATCATGTGATTCACACACATGTATAAGCACATTTTATTCATATTATTTTTCATCACACACATGTAGAAACCAGTAGTTCCATTTAAAATTTCCTCTATTTTCACACACATTTAGCAACCTACAGTTCCATTCATTTCATCTCTTTTCACATTCAGACACATGTAGAAACATTCATGTATTGATCATCTTCACATTCACACATATGGCAATTCATAAAAAGTAATTCACATTCACACAAAAATAATTATGAGAACAAAGTTTTGAAATATCATTCATTATTCATCATCGTCATTATCCCATATCCACAACCACAACGGTCGTGCTACCCAGCACGGCCGTGGTACTTGGCCAGAATCTACTAATAAACGACACCATCAACGTTGGTTTGTATACTAATAACTAACACCATATCCCCTGCCACCACGACCATGCAACCTAGCACGTCCGTGGTACCTATCCGTAATAGGCATCGAGTTTATGGATAACCGATGCCAGAAAGGGATAAAGATGTCAGTTTTACACTAACAACTGACGCCTATGTGTTTTGTTGTCAGTTTTATACAAATAATCGACGCCTATGTTTTGATTTTTTTTCTTGTTAGTTTGCAGGCCTACTATATGGCTATTCAGCAGGATGAAGAACCTGTAGTTTAGTTCTGAACTGTAAGTTTACAACATCCATTGATATCAGCCAACAACATACCACAAACTTGCAAAATTAACAAGATTGATAATATTATATATTTATCATGTGATTCACACACATGTATAAGCACATTTTATTCATATTATTTTTCATCACACACATGTAGAAACCAGTAGTTCCATTTAAAATTTCCTCTATTTTCACACACATTTAGCAACCTACAGTTCCATTCATTTCATCTCTTTTCACATTCAGACACATGTAGAAACATTCATGTATTGATCATCTTCACATTCACACATATGGAAATTCATAAAAAGTAATTCACATTCACACAAAAATAATTATGAGAACAAATTTTTGAAATATCATTCATTATTCATCATCGTCATTATCCCAATTATATTTAAAAATTCCCACTACTTGTAGGGCTTCTGCCCATTGTTCTCTTACATCATTTAACTCATCCATCATATAGGGAGTATGCACATCTAATAACTTTTCACTTGTAGTGAAGTCTATTTTAAACATCTGCAAAGAGAATGATGTATATATATAATTAATAATATATAATAATATTGATATATTTCATATTATCTAATGAGACTACATATAATACCTGATGTATGGTATCGATTTCCATTGCGGCATGTTCGATAATTATGTTCATAAATCGCATCACATAGTCTCTACATGCCCAACTGTTGTCTTGTGTAGCACACTATAAATTGAAACATACAAAATATTCAAAAATACAAATAAGCACAGTTCACATAAATAATATACACATTGGAGTCGGGAAATTACTTTCACATTCTGCCAAGTTAGTGGCTAGTTCTTTTTCTTGGGGATCTTTCTTCCAGCTTTGGCGTACTCTTGTAAATCCCTATATGTTAATGTAACACATTAAATTGCATAATTAAATAGTAATGTAATAACATATGTTAACAGATATAAAAATATGAAATATTTCTCACGGGAATAATGCATTTTCATTGTGTGTCCATATATATTCAATTCCTTCCCCGCAAGATCTAGATAATAGATAGTGAACGTCTCAGGGACAATAACTAGTAACTCCCAATGCTTACCACTAGAGGTAAGAAAGTTATAAATTAATAACTCAAAAGTCACAATAAAAATGTAATTTTCTTAAGTCCAATTGATAAGCAAAGTAAACTTACCCGACATTGATTGGAGCTATTATCATCGTCTTCTTATTTTTAGCAAAATATTCAAAAACATCACAACAGTATGAAGTAACTGACCTAGGGTTTTTAACTACAAGACTAATCAAAGATTTAAAAGCCGACACCTCTGCAATGACATATTCTTGCCTTTTTAGACGGCATGGCTTTAACCCCTACAAATTTACGTAAAGAATGTTATATGCATATATACACAAACTCCCAACCTCTGCAAAGACTAGATACTATGTCATAAAAATACTTACAGAGGATGTGTCAGGTGGTGGGTCTACAGGATTACTCCCAACCTCTACAGTAGGAGTAATAGAAGCGCGACACGTCACATGTACCGTCTGAGTGGCCGTCTGAACGCATGCCACTTCACCATTTCTTCTTGGACTTTCCTCTCAATTAATTCACCTACCTATACATGGATAAAAGAAATTCTAGCTATCGATTATTGAATTCCCTTTCGCAATAACATTCTAAAAAAAAGAATAGGTTACCTGAACTTGTGAAAGTCCCACTTTTGGGACAGGTTTGCGCTGGGATGGTCCAAAGAACGCTTTGATACCTACACCAGTGTCTGCACCCCTAACACCTCCAGGAGGCTCTGGGTTACCCAAAGCAATTGTCAATTCATCCCTTGTGCCCTCAGGGATGAACTTGCCTTCCTTCCTCTGCTTGTGCAGCTCCCGCTAATCACCATCAACAGAAATTGGTAAGTAAACATAACAATAATCAATATCGATTGATTTCTCTAAGAGTTGAATTTTACCATTTTTAGCCGCCTCAGTAGTTGCGGGATTCATTATATCTCCCTTCTTATTTTGCCTCCTAGCTATCCACATAGAATGGCAAGGCAGAGGTGCGGGACCAACAGTAGAGGACCCCTGAGTAGTAGTAGACTGAGCAGTATACTCAGCCTGTAGTCTTTGGTGAATTCCTGCATAGCCTCTTGGACCCATTGTGCGGTCATGCACCTTTCGTGCACGCCTTGCTCTTTGATCATCACTGATATCCTTGTTTGTAACCATATTGATTTGGTTAGTAACACTAAAGGTTAATCTTGAATAGGTGAATACATAAGAATGTATATTAATTAAATTGGGAGTGGTGCTTAATACCTTGAATTCATCCATTTTTCTTTGGGTAACAAACTCCTCCCAGTCTTTGGGGTCCAAGTAGTTCCATTGATCAGGGGCTGCCTTCTTCCTAAATTTATTTTTTAAAGAGAATACAAACAAAAATTATTAGTGTAGATTTAGTCAAAAAGTGATCAATGTCTAGAATTGGAAATCAATCAAGAACCTCTTCTCAACATCATGTATGTAATCTCGGGTAAGATTTGTCCTATAGTTCCTTAGGACCCTCCCACAGCATTGCATCATGCATTTATGATGCAACTTTTCATCCAGATCAAATATACTCTACAAAATAGAATTTCTATTAACTAGTATCCTAAAATTAGTAATCTAAAAAAATATAATTGTAAATAATGATAACTCACACATAGTTCCTTCTAGATTAAATCTTTCTTCCCCTTAGGAACTCTATGCCAGGATTCAAAAATAGGAGTACAATGGATGCGAGTAAGAACCCCAAGATATGAAATAAATGAGTTGTGGTTCACTCCAACTGGATTTCCTGCATGATCAAAATCCACAGCCAGTTTGGGTCCATTGCCCCTTTGCTGTAGTAACTTGTTCATCATTGTGATGCCCCTCACTTTCTCAATTTTTTTTGTTGCTCATCAAGTGCCACAATTTCTTCAGGGGGTACATCACCAACCTAAAATTTGACAAAAAAACACACTTACAGGATATAACTATAAATGTGAGGTGGGATATATTTTTAAAACTTACATTGTGAGGCAGTGCATTGACGTCCTCACCCTCACGGTAATCATCAACACGGTCATCGTATGAATGCTTAGCCATCTGAAAGTTCACATTCAGATTGTAAAGTTCACATTGTAAAGTAATTCACATTGTAAAGTTCACATTCACATTGTAAAGTAATTCACATTGTACAGTTCACATTCACATTGTAAAGTTCACATTGAGAAAAATAAAACATATAAAAAAGTATAAACATGCATGCCTCTAATATTGCGATCTTTTATCAATTAACAATCCTTCATTGTGATCTCCGTACACATACAAGTCATCATTAGCTACATATGTACTTAGAGAACAAATGGGGAAATGCTACCTATCCCATTCTTGAACACCTAATCTCACTAGTAAGTGTATAATGTGTATTGGGTTTTCAAGAAAATTTCGGCAGCATTTCTCCACTGTTCTCCAAGTACATATGTACTTAGAGAACAAACGGGGAAATGCTGCCGAAATTTTCTAAAAAACCCAATACACATTATACACTTACATCCTAAGTGAGATTAGGTGTTCAAGAATAGTCCCAATGTTGGGTTTTAGGAGAAACAGAGAAGGCAGCGGAAACAACAAATTTCTGAAGGGATTGACAGCTGTCCTCCGAGCGGTAGAAGTCTTCTGCCTCTGAAGTAGTCCACACGGACCACCTAGAATTCTGATCTCCTTGTCCCACAAGGAATCAAAAGGAGTCACACCCTTCTGTCGGCATACTAGTCACCAACACACTCTCCTACAACCAGTTTCTTTTCTGTAGTTGTCTTTCCCTTGCCGTGCCTCCCTTATCAGGTAGCACTTGCTTGGGCTCTCTCGGTTACCACAACCAAAGAGAACAACAACTTTGCAGAGCAACTAGTGTTCTGATTTGTTGTACATGAGAAGCCGCCAATACCCCTATATATAGGAGGGTCATGGGACAAGGTTCTCTACCCCGAGCAATGCGAGATTAAATAGGACTAGAAGGGTTCGAGATTTTTCCACAAAACAACCAACTTGCGCAAGCTGAACCGATCGGTTGACATCCTAAAATGATCATTTGGGATCTGAGTCGATCGTCTGGGGCTCTGAGCCGATGGGCTCATGCCTGAGCCGATCAGTTCGTGGTCTTGATCCAACTCAAATTGACTATCATATTTGTTTCTGATTAATCAAATATTAATCCTTGTCCAAATCGAATTGTACAAGTGAAACAAATTGTATTTGCAAAATAGTCTTATGACTTTCCCAACTTGCTTGTTTGGTCCTATTGAGCCGATAGGTTCAACCTTTGAACCGGTCGTCTCAACCGGTCTTGAGACGATCTGTTCATCACATGAGCCGATCAGTTCACCAAGCTGAGCTGATCGGTTCATCATATGAGCCGATCGGTTGGGGCAGTAGACTGTGCAAAATCAGTCAATTGTAGTTTCAATCAATCCGATACTCCAATCAATTGGTCCAACACCTTGAACACTATGATATTGAGCTATCAATTGATTATGTGTTTAATTGAACTACTAAACTTTTTTAGTAATCAATCTAAACATCATTTGTGGAAAAACTCCTCTTCCAGGTTAAATCCTATGTGTGTGACCCTATAGGTCCATTTCACGTTGGCAGTGAAAGTCCATAACACTTATGACTTTACAAGCAAAGAGCGGTGCCTAGTCGCACATCAGTGCTACCCAAGTGAAATAGAAAGTTAGAGAACAACTTTCGATCCTACAATCCGTGAATGGTGTTACAGTGAATGTATAATTTCTTTGTCACTGATATCCCGAATGAACTCAAGGCATGGAATAGTCATCCTGTCAACGTTCATTCACTTTCTTGATTTCAGAGTAGATTGGAGGAGATATGTATGACATCAATATCACATACTGATTCACACATGCATGCACACCTATCTCAAACCTACTCATCAAGTGGCCACGGATATCAAACTCCCTCAGGAGGGACAAATTCCATATCTATCACTCACCCCTCAAAAGCCCCATGTGTCAAAGCCACCTAATCATCACCTTTATAACAACCCATGTTTTATGATTTCTTTTGATGATGTCAAAGTGTACCCAATGACATGTGTTGAGTGTAGTGATTTTAGGTCAAAGAATCACACTCACCACCATCACTATGAGAACTGACTGTGACTACCATGTCATGGTTCCATGTGTCAAACTCACGGTGGGTTTGTCCAGTACACTTGTTCTCTAACAAGTACCTATGTGTTTGGTTTGATATCTCCATATCATGACTAGTGAGATTCTGTCATCAACCAACACCACAATCTAGTCTTATGTGTCATTGTTGTCTATCTACCTTCCATAATGACATCCGACTAGGGACATAATAAGAATGTACAAACTCTTAGCATCCGTATGATCTCATCGTTCAGGTCCTAAACCTAAAAGCATATGTCATTGAGTACTGTCATTCTCTAGACATTCAATATGTTCCATCATTATCTCATATTACTAAACCAGAAAGATTTGAAAGCTTTCCTTAGATGTTTATCAAATCAACCTTAATGTATCCCACCAATCATTCCATGATTTGCTCTCATGGCATACATACTAACAGACTCCCACTTGCACTATGAGCCAATCACCCTTGAATCATATTCTTAGTGATCTTCAAACATGTCTCACATGTTACTATGTTGTAGTGCTAACATAGTGAGTTATGGTAACACCTTTCCAAAGTCAGTATTAACTGCATGTCTCTCATCTCTTCGTTGTACGTCACACGTATGAGATGGAGTTTCCGTAATATGTGATCTAGTATTCCTTTTCTAACCTTTAGCCACATTGCATGACCAAGCACTCGTAACTTGTCATCAATGATTGGAATATCTATAAGTTCATCTCTATGAACTCCTAGATCCATATAGTATCCACTGTTGTTCTCTAACACACGAATACTCATCATTTCCTTTTAAAAACAACTTTATTGGAATGTTTCCACTTATCAACAAACATTCACTTTTATATATCTCATATATATATTGTGATTAATTTTATGTCCTTTTCGGAAGTTTGCATCA
Organism: Alisma plantago-aquatica; assembly: GCA_963693085.1. Lineage (NCBI taxonomy): Eukaryota > Viridiplantae > Streptophyta > Magnoliopsida > Alismatales > Alismataceae > Alisma > Alisma plantago-aquatica. Next base: position 1,041,177,428 of record OY856411.1, read on the forward strand.
GTGTAACTCTTTACAGTGAACCCTTCCTTATTTCCATAGAACTGGTACTTCTCAAGTACTTATCAAGTTCTCATGGTATTCCAGTAACCCTTACTGGAACTAGACAAAACATCCACTCGTCATGTCCCATATATGAGTTATCAAGATGAGCACATCATATTATCATGTCCTACATGTCTTTTGTTCTTGCCATGTCCCTACATGTAAGATAATGGGATAATTACATACATGATAGATCCTTATCTATTCTTAGTTTTCCCATTCTTCATAAGAATTGGACACTTGGCCTTGGGATACTAACTCCATTTAACATGGACAAGTTTTCTCCCACTAAATCTGTGCACACTGAACCCTCAATATAGATTGCCAATGTATGGTTTCTCTTTTTAGGTCAAGAGGTTTTCGAGAACTATCTCTATAGATCTCTATTCCTATCACATAGGAAATTTCTCTATCTTCCTTAAAGATAATTTCCACTTTGGATTTCCACTCTAGAACATTTCCATTTCACATCAACATGTGGAATGTGAATACGCTCCCACTAAATCATAGATCCCTTCTTTATCTTTGATATATCAGTCAAACCCTTTAACTATATTATGCAAGTAAAGATCCTTCTCTGAGTTGCTTGTACTCAATCAATCACATTGATTAGTCTATTGTAACTTATAGACTTCATTTACATTAATGGATTCATAAAACTTATAGGTTGTGTCACGTACCGATCCTTGTTTTATTCCTCATAGGAATGTGATTTTAGTATCCATATGCCAAATCTCTTAGTCATTAAGTTGCAATTAACAAGCATCATCCTTCTCAAAATTTCATCCATGCGTCTTAACACTTATGACTCACTAGCACTTATGGATTTCATCCCAATGTGTGCTATCATCAAGGTCATACCTTATGGTTTACATGGAAGTCATTTAGGATGTAATGGTCATAAACCATAACTCAAAATTTGGTTCTTCAATATCATCTAGATAGTTGACTCATCACATGACCAACTCATCACATAGATAATCGAGGTGCATCTGTCAAGGATATAAGAACTCACAACCCTTTGTGATTCTTAATGTCCTTTATTAGTGTAGGGTATTCTTTATTTAAGAAGAACTTAGTTATTTGATAATCATCCTCTAACTCCTTAGAGTATGACTCCTTTTGCTTTAGACATCACCATGCCTTAATCATGAGCTCACTATGATACATTATCATAATCACTCACAAGGATCTCAAACATTTGGTTGAAGTATTTCATTCATTTATCTCATCAAGAATTAACATTTTACCAAATTCATACTTCATTTATGATATTCTTGAACACTTCAAGATATTCATATTGGTATTTCTCTAAACACCGTTTGAAGTATTAGAATTAACTCTAATAGGTATGTAAATACATCTTATGTATTATACCTAATAGGATAATCATTCTCCCACTACCTTAGTGAAGATTGACTAATCATGTCCAAGATATTCATGTCTCTTACTGGTTCTCTAACCAAAAGATTCTAGATTTATCCATCATATGGAAACTAGAAATGAATTTCTCATGATTTATACTAATTTGATAGTTTGAGTTATCAATAACTTTTAGGTATCATTTTATCTTATGCATACCAAGTACCACAACATAAACAAGGCATTGCCATAAAGATCATATCTTTTGAAATTGAAACATCAACTTTATTAATTGCTATCATTGTCATACAATATGAAAAAATAATGTGTTTCTATCCATTGGCAAATATGAAATAGCAATTCATAACTCTATTACATGCCTTCAAAATAGAAAATAAACTAAAGTACTCCTATCTATGGCAGAAACACTTGCCCCATTTATTGAGTGATTTACATTTTATATCTTGGTATCATATACCTCAAAAATGTTACAAGTTTATTTCATGACACCTTCAGGTGGAGACATCTGTCGCCTCCTTCTTCTTTAGTTCTTCCAGATAGATTGGACAATTCCTTTTTCAATGTCCTGGCTTTTGAAAATGGTGGCAATTGCCTCTCTTGGTCACGCCTCCCTTGGCCTTCAGAGTTGAAGACGACTTGGGCTGCTGGCTAGCATCAGAACCTTTCTTAGCCTTGCCCTTGTCCTTGCGCTTGGACTTGCCTTTCTTGCTACTGATCATCATCGCAGACTTAGGCTTGTCCTTCTTCATCTGTGCCTCGGTTGTCCTCAACATGCCCAACAACTCTGTAAACAGCTTGTCAAAGTTGTTCATGTTGTAGTTCATCACAAACTGACTGTAGGATTCTGGCAACGATTGCAATATCACGCCAGTAGCCAACTCTTGGCTCAGGGGAAATCCCAGTCTTGTCAGGTTCTTCACATACCCAATTATCTTGAGTGTGTGAGGACCAACTGGATCTCCTTCTATCATGACACACTTGAACAACACCCTGGAGACATCATATCTCTCTTACCGTGCTTGATCTTCATACATGTTCTTGAGATGCTGAATCATCTCAATGACACCGATGTTCTCATGTTGTCTCTGCAACTCATGGTTCATGGAGCACAACATCAAGCACTTTGCATCAATGGCATCATCAGAATGCTTCTTATAAGCATCCCTTTCTTCCTTTGGTGAGGTAGGAGTAGGTTCCTCTGGAATTGGAGTATCCAGGACATAGAGCTTTCGCTCTTGAGTGAGAACAATTCTCAATGTCCTAAACTAGTCGTGGAAGTTAGTCCCATTCAGCTTGTCCTTTTCAAGGACCGATCACAATGAAAAGTGATTGTTGTTTGTTGTCATTTGTACTACAAAAGGAAACATATGCATTTTAGTCAAAAACTCAATTTTGACTTATTTGATTGATTTGAAAAATTAACGATATAATTAAGAATATAATTAATTATTGCTCCCACTATTTTATTCAAATTGATAGCCCTCACCATCAATTTGGAAGATTGCAGCGTACAATCTTCTAGTGGGTCAAGATCTATATTTCATCAAGTCATGAGTCAGCTTTGGCTGATCGCCCACAATCTTGACTATTTAGGTAGGCCATCATGCCAATTGCTTCATATGCAACTCTTGATGAATGAACATGCGCAACACATTGCCATGAACATTTCATGCCTCTAGGCTTAGACGCTCTAAGAATCACCAGTTAAGTCTAACCCAAAAGCTGACACAGTAAACATGCACCCTACTTTGGCAGAACCTACATGTTTACCCTTCACACTTCCATGAGATAGATGGCGCACCACGCTTTGGCATAACCTACACTTGGTCGACCAAGTTTTTCATGTGTGTCGCTAATGGAAGGCGTAAAAGACTTAATATTTAGTTGAGGGATTTGGTTTTATAGGTACATATACATATCCAATCACCACAATATAGTAAGTATCATATACATGCTATATCCCACTAGAAAACATGCGAAATGATAAAAACAATGATTATGGCCATCCTAATGTGATTCCTCAAGCCAAGAGGAATCACGATCATCTAGGTCTAACACCTTGAACACTATGATATTGAGCTATCAATTAATTGTGTGTTTAATTGAACTACTAAACTCCTTTAGTAATCAATCTAAACATCGTTTGTGGAAAAACTCCTCTTCCAGGTTAAATCCTATGTGTGTGACCATGTAGGTCCATTTCACATTGGCAATGAAAGTCCATAACACTTATGACTTCACAAGCAAAGAGTGGTGTCTAATCGCACATCGGTGCTACCCAAGTGAAATAGAAAGTTAGAGAACAACTTTCAATCCTACAATCTGTGAACGGTGTTACAGCGAATGTATAATTCCTTTTTCACTAATATCCCGAATGAACTCAAGGCATGGAATAGTCATCCTGTCAACGTTCATTCACTTTCTTGATTTCAGAGTAGATTGGAGGAGATATGTATGACATCAATATCACATACTGATTCACACATGCTTGCATGCCTATCTCAATCCTACTCATCAAGTGGCCATGGATATCAAACTCCCTCAGGAGGGACAAATCCCATATCTATCACTCACCCCTCAAAAGCCCCATGTGTCAAAGCCACCCAATCATCACCTTTATAACAACCCATGTTTCAAGATTGCATTTGATGATGTCAAAGTGTACCCAACGACATGTGTTGAGTGTAGTGATTTTAGGCCACATAATCACACTCACCACCATCACTGTGAGAACTGACTGTGACTACCATGTCATGGTTCCATGTGTCAAACTCACGGTGGGTCTGTCCGGTACACTTGTTCTCTAACAAGTACCTATATGTTTGGTTTGATATCTCCATATCATGACTAATGAGATTCTGTCATCAACCAACACCACAATCTAGTCTTGTGTCTCATTGTTGTCTATCTACCTTCCACAATGACATCTGACTAGGGACATCATAAGAATGTACAAACTCTTAGCATCTGTATGATCTCATCATTCAGGTCCTGAACCTGAAAGCATACGTCATTGCGTATTGTCATTCTCTAGACATTCAATATGTTCTATCATTATCTCATATGACTGAACTAGAAAGAATTGGAAGCTTGCCTTTGATGTTTATCAAATCAACCTTAATGTATCCCACCAATCATCCCATGATTGTCTCTCAGGGCATACATACCAACACCCAAACCGGGGACTATCCAAGATTTACTCCTAATGAGTAAATCTTGAATGGGTTTCTAGGCCAACAAATACATGTTTACTGTCATTCTTATACCTATAATCCTAGTTTCATCATTCATATCCTAAGTTTTGTGTAACATCATTTAATCATGCTTGTCAGTATATAATAATCAGTAAATAAACCATGATTCCATATATCAAAGATTTGAATCAAAATAGAGCCTAATGGAACATTGGGAGAGTGAGAATATTATACCTCACTTGAAGTCTGAAGAAGAAATATATGCAAATCAACAACAAGTCAACAACACCTGCAACAACACAAATGCATGATTCAATTCTGTTATAATGTATTAATTAGGGGTCAATCTTGAAGTTTTAACTAGAGCTTCATATATCAACATACATACCAGGTCACATAATCATTTTAGAAATAGAAGACCTACATGTGAGTTAATTTTGAGACATCAATGTATCTTTAACATGCATGTTTCAAGGTTCAAAGCACATAATGAAATCAAATCAAATTAGGATGCTAGAATGGACAAGTTTGAATCTTATTTCAACATGCATCAAAATTTACTGAATTAGGTCAAGCATGAGGATTAGATGCACAAATATATGCAAGCACAAGATTTGTTCATATCCTAGGTTGATTTACAAAAGCAACATCTAAATAAGTAAACTCAAAGCATTAGATAAATAAATATAATTAGTAGATAAACAAATACAAAGCAATAGATAAAAAAGTACAACTCAGTTGATAAACAAATATAAATCAGTAGATGATTAAATAATTTTAAAAAGTAGATGAACAAATACAAATCCCTACATTTAAATAATGTGATGAATAAAAAATCATTGATGAATGGATGAGTAGATAAGTAAATGCAAATAAGTATTTAAGTAAATATAAATCAGCACATAAGTAAATACAAATCAGTAGATAAGTAAATACAAATCAGTAGATAAGTAAATACAAATTAGTAGGTATATAAATTCAAATTAGTAGATAAGTAAATTCAAATCAATAGATAAGTAAATAGAAATCAGTAGAAGTAAATATGAATCAGTAGATAAGTAAATACAAATCAGTATATAAGTAGATACAAATCAGTAGATAAGTAAATACAAATTAGTAGATAAGTAAATACTAATCAGTTGATCGAAATCAGCAACTTAGGATAAAGTCCATCACTAAAGTCCCAAACTCAGCATATATGCACAATTAGCATCAAATATAGGACAAAAGGGTAGATTAAAACCCTAATGTACTCAAACATGTATAAGATCCAACCCATTGCCCGCACCCTAAGGGTAGGGGGCCAGGAGCAGGAGCAAGGAGCAAGAAGAGGAGGAAGAAGGGTACCAGGAGCAGTGAGTGGGTGGTCGGAGTAGCAAGAACGAGAGCGGGCGGCGGCGGTGAGTGGGCTACTAGGAGCAGGAGCAAGGAGCGGTGGCTGGAGCAGTAAGTAGGAGAGCTAGTAGGTGGCCAGAGCAGCGAGCAGCGGTGGCAACGGCGGCGGTGAGGAGAGGAGCAGCGAGTGGTGGTGGAAGTGAGTAGAGGAGCAGTGAGCGACTGTGAGCAGAGGGGAAATGAGTGGCGATGAGCAGAAAATTGCTAGACCTAACCTCAATTGGGAATGAAATAGAGAAAGGGGAAGAGTCTAGCTCGCGCGGGTGCTATTAAGTTAATCATCATCGTCAGTTATTTAAAAAACCGATGCTAATAACAATAGGCATCGGTTACCACAAAAACCCCAAAACCTATGCTCAATGATAGTCGTCAGTTTCTACTATAAAACCTGACGTCTATCTACATATGCTGACAAAACAAATGTTTTTGAATTCTGACCATAGTCGTCGGTTGCCATAGAAAATCGACGCCACAAGGGTGTAAAAATTTTCACGCGGACATCATGGGAAAACACATCAGTGTCAGTTATTGGAAGATAACAGACGATAAAAATGTCCCAATTTCTATCGCACAAAAACACCTTTAGTCATCAGTTAACTAATTAATAACAGACGTCGTATGTCAAATTTTGGAGGTTATTTTTTTCCACTGGAAAATTTGGATTTCGCGGTCGATTTTAGGCGTCGATTTCTTATTAAGGAACCAACGCTAAATTAAAAGTGATACCCGTGTCTGGCTGCTCTTCATATATAGATGTCAGTTTGTGTATTCAACTGATGTTGTAGGGTTTAGGCATAGAATTCTTGTATACAACCGACGCCTATAAATGTGACATTATAAGCCATTTATGTAGTAGTGAAGGTTCTACTCTATAGTAGAGATGTCACTAACAATAAGGAAGCACCCACATCTGAGAAGCATTGGATCTAGGATGGGCTCTAGAGTGGGGGTGAATAGAGCTAAATACACTTAAACAAAACTCATTAGACCTTCAAGATATTTCTAAGATAATATGGAAAGTATGAACTTTGAGTGCAACTAAAACATACATAGGGTTCCTGGAGATGGAGATAACCCTCTCTCTAGGGTTGCTCTCACCTCTCTGTAGAACCCCTCTGGCGGCCATCGCTGGGGGGAGGGGGCGGCGTCTCGTTGCTTCCTCCCCCTGGTTTCATTAGTGTTGGTTATATTCTGATCTGTAGGGTTCCTAGAGATGGAGAACAAGTGACACACCCGGTCAAAGTCTTTGGGTCGCCTCGAAAAGACTCAGCGGTTTCTTCTTGGAGTTGCTAGTAGTGGTTTTAAGGTGAAAGGTTGGCGATAGCGTTGGGCTTATCCTGGCGGTGGTTGGGTTGAGGACGTGATGCGCAGCTAGAGTTTGGCCAGGCTTGCGGTTTGGCATAGTCAACTTTGTCGGCTCCATCCTGCCCCGGAGAGGCAGATGGAGAAGAGTGGTGCCCCCCCATTCATGAAGCTCATGCGTGTTGCTCCATCATCACAGAGATTGGGGGCTCTCGCTCTTCGCCTCTGCTCCTGCTCTTCCGCTTTCTGGATCTGCCTCCCAGGGCTATTCCGTCCCCTTTCGGCTTTGACTGACCTGCTTCGACGAAGGTTTCTCCTCGGCTCTGTCCCACCTGAAGTTCGTGCTGCTGCGCGCTGGAGGTAGTGGCCGGACCCTCACAGAGGCTTAAGTCTTCATTAGAAAAGTTTGTTGGTTGCTCGCTGAGGTAGATCATGGCTTGGCAGAGGGGAAGGCGTGATGAGGTTTGAAGCTTGGATCTGGGTTCCTCATGGCTATTTTGACCAAGTCGACTCCTGCTCGTTTATAGAGATGGACGGTGAGGTGTTTCTATCCTGGATCGGGCTTCGTACTCGACCGATTCTGTGGAGCAAGGGTGTACCTTGACCTCCTTCTTCTCCTTCTTCCTGTGTTGTGTTTCTGCCTCGTCCACTGCATCGGTGGCGTGGTGCCTTCTTCGAATCTGCCTCACCAAGCCCTACCAGAGGTACTTCCTTTGGGCGATGCAGGATTGATCTGTCCTCGGCCAACAGGCAGACTCAGTTCGAGGTGGTGACTGGTCCCTCGTAGGGTATCCTGGGTCACCCTTGCTGCCCTGCGGCAGGGCTTCTCCTTTGCCAGTGATGCAGGCGCCTCCATGGTCTCTCATCTCTGGAACTGTATCGACAGGGAGCACTTCCAAGCTCCCCTACTGTGTGTGATTCCTTGGAGCCATGAGTCTCGAACGCCCCCAAGGTGTTTGATGAGGGGTCCATGTGCATACAGGGGTTGTTTGTGGGGTTGGGTTCAGAGGGAGGCGTTTTGCTCTTGTTCTCCTCATAACCCTTGCTGATGTTGTGTGAACTCGAGCATTGCAGGGTCCTGGTGATCAGGTGATTGCCGATTGTTTTTGCCCATGTTAAAGGATGTGCTCTACTCCTCCCCTGCGAGGGCAGTCACATCTGGTGGAGTAAGGAAGAAATGGGAAGCAGGTTCCTAGCTGATTCTGCTTCTCTTTCTTGTTGTTTAGCCTCTGATATGTTTAAATGATTGACCATTGGGCTCTAGTCGTTGGTCTCAAAGGTCTCTGTTTCTTCTTACTGGCTCTCTATTCCACACAATTTCAGTTAATGGGCATATTGCTAGCGTGTGCATGGTTGGTCTGCTGAGGCTACTTGGATTGATGATTATAGCGAGGAAGGTCCTTTGGTGTGTTCTTTTGCGTGTTGGATGCTCTAAGGCCTGGTGTTTTGGTAGCGATATGACCAGCTATGCTGCTCTTGAGATATCCAGAAGTGCTGAAGCTTTTATTCAGCTGTCCATGTCGTCATTCTTTCTGAGGATGGTTTTATTGTCAGTGGTGGCCTGTGTAGCTTAGGATGATCTCTTTGGTTACCTTCTGTCTTCTCTTAGTTCTGGCATGTTTGGGCACATTTCTCCTCTTCAGATAGAGTTTGTCTCTTTTGTTTTCCTTTTGGGTGTTCCGACATCCAGATTGTTATGGGGTGCAAGTTCTTTTATATCCTATGTTTTGGCCTTGCTTACCAGCCTGTTGGTATTAAGGTTTTATGTTTTTGCTGTAATGGGGTACATTGTGCCCAAAGTTTTGGTAATTTAGTAACACACTTTTTGGACTGACAAAAAAAACATACATAGAAAGGGTGAGAGAGATTGAACAAGTACAAGAACACAAGCTATGTAGAGTGGTTCTGATCGACCTTAAACGTGGGTCAAAAAAGAGAAGGAAGCAGGTATAGGTCATCTGAATTTAATAATTTATAAAACTCAAATGTTTAAGACACCCACAACTAGCACAGGGTCGAAATAGTAGTTCGGGGTCGAACACGGGGATTAGGGGGAATATCGCTTTGGAATCTAACTTCTACTTGTATAAGTCATTGAAAAACCAAGGGATAAGGTTTGTATAAGGGAAGCGTAACCAGAAAGAATTTGAAAGAATAAACCAAAAACTATCTCCAAGGGGAGTTACCAGGAAAAAGAAAGGGCTTAGGTATTTTGGGGTTTAGCAGTTTTTTAGGGTAGTTTTGTATTACAGGAAAATTGAAGAGAGAGAACAACCATCTGGAAAAGCACAAAGAAGGAAAACTTTTATCGAAACAAGCAGCAACGGTCTACACCTGGCACTTTCTTCTCTCAAAGAAAGTGTCAACGAATCGTGTACTGGAAGCCTCTCTCGAGGGGGCCAGATGTGGTTTCACGTAGGAAGATAGACTGGATGCAGCTCTGGACTCGGGTACTCTCATACACCTGAACCAGACCGAGCTCTAGAAGTTCATGAATCCCCTCTCTCAAAGAGGTCAACACAAGAAACATGATTTGGTAGCTAATAAAAAATGTGTAACGTAAGTAGGGAACTAGAGTTCAGATGCTAGAAGGAGATCATTCAACAGAATAAAGCCATACATAGAATGATATGAGAAATGCTCCACAGATTCCAATAACCATATAATGGTTTGGTTACAATGCTATATTAAATGAAAGTAAATGATGTATAAAGGAAGATAAATATTGGTCTCGTTGATTTAGGAAACTGGTTTGTACAACAGTTGGCCGCCTGTGACAGTGCAAACCTGATGGCAGGTTTCATTCATATCAGGATATGATTGTGTCAGGTTGTTGACCATATCAGGTTCCAACCATGATGGGTGATGATCATATTATGATATCAATTCCACACGTTACAGTCGTGTCGGGATGCAACCGTGTTGGGTTGCAACCGTGACAGGTGAAGGGATTGTATCAGTTTTATGTATGTATCAGGTTGGTACTATCCCAGTTCTCGGGTTCTTCGTGTCAGGTTGGTCTATCTAGGCAGACCATCTCGGGTTTGAACTCAGACAGAAACTCGACATGCTCAGGGAAGCTTCAAGGATCATCACATGTTGCCTACTACTACCAGAACGATCTCCAAGTGAACTCCTCCCATTCCTCTCGGGATAGGAGTATGCTCACCTGACTTAGCTCCTAGGAACTCAGTGCACTCACTCCCCCTCGATCTGGAAGTCTGTCCCATCATAGGCATGTAGCTACAATTTATAGGGCATCGGGTGGGTAGAGATCGAACCTTTATTGGTCCATGTGTCTGGGAAGTAATGACTTTAGTTGGAGCTTTGAATGAGATTGTCACGGGTTGTCGCCCAATATGTTGTGTCAGGTTGTCTTTGCTGGTAATCAATAGGACAATGACCGTGTTGGGTTGTTTTGGTGTCGGCCATCAGACATATTGGGCTACGGTGCGTGACAGGCTGAAGTTGTGTCATGCAGCGGTAATGACCATGTTTGATTGTGGTGGGCTGGAGTCATATCGGGCTACGGTACTGCCATGTGATCATATCGGGTTGCTAACCGTATTAGGTTGCAACTGTGCTGGGTTGACACCATGATGGGTAAAAGTTGTAACAGGTTGTGACTTGTCTCGTGTTAAGTGAATAGCTGAGCCCTCGTGACAGTTTCTTACAGCGCGTCGGGCAGTAAGGACATGGGAACCAATATATTTTGGTGGTGGGCTTATTGGGCCCATTTGTCCTTCTTTTCTTGTAGAAAAAAAGGAAAGCCCTTCAAAAGATGGAAAAAATTGTCAGAAATGCAGCAGGCATAATTTTTCATGATAAATAGAACATAATGAAGAGGAAGTTGAGTTTGGAGACTATTTTAATGATGTAATATAAGTTCTAACAGCCATAAAATGGGTGTTATAACCCCCCAAAACTTAACAATTTGATTGTCCTCAATCAACTAAATTGATTTTAAAACTTTCATTTGCAGTACTTTTAACTACCAAGCATGGTCTTCAGACAAAGGTTAAGTAGATTTTTGAAATTTCATTAGGAAAATTACATCCGACCACAAGAAAATTGACTTTTCCTTTGCCTTAATTGTAGGAAAATGATCTCTCCCAACTTTTTTGAGACTTTGGTGCATGTTATTTGAAGTTATCTTTCACACCAAACTTTTGAACCATGGAAGTAAAAAGTGGGGTTTTCAGGAAGGCTCAAGGCTTTTGGGTTTTTCTTATTTCTCATCGGAACATCTAGGTATGGGTCTGTTAACGGGCAAGTGGTCCCTATAGTCCAATCCAGTTGGCTTTAGAGTAGTGATTTCACATCCTATGTACCACTTCCCTAGATCTACCATGCCTAAAGATGGGTACCTTTGGGAAGACAAGTGTGTTTTTTTTTTGGCACAACTCTCATGCTTTTATTCACTCTCATAATACTTTTCTCTCTTTTGGGATTTTGGTGGGTTGGGAAAAAGGGAATTTTTCTATTTGAGTAGCTCTTTCCTTCTCATGCACATCTCTTAGCCAGAAGGAAATTATTTTTCAAGGTTGGCGTATTAATGTTATAGTCTTTGTCATTTAAGACTACATTTTCAAGAGAGCATAGAGAAAAATGTACACCACCTTGGCATGGAGAGAACAAATTGGAAGTAGTACCAAGTATTTAAGATAAAGTAATTTTTACGAGTTTGTAGAACAGACGGTGTGTGTCTACATATTGCTTACTATCAAAGATTTGTATACAGTGTATACATGGAGTATACTGAAGGAAAGGAAGGAAAGGAAAAGTGGAAAAAGTTTAGAATACCTCCCTCACTGATGCTATAAAGTCCCCCCCAAGCTTATCCCACACTCTATCCCATAGTAGTGAGATGAATAGGAAAGAGTAGTTATAGATTAGTGAGGGTTCAGCGGATGTTTTCACCTTCAGCAGATAGGAGCTCCATGACGTACTGTCCTTGCTAGTTGTGATAGTCTAGGCCATGGAGTGTTTCAGGTCCTTGTTTTAGTGCTGACACATTGTATATCCAGTGGAGCATGTATATTCCGCAGTCATTTGATAGAGGTTCTTATTGTGTACTGTAGTGGTAGAAATGAAAATCGCACCAGGTTGCCCCAGGATCTTTAGTATATGGTCTTACCATGTCAATCACCTCATGGTAGAATTTTCTTACTAGTCATTCAAGAGGTGATTGTGGTGCGACAGTGAACTCATAAGGCCACTTAGTATGGGCATCTGAATTGTTGTAAAAGATTTCGACGTGAGCATGGGTGTCGTGCATGATGAGTGTCCAGTGATTGTTGTACATCATTGGCAAAAAGATGATGCGTGACAGTTGCTCCTGGATTTGTTGTTGAAACAGCTGGTGTGCTACTATTTTGTCAGCTAGACAGAGATCATTGAACAACATGGGATGGGCAATGTAGAACTGACCGATCTTTGTTTGTAGAATCGGAATGTATGCTAGTTCCACTATCATAGCTAAGCACCCACCTATTTTGACTAAATGTCTGAGATCATTAATGGGAATCACTATAGAGTGTTTTTCATAGATGACCTCTGCATCATTGGAATCAACAAGATGTAACCGAATTTGATTGACATGTTCTTGAGATAGAGAGTTGCAGGCTAAACTATCAAAATTGCTAATGGCTGAGGGTGAAACAGGTGCGCTGTCTTTGTCGTGCAAAATGTGAAGGTCCCACAACTATTTTCCCATCCTACCATGATACTAGACGTGAGAGAGAATGGTCTCTTCCCTTGGTTGGCTGCCTGGTTGCAAAGAGTGGGCATCCAATTCTACGTCCAGGAAGTCTTTGGGAAGCTTGTGATCTAAGAAGTAGAGCCTATCTTTAATTACCAGTAGCATGTAGATGCTCCCCAGCCAGTAGAAATTTGTGTCTTGGAGCTGCAACATGTATCTAAAAATATTTAGAAACTCTATGGAATGAAGGATAATGAAGGCATTGTTACTGCTTCTCAGGTCTTTTTGGACAGGGAAATCTCTTATTGCATGAAAATTCCAAACAAAGTTGTGACGTTTAATGTTGTGTTTGATGAACCGATGAAGACGAAGTGGTAGGAGCTTGTCTTCAGGATGAATGAAGTCCTTATCTAGGTGAGGAATCTCCCCTACACAATAGTTAAAGAGAGTGATGTCGTGGGAGCAGAGGTCCGTGATGCAAAGGAACCAACACTGCATGTACTTATGGGTTCTAGCACTAGTCTGAGGTCGTGTTCTTCAATATGCTTCAACATGTCGACCACCAGTTGCGATTTGTATGCTCCTGCTAGCAGTCACCTGTGTAGGGTGGGGGTGGCATTGTAGATTGGCTACTGGCCTATATTTAGTACAATATTTTTGATCATTGCACCTTCCATGATGTGAAAGAGGATCTTTCCTACTACAACCTCTGAGAAGAAAATTCCTTTAAGCATTCGGCATTGTAGGGAGAAGTAGGCGTTGTTCTAGATGATGGTCTTCTTGTCCAACTGTGGTCTGAGCACCATGTTCAGGAGGTGTGGGTCACGAGTAGTCAGATAGCCTATAACACATATGTCAAAGTCACGCATTTCGAACAATAGTATTTTAGACGGCTATGAAAACCAATCTACTGTTGAGTTTTTCCCTCGAGGGGGTTGTGCTGCCAGCGAGCTGTATAGGCCATCTTTTTCTCCTTCAGAGGGGTCATCGTCTGTCAAACTACCGGAGAGGTCTTTTGTGGCCTCGATTGTCTCGAGTGGGTATAGCTGAGCTACCGTATTAGTCGTTACTGGCTCGCTCCCTATGAGATGTATCCACTCATGTATATCTAGAAAAGACGTCAGTGTGGAGGCCAAAACCATTTGGGATCTCTGAGATTTGATGTGGCCCCCACTCTAGGTTGCTCGTTTCCATAGTTTTTGAGCTTCACCCATTACCCCTATTGCGGCATCGCTATGAGCTGTGTTGTCGACGGTCTTCTTGGTCACCTCCCCCTCAGAAATTTCTAAAACTTTGGAGGACCCACTAGAGTTGGAGGATGATGAAGACAAAGAGGAAGATGATGGTGATGTTGAAGACAGTGGCGGTGATGGTGATCTTCAGGACCACCTGGAGTGGTGGTGTCTCTCCTCTTCTCAAGCTTATGCTCAATAGCTTCCAGGCACTGGAGTGCTACCTCCATTTTTCAGCTCATTGTGTCTAGCCGGTTGGGTAGACCGACCAGAGTTAGCAGCTGATGCTCTTGTGCTCCCATTCGCTACTGGAAAATATAAAATTTGTGTGTGAGGGAGCAAAAAGTAGCGCTATGATTATGGGTTACCTCCCTTATTCTATCGAATTCATAGCTGAAAGCATACCCCAAAGAGGAAAGAGCAGGTGAACGACGATGGTTTCTACAGTGGCTCACTGTTCTGGCAGCATGGCCTGTGAATTGCACGCCTTCAGACGGGGGTGATTCTAGTACGAAGGTGCATGCAGGTGTGGCCTCTGGGCATGGTGTAGGTACCCTTGATGTGGTAGATTATGCTTTAATGTGGGGGCAGGTGTGAAGTAGCGGCATTTGATGATGGTCATCGGTCGCATGGCTCTCGACCTCGTCCGCCAACGAAGTGATCTCCACCGTTGTCGGGTTGGTGGGGGTTCACTGGGTGGACCAGAGCTCATTATTCAGAAGCTCTATGAGGGCCTCCTCGCTATTGCGAGAGGCATCCGAGAATGCTGTGGAAGGTTCCGTCGCCATCGATGTGAGCGGTACAACTGTTACAACAGGTGCAGCTATCGTTGTGACTGCAACTATTTCTGCTGGCACGATTGTGCTTGTTGGGGTAGTTGCTTCAGTTGGTGCAACTTCTTTGACTGGTGCAGTTGCTTCGACTAGCACAACTGCTTCGACCTCGATAGCCACCAGGGATATTTGGTGGCTAGTAGCCTTGGAGGTCCCCTTCTTCTTTGTATCCACCTTCTTGTGGGTGAGGGACTGGGCTGCGTAGGCTGCATCGACCTCCAAAGCCTCGACTTCTACTGGTGTAAATACCATCTTCTTTGCATCGTAGTTGATACAACTTGGCAACGTGAGCAGAGTGTAAGTTATTGCGAACCTATAGAAGAGTCGAGAGCCTTCTTTCTTTAGAATACTGGCTCTCGTGAGGAACTTGATATCATTCTTGTCCTCACCCTGAGTTTGTGATAGGCTTCATGGTTCCCTTGGATATCTAAGCCCTATCACGATCAAGTTGAAAATTCCTCCCATGTTGTACTCATTGGTGGCGTCCTTGATCGTATGGAGCCTTTTGATGAGGAAGTGCCCCAAATTTATTGTCTTCCCCATCATTATTTACCAGATAATATGTAGCTCTTCAGTATAAAGGTTGCTGGTCTCAAACTTGCTAAAGAGTAGGTTGGCCACTATTTTGTAGACGATCCTCAAGAAGCAAAAGTGGACTGCAACCATTTTGTTGTCGGGTTTGAAGGCAGACTCACCTGTCAGCTCCTTCCATAGCTTCATCGAGCCAAATCCGTCATTTTTGCTTATCTTGGTACCCTCATCAGCAGTTTCTACCCGTCTTCATTCTTGGAGAAGATCTAGTTGAGCAGTTTCTCAGTTATCTCATATTCCATGTTGTATAACTGGGCCTACAACCAGTCGCCACCGTTGAATCTCTTACTCTTCGGGGTTGTTCGACACCTATCTAAGGGAGGAGATGAATTCTTTAGTCAATTCCATATAAGAGTTGGAGAAATCGAAGTATATGTCATAAAGCCCCGTGGTACCAAGGGCGTTCTTCATCCTCTCAAAGATCCCAATTTGCCAGAAAGAGGCTTCATGGCAGAACCTCGTTGGGTGGTAGATCTTCACTGCCAATTTAGTATACCGACGTTGATGATCTGCGTCCCTTGGAGTGAAGTGCCCTGGGGAGTGGGTCAAGACTTTTGGTTCTGCTGGTACGAATTGAACTGTTGTTTCTGCTTCGATGCGGGGCCTCTTTTTAGCTGTGGGAGGTTGAGTTGGTTTTGAGTTAGGGTGCTTCTGCCCTATAGTGCCCCATGTGGTGTCCTCAGAAAGGATCCTATTGCAGTGCTGGTCGACCTAGACAATGGTCTCCTTAGTGCGTGCCATTGTCTGAAAAATAAAGGAATCACACATTTAAGTGAAATTTTGTATCATGTGTTGGGTTAAGTGTTTAAAAGTGGGCCAGCCCAACATGCGAAGGAAACAAAGGTGAAACCCGATGTTAAACAGTCAACTTGATACGGTTTGGGCGATACAAGTAAATCAATATCAGTTTCATGAAAGAAGGCATGGTGTTGGTTAGCATTAGCCAACTAAGTGTGTGCACAATATGGTAACATGATACGGAGGAACACGCGGAAAGCTTGTTGAGTCCTGCCTGATACGTTTGGCACAATAATATCAAAACTTGATATGTATGGCTTTCCCGATACCGGTGATTGGGAGTAGCCAAAACCCGATATTGTGTTTCCCGTCATGTCTGGTCGTGATGTAAGTGTAAGCCGATAGGCCGAGACCCGATACTCGAAGTGTTTCATGATATGGAATGCGGTACGAAGGAATGTGATACAACCAATACTCTGCGAGACATTAGGTTTTACCTTATTGGGGAAGAGAAGTTTGAACGCGTCACATGAAGGAGAGTAGTTAGGAACCCATTATGGGAGAGGAAGTTGCACTGGGTGATACGAGAGATTGTACGATACGAGAGTGAAAGCTGATAACCTATCACGACTAACCTCTCAAGGAATATACAGTCGTCCACACAAGGTTGTGCAAGAAGAAAGACGGGGGCACATGTCACGTAACTACGCAAATAGCCTTCCTAAGTAAGGAAAAATTGGACTGAGCATGTCACGTCGCCAGGTCGAGAGAGCGACACGTTACCCAACATGTGGAAATCGATATGCGATGGACGACAGACATTCATGCGATACGGTACAAGAAAGTTTACAACCCGACACATGTATACGTGAAGAAGGGTGGTATATTAGATGCCCGACATGGTTTGTCGATATCACCCCACACTTGTATCGGCTTGAGCACCCTACTAATCGCCCGATATCGTGCAAGAACTTGGTGATAGGATGACCCAAGGGAAGTCCCCGATAAGCATCCATGCACAACACAATTTTGTGTCGTACGATACATTGCCCAATATGTGTAAAACCCTCCTTTAGGCAACATCTCACCTTGGTCGTTTAGGACCATGGTGATACTCTAGCAAGGAAGTAGAAAGCTCTTGATTTGTAAGACATCATTGGCCTAAGTCATAGATCTCTAGCCTTAGCTATATTACAGTTCAAGGTGAAGTAAACAAAGATGGTGGCCTAGAAAACACGAGATCCAGTGCGCATGGCACGTGCACAGACTCGGGCTTTATTACAATAATAGTGTTCAGAATGTTTTTTGTATGGAAAGGAAATAACAGTCCTATTTTAGGAAAGTACACTTGGTCTACCTCCCAAGGAGCTCTATGATTTTTTTCATTAGCTCGACATCTTCAATCATGCTCAGACTTCTTCTTTAGGTGCACCTTCAGCATCAGTCAGGCCAATTCAGAGCGTCTTGTGAAAGCTTTGTCTTTGTAAAATATTTTCACACAGTGTCAATTGACCGAGAAGACTTTGTGGAGTCATCCTTATCAAATAGCTCCATCATTCCAGTCGAGTATATCTTTTCTACCACAAACGGTCCTGACCAATGAGTTTGCAGTTTTCCTGGAAAAAGTTGAATGGAAGATTTAAAAAGTAGAACCTTGTCACCTTCTTTGACATCCTTCTTCTTTAGGTGAAAATCATGCTAGACTTTAGTCCTTTTCTTATAGATCCTTTCATTCTTATAGGCATGAAGCCTAAGCTCCTCGATCTCCTGGATTTGCAAGAATCTTTTCTTTCTGGCCAGGGTTGGGTCCATATTCAGATGTTTGATTTCCCAAAAAACTTTATGCTCTAGTTCGAAGGGGAGATGACATGCTTTCCCATAGATCAAATGGTATGGAGTGGTGCCCATTGGTGTCTTGAAGGCTATCATGTAGGTCCAGAGGGATGCGTCTAACTTCGTAGACCAGTCCTTGTGCAATTTTGTAATGGTCTTTTCCAAGATCTGCTTAATCTGCCTATTCAAGACTTCTACCTGTTCTAATGTTTGGGGGTGATAAGGGGTGGCAACTTTATGTATAACCTTGTATTTTTTCAACAAAAGTTCAAATTTCTTTTAGGAAAAATGTGATCCTCCATCACTAATCACAGTTCTGGGGACCCCATATCTTGGGAAGATAACCTTTGTAAAGAGCTTTATTACAGATTTAGCATCACAGATGGTGGTGGCCACAACTTCCACCCACTTTGAAACATAGTCCACTGCAACTAGGATGTATTGAAAACCATATGATGAGGGGAAAGGTCCCATGTTGTCGACTCCCCAGATGTCAAAAATCTCAACTTCAATCCAGTCAGACAAAAGCATCTCATTCCTGCAGGAAATATTCCCAATCCGCTGGCATTCACTGTAGGCCTTAACATGGGCATTAGCATCCTTAAACAAAGAGAGATAGTAAACCCTGATTGTAGGACCTTGGTCGCTATTCTTTCAGCTCCTAGATGTCCTCCATAAGGAGAGGAGTGACATTCATACAAAATCTTAGGGGCTTCATCTTCGGGTATACACCTCCTATATAGGTTATCGAAATAATGTCTGAACAGTAGAGGGTCGTCCCAATAATTGTACTTCAAGTCAGAAAAGAATTTCTTCTTCTGATTATAAGTAATTTCTGAGGAAAGTTGTTTGTAGGCTAGGTAATTGTAGATATTAGCATACCATGGCCCTTCCGGGCTGTCTACTCTGGCAGAGTAGATTGATTCATCGGCATAGCTCTTATTCACTAGTAGCGGGTGGTCATCCTTCACCTTAATTCTAGAGAGATGATCAATAACCACATTATCGGTACCCTTCTTGTCCATGATTTCATGATCAAACTTTTCGAGCAGTAATGCCCAGCATAGCAGCCTAGGCTTGGCATCTTTCTTCTGCATCCGATATTTGATGGCTCCGTGGTCTGTGTAGACAGTTACCTTGGAACCCATGAGATATGACCAGAACTTATTGAATACATAAATGATGTCTAGAATCTCTTTTCCTGTTGTGGTGTAGTTGATATGGGCTTCGCTTAACATTTTACTAGCATAATAGATTACATGGTGCTTCTTATCCTTCTTCTACCTGAGGACTGTGCCTATCACAAAATCATTGGTGTCACACATCAACTCGAAAGGGAGATTCCAGTCAGGTGACTGGATGATGGGGGAAGAGACCAGTGCATCCTTCAAGGTAGAGAACATCGTGAGTCATTCTTTTGTGAACTCAAACTTTATGTCTTTCATCAACTATTGGATAAAGGTTTTGCTATCTTTGAGAAATCTTTAATTAATCTTTGGTAATAACTGGCATGTCCCAAGAAGCTTCGAACTCCTATCACAGATGTAGGCTAGGGGAGTTTTGCAATAGCTTCAACCTTTGACTGGTCGACTTTGATTCCTCTGTTTGATATCTTATGTCCCAGCACAATGCCTTCTTGTACCATAACGTGACATTTTTCCCAGTTGAGGGTCAGGCTTTGTTCTTCACATCTCTTCATCATGAGGGACAAATTCTGCAAGAAGTCTTCAAAGGAGCTTCCATAGACACTGAATTCGTCCATAAAAACTTCAATTTTGACCTCCAAGAAATTGGCAAAGATGGCGTTCATACATCTTTGAAAGGTTGCTGGTGTGTTGTAGAGCTCGAAGGGTACTCTCCGAAAAGCGTAGGTTCCATAGATGTAAGTGAACATCATTTTCTCTTGGTCATCTGGGTGGATTGGGATTTGATAAAATCATGAGTACCCATCTAACCAATAGAAGTATGAGTGGTGTACTAAATGCTCAAGCATCTGATCGATGAAAGGGAGTGGAAAATGGTCTTTTTGGGTGGCATCGTTTAACTTTTTATAATCAACACACATCCGTGGAAGTTTTTGTTGTGACTTCAACACCATTGTCTCCCTTGACCACTGTGACTCCTCCTTTCTTGGGCACCACCTGGATAGGGCTTACCTAGGTGCTATTGCTGATAGACTAGATGATGCCAGCATCACGAAGCTTGACAACTTCTTTGTTGAGTACCTCCCGCAACTTCTCATTTAGCTTACTTTGTAGTTGTGCACATGGTTTGGCATCCTCCTCAAGATGTATTCCATGCATGCACACAGAGGGACCCACACCCCTCAGGTTTTCAATGGAATAACCCAAAGCTTTCTTCCGTGACCTCAACTCAACTAGAAGGCGCTCTTTATGTACATCAGTTAAATCAAAATTGATAATGACTGGGTTCATTCTCTCCTCATCTAAGGATTGATATTCCAGTCCTTTTGGCAGATCTTTTAACTCAGGTGAAGTCTTATTCTCTGGCTCCTCGATAGGATTGCTTCGTAGTGTGACATACATTGTGGTTTCAATGGGACCATTAGATTTGGCTGGCTCCATTTCGTCAAGAAGATCTAGGAGCTCTTTCATTTATGGGTCCTCAATAACTTTCACTTTGTTAACCAAGGCATGCATCAACGGGTCCATCATATCCTTCTACCTTCTTACCTCATCACAGAATTGTTGTTAGCTCTCGACAAAGTTGGACGATTCAAGGAATGAAGGGATTTTCATGCAATAACAAATGTTGAAATCGATGTGTTCTCTCCCAACTCTAATGGTTATCATCCCTGCCTCCACATCAATGAGTGCTCTCCCAGTTTCTAGGAAGGGTCTCCCAAATATCATCGGGCATCTAGGATCCTTTAAGGTGTCGATGAGGACAGTATCACAGGGTATAAAGAAATGTCCTACCCGAATGGGTACATCTTCTACCATTCCTACTGGTTTTGTAAAGGTATGATTTTCCAGCTGGATCCTCATGTTGGTGCTTACTATATTAGTAAGCCCCAATCTTCTTGCAAGAGAGAGCGACATGATATTTATGCTCACCCCCATATCTTCTAGTCCTTTTCGGATGATGTTATCTCCAAGTTGAAAAGGGATTACACAAGCGCTAGGGTCCTTTTTCTTAGTAGGCATGCTTGCCTTCACGAAAGAGCTGGGAATCTGGGCTAACTTCACTATTTTGATGTCCTCACCTCTCCTTTTCTTTGAAATCAAATCTTTGTAAAACTTGGCATAGGTGGGCATCTCTTCAATGGCGTCCAAGAAAGGTATGTCGAGGTGTAGTTTTTTTACTGCAGCTATAAACTTCTCATATCTCTTCTTTAATTGGGCCTTTACTAGCTTGTGCAAGAAAGGTATGTGAGGTGCATATCTATCTAGGCACTCTTCAGAGGCTTCTTCACTACTTTCCTTATCTTCTACCCTCTTCTGCTTGGAATGTACTCCTACAGGCTCTTCAGATGTCACATCTTTTACCAGTACTCTGGTACAATTGGCTTTTTCCTCTTGTTCATCAATGGAATGCAACACCGTTCCTGATGTGAGAACCTGTTACACTAAATGAGATTAATCAAAACAAAAAACACAATCAATCACTAATTAATCACATACCCAAAAATATGGATAAATTTAAATCGATTTCACTGTCAACACCTGCTCGAAAACATTTGCATAAGAGCCCAACATCTTTCTTTTATCCATACAATGCCAAGAATTTGATACAAATTGTTCTATCGCCTTAGTCACAAGATATATGCACATGAGAACTATATTCGTATATGCCACACAAACAAGCATTAATATGATAACAAAAGTTCGATTCGTTTGAAACACCATATACAAAATTTTTATGCCCAGACCTGAGAGTACATGGACGACTCTAGGAAACATTAGACATCTAATCAACTTTCTCAAAGATTCAATACTATAGCTCCTCTTTACTTCCATGTTTTTGTTGTCATCACTGCCAATTACCTAAAAAAATGTGGCGAACCACAAGGGTGAGACCCATGTCCCAGCAAGAGATATAACCTCCAACAACGTTTATTGATTACAACATTTTTAAGTAATTAAACAGTTAAGTAGTTTAATTAGATATAACAAATAAGCTCAGTAGCACTGATGATTAACAAAATACATAAATGAGCAGATAATAACTATCATCCTTTATCTTGTTGACAATATAAGCAATTCAGAAGCATATGCATATCTAGCATCGTGAGCAAGTCTAGTAACATAGAATCTCTATCATTATGAATAAGTCTAGCCACATAAGCATAGCTAACAACATTATCATGTCGAATAGGTTGAACATATCAACATCATAAAAAGAGCTAACAACATAAGCAAAACTATCTGGATAAGCATGATTAGCAGTATATGCATCTCTAGTTACAAAGCATGGCCAACAATATTAAACATAGCTAGAAACAACATCTTAACCATCCATGTTAGTATATGTGACAACATAAGCATGTTTACATCATGAGCATAACTACAACATAAGCATATCTATTATCTCTTATTGTACTATACATGATCTCAGTGAAAAGAAATCAAACAAAGGTTTTCATCCAATATGAAGCGTTGTGTATAACCATAAACAAATATGCTACACGAATGTATTACATCTTTTATTACACCCTGAGGAAATTGAGGATACACTCAAAATCCAACTGACCATTGCTAAGTCAAAATCAGTGCCATACAAGATCTAGGAAGAGCCAGACTCCTAAGATCTTCTCTTCCACCGATCAGTACGGGTCTGCCACAGCGACACATAAGGTCAAGCTGCTAACAACCTAGTCCGTCCTTGTTACAGGTCATCGAACTAGTGAAAGGAGGTGGGTACACATACCCTACCGTCTGAGGTACACCGTAGTTGTCCTCCAATCTTGTCACATATATAATCACTGAGACACGACCACATCCGTTCTCAATCACATCAGATGTATGAGGCATGACCATAGACAACCTCCACAATATGCATTGTGGATGGCAAGGATATATCCTCAACTTTCCACCCCCACATACTCAATAGTATGCTCTCTGAGTTTCCCTTAGGAATACTTGTTTCACCATCTAGCAAGTTCTAACACTCAGATGGATCTATGGAATAGGGCACTACATGATTAGAGTTTCAATTGATTAGTTATGCCAATTGGGTGAATTAAGGCTACATCAAACAAGTGGACATACAAACCATAATTCACTTCTTGCAAGCATATAAATATCAAAACTTGAAAAGATATAAAATGTATGAAACATATTTTCTCATCTCATCATCACATGGTACTATTCACTTACCATTCATGAGACTACATATTCATCATACTATCACAAGATATAAATCATTTTCACAATATCAAAGGGTATCAACCCTTATCAACACGAGGATTACACCTCATTCAGGGCTCAACCATGCCCAAGGTCATTAAGACCATCATACTATCACATGATATAAATCCTTTTTATAATATCACATGGTATCAACCCTGATCAAGACAATAGGATTACACCTCATTCAGGGCTCAACCATGCCCAAAGGTCATTATGACCATCATATTATTCCCGACAAGATCATCATTATCTTTGCATGCCTTATAACAAGGGTCAACAACATCACTTATATATAATACAACAAATCAGCACAATGTTGCATTAATGAGCTAAGAGATATTCATAAACAATTATAGCAGGGTTATATTAACATTAAGAACATTCTTTTATCACATCAACTTGCAAGGAATCTAGATATGATTAACCCTCATCATATTCATAATGCACATGTTTAGCATAAGAAAGTATCAACCATGTGTCTATGATAACCACCAATTAACACATTAAGGTTATGATCATATTAAGGAGGTTATTTCACCTTTATGCTCAACTTCTTAAATTGATGCATTGATGTGCACAAATCATATCATCTTTTGGATCATGTTTGGTTGCATATTCATGTTGTTTTGACTCAATTATCACTCTCATTCATGCTAGATTCTATATTTTTAGCTATTCTTACTTATCTCATGGTTTGGATTGTAGGTAATATATTTTGCAATGAAATGATGAGGAATATATCATATTATCTCTTATTGGATCACTCCTCAAGTATCTACATGTGTTGGGGTTCGAAATTATGCAAATACCACTTTTTACGGCATGTAAATCGGACCTACATACTGAGAGTTATGAGCAAAATACAAAACAACCCAGAACAGCGAAGTGCACGCCGTGCACCAAAAGTGCACGCCGTGCACCTGGGAATTTCAGGCAGATAAAAGTTTCTGGAAAGTTGCACGACGTGCATTTCCAAAGTGCACGCCGTGCACCTAGCAGTTTTAGCATTTTGTAAAATACGAGTTTTTGTTTAAAATGAAGTGGGAACTTAATGGGCGGTTATGCCCGGTCATTTGCGGAAGTTCTCTCATCCTAGAGCAAGCCTAGAGCAGAGGAGGGTGATTTGGAGGAGATCAAGGGTGGTTTCTTGGGAAAGGAGTCCATTTCTTCTTCTCTTCTTCTCCATTGTCTTCTCCAAGGTGCATCCAAGCTTCCCCAACTTCGTGCAATTTCTCGGGAGGGAAGTTTATCTGTTTTGGAGCAGCTTTAGGAGTGGAATTTCGTCCCCAAGACGGAATTCTACTTCTCTTGGGTTACACTTTCAATTCTCCTAGCTTTTCCTTCTCTAAACCATGTTAAACTCTGACAATTCTATAGCATTTCTGCAATACATGATCGTGGACGAGTAGAATCCGAATCTTGGACATGGGAGAGTAACTCCCATGTCATAGCTTGTATGAACATATGAATTTCGTACTAAATGTTAGTTTCTTGCATGTTCCAAGAGTTGTTTCAGATCTGAAATGCTTGTTTGTGTGATTGGCCATCATACTTGCATGTTTTATGCTTTCTTTCATAATCTGAGAAGATGTGTTTAAGAGTATGGTGTTACTCTTTTGGCAACTTGTCCTTGACCGTGAGAGTGGCTAGGATTAAGTTGAGGAGCAAGGTTTGTGATTCAAAATGAAATACATGCACGAGAGTGATGTATGGAGTTAGAATCGTCATTACTTCATCGGGAGGTGAGTGATGACTACAAACCTCCTTTGCAAGTTAATTAACATGTTTAAATTCATATTTTAATATAAGCTATGATGTGATAGTGAAATCCCAAGTCTAAGATCCTTCCAAATATGTATCGTAACCTTTCTTAAGTGATAATTTACTATTTTGTTTTAAATCTATAATTTCGTTGTTCTAATCTAATCATCTTATGTACAATGATCTAGATTATTGAAAATCATAACTCTTGCGCCTAACTAACCAACGCTCCTTGTGTTCGACCTCGACTACAACTACTCTTGTATACTTGCGGGATATAGCTAGTTGAGTAAAAGATCATTCTTATGATTGAAACTCGTTAGTGTAAACAACCAACAAGTTTTTGGCGCCGTTGCCGGGGAGCATCGATATTCCTGTTAGAGTAAGAGTTGTTGATAAGTAAATGAGACTAGATCACAACCTTCATATCCACCATCATATCCATAAATCATAATTCATCATGATCATCATAATTTGTTGTATCTTCCATGTTTGTTTTTGTATCTCACTCACCTTGTTTATTTGTAGGAGCATATGGGGTGTTCATAAAAAGATCCTTGAACCGTGCATATCTCTACTTTCAGAAAATGAACACATCATTTGCAGCCCTCATAGAGTAAGAAGGAGTGAAACCCAAACATGTATGGAGGAATCACAACCCGCACAACCATCATCCATGTCACCATCATCCAAACGACATTCACCCATGCCGCCTTCATCCACATCACCTTCATATGTACCACCCTCATCCACACATCCTTCATCCACACCACCATCATTCACACCTGATTCACTACCATCATATACACCACCAACATCCATACAACATACACCACCACCATCTACGCCACATCTACCTAATCCTATGGATTCACATGAAGAACTAGTCAAGGAGGATGACCTTCCTCTTAAGGACTACTTTGGTACAGATGCAATGCACATGAGTGGGCCTATTAATATTTCAGAATTTGAGGCAGAGGAGTTTTCTATCAGCCCATCCATCATACAATTGCTACAGCTGAATGCATTTGGAGGGACACCAATGGAGGATCCAAACCTCCACATTGCTGAATTTCTGCAGTTGCTAAGCACCATAAAGATATATGGTGTTCCTACTGATGGGATACACCTAATTCTTTTTCCATTCTCTCTTAAAGATAGAGCCAAGGCATGACTCTATACTTTGCCAAAGAAGTCAATCGACACTTGGGAGGAGCTTCTAAAGGTCTTTTTGGAAAGATATTTTCCACCTAGCAAAACTTTGCAGCTAAGGAGTCAACTCATCAATTATTCTCAAAGGGATGGAGAGACCTTGTATGATACATGGGAGAGGTTCAAAGATCTTCAACATCTTTGTCCACATCACAGTCTAAGAAATTGGCTTCTATTGCAATCTTTCTATAATGGTTTGTGCTATAATACAAGGATGTCTATTGATGCAGCTGCAAATGGAGCTCTAATGAAAAAATCTTATGGAGAAGCCTATGCTATTATTGAAGATATGGCAGAAAATCATTGCCAGTGGAGTCTGGCTACAAGCTACCACCCATCCTTTTCACATACTACTTATGAAATGCAAGTGGAAGATCACATGGTTGATGCTATAGACTTGATTGCAACAAGGCTAGACACTTTGTCACAAAGGTTTGAGAATCTAAACACACAACTAATTCAAACAGCTAGCAATATTTGTGATGCATGTGGGTTGCTTGGACACTCATCTTATACATGTTATGCTTCTTCTATTTATTCTCCAATGGGCTACACTCCACCGGACTTCTACAACAATGTGAACCCGAATTTCATTCAGCCACAACAACCACAAGTAACTTCTAGATTAGAGTCCATGCTTGCAACATTTATTTCAACTCAAATGCAGCAAAATGAGGAGTTCCATCAACAAAGACAATCAATGAAGGGTTCCATTTTCCAACTCTCTTCTAAGGTGGACGATATTACCACTCATGCACACATCTTGGAGAAACAAATTACCCAGTAAGCTCTTTTTAGCAAAGAAGCATTTCCACCTTTCTTGCCTAGTCCACCGGAGATGAATCCTACATATTTCAGGCCGGTGACATTGAATAATGGAGTTGTTATAGAGGTATATCCTTCAAAGTATGATGATGTTGATACCCATGATGATTATGAAGTTTCAACTAAAGGGGAGAAAGCTACAACACATGCTCTACATGTTGATTCTTCAAGCAAGCCACATGTCCTTCCTCCTCACATTCTAGATGACACATTACTTTATAATGAGACCACTCTTCCGAACTCATATTTTGATGATGATTCAAAGAAGATTGAAAAGACAAATAGTATTGGCATACAAAAGACTATTCTTATTGCAGCTCATAGGTGCTTTCGCTTGCCCCAAATCAAGGACATATTTGCAAGGAGGCATAAATCTTTAGCACAACAATTTCCAGCTGCAAATCAGAGCACCGGTCCTCCATGGACTTTGATGTTTCCACCATGATAAGGTACCCGGTTGCAACCTTTTTAGTTTGATTTATGCAGTGAGGACACTGCATATTTCAAGCTTATGGGGGAGCAACCGGATTGTAACCTAGTTCTTTTAGCTTTTCCCTTTCATGTTATTTGATTCTTGTCATTTGCTTTTATTTTGTGTTCACATTTCAGTCTTTTGTTTTCAATTCTGCTCTTCTGGTGGCAAATCTAGTATGATATGAGGTTTATCTTTTATATGTGGATAAAACTCCTATGCTTAACTGATTGTCCTCTTTTGATGAGAAATATCATTTGGAGAAATTGTAAAAGGCATGCATTAATCAAATGAAACCTTTTGGCCATCAACATGTGCTTAACTCTGGTTTATGCTTCTAGCCTGAACATTCATCTTTCACATCCTTGATTGCTTAAAACATGTAATGGTTTCAATTTTTGTGAGTAAATCAACTTTACAACATCATTTGGAATATGTGATGCCTTTGCCAAGCTCTTAGTGCATTTTTCAACCACACTTTCAATGAAAATTTTTCACAACAAATGAATGAAATCTAGCTAATGTTGCAATGTAGTTGACTCTCCTATGTTCTAGAAAAATTTTAAATTTTGTTTTGGCTTATCTCTTCTTTATACCCCATAAAAGATGGCAAAACCGCCCACATATCATGCTAGCCTAGTGTAAGTCTGATCTGGCCACGATGGTTAGGTGGTATGTCTTAAAAGAGGGTAAAATACCCCAACCGACATTCCACGTGTGCATAAGCCTACATTAGCATCCGAGTGTCGGAACCCATAATCCATTGTCATATCATTTTTGGGAAATAAGGAGAGTACAGCTAAAATTGTCAATATTAACTAAGATTTCATCATTTGTATCCTTAATAGTTGAGAGTTTGAGTTGCACATCCACTAATTGCTTGGCTTGGTCATCCAAATTCTATGTAGTGTTGTTTAATTGATTGATTCATTTAATTGTGACCACCCCTACTGAAGTAAAAATCTCTTTCTTGGGTGTTTAAGTTGAATTGATGGCTATGAGTATAAACATGTTGATCATGGTTGGCTTGGTCTTATACACATCTTTCTTTTCATTTGATCTATGCATGAACTTGATAATTCTTCATTCATGTTTCTATGCTCTTTTTGCTTGAGGACAAGCAATGGTTTAAGCTTAGGGGTATTTGATGTGCACAAATCATATCATCTTTTGGATCATGTTTGGTTGCATATTCATGTTGTTTTGACTCAATTATCACTCTCATTCATGCTAGATTCTATATTTTTATCTATTCTTACTTGTCTCATGGTTTGGATTGTAGGTACCATATTTTGCAATGAAATGATGAGGAATATATCATATTATCTCTTACACATGAACAAACCTATGATGCCACAAAGATGCTTCACTCTTATCCACAATAAGGAATTTATTAAGAACATCCTTAAGAGAATAAAAAAGAATAAAAAAAATATTTCCATTTCTAGTTCCCTTATATATAACATTGTAGGAGAGGGAATCTAGAAGCAAGCATGCCTAAGATCATTACATTTGGTAACAATCTTATAATTGTTTTTTCTAATCAAAACAATCTCATTGAGGATATTTTGGTTTTTAACTTTGAGTCTCATCATTCCATCATATAAGAATGTTAAATATGAATACTCATATTTATCTATTTGAATTAGAGTTGGGTTCAACAAGATAAATTATATTAATGTTACTAATCAGCACTTATACCCAAATCCTAACTCATGACATCCCCATTGGATCATGGATGCATAAGGTGAAGCCTAACCATCACATTCCATACCATTATCAAATATGAGTCCACACATAAATCAAGGTGTAACCATAGAGTTATAGCATACTAGGGTTTCAACAACATTAACAGAGTACTCCATGATTGTATTAGTCATTAAAGGACTATTCATACCCAATTACCATCATTTAGTTATATTAAAGTTAGTTATAACAATATATACCTCATTAGGGTTACATATCAACACAATATTATTATCATCCCTTCTATTCATATGAGTGAATAGGTAAGACTACCTTATTAAGGGTAACCCTCCATTTGTTCCATCATCATTCAACCCATATCACCATACCACAATGTCACCCAGAACCATTAGATGTTTAAAAGGTAAGACCATTAGTTGTTTACATAAGTAAACATCTTGGATAAACCACCTATGAAATCCTTGATTTGTGCTCTAGAAAGAGTCACCATTTAACCCAAGACATCCCTTGATTAACAACACAAAAAGTTCCATTGAGAGTAGGGTAAAACCCAAAATTGATTGTTCATTTAAAACAAGCCATCCATTGTCAACAAGTAAGCTCCTTGAGTTGATCATATAAAGGAACCCATATAAATCACATTATTAGGAACAACATATTACATTAGCCATCATTCCACTTTCTTGGAGGAATAAACATTAGATCTTGACCATTGGGTCAAGTTCATATGTTAAAACCATCAATCAGTATAGGTTCGAACATTGCATTAAGTGACCCAAGAAACCATTGGTCTAAGGCTTAATTTATGCTAAAACTACAATTCTTAACTCAACATAGGTTGTAGAGACCTGATCCACCATCATTAGTGATCATTAAACCACCATAGGTTGTTAGATCAAAACTATATTCATTAATCAACATCAAATATTAAGCTAATGTCATCATTGATTGATAATATCGGTAGGGTACTTAATGGTTGATCATTAAACTTATAATTGATCCAAAACCTGACATAAA
This sequence comes from Alisma plantago-aquatica, assembly GCA_963693085.1. Taxonomy (NCBI): domain Eukaryota; kingdom Viridiplantae; phylum Streptophyta; class Magnoliopsida; order Alismatales; family Alismataceae; genus Alisma; species Alisma plantago-aquatica. The sequence goes on from OY856411.1 coordinate 1,041,208,038, forward strand.
GGAGTGACCATAGGTTGTCACCATAATCTGACACCTTTGATCATGACCATCAGTTGTCATGAAGACAACACCATAGGGTTGTTGCAATGGTACCATCATTGGGTCATGGGTTTATAGAAGAAATCAACTTAAACCCTAAAATTGACCATTGGTTGATAGGTGCTTAGCACCATAGGTTGTCACACCAACCTGATACAAGTCATATTATACCTTAGGAATAACATACACATGATCATAGGTTCATCTAGAACTGAAATAAGAATAATGAACATTATAACAATCAAAATCCAAGTCAAGCATAGCTTTTTAGTACATGAATCATCATTTTCAAGGAAGAACATGATATAGAAAGATTATGGTAAGAAATAAATGTGGAGCAAGTTATAAAACTTTCCTATAATGATAAGATGAAACCCCACCCATAAGAAATCCAAACATAAGGTATGAATTCGTCCATCTAGCACCTTTCTTCATCAAATGAGAAAACCCTAAGCATAAGGAGCAAGAAAGGTAGGGTTTTAGAGCTTTAGAGCAATTTCTACCATGGAAAAGCAAGGTTCAAACCTGGAGGAAGGTCTAAGTAAGGAGAAGAGCAAGAGAAATGGAGAAGGAAGGAAGAAAATAACTTTCCTTGGTCAAAATCCCTAGAAGATGACCTTGGAAACCCTAGGTAGGGCTAAATGGAGCTCTAGGAGACCTTCTTCTCCAAAAAGAGCTTATCTTCTACCTTAGAGCACTTGGTTCTGCAGAAAAATAGAGGGGAGTCCTTGATCTAGGTTAAAGGAAAGAGAAAGCAAGCATAGATTCAAACTTGATTAAGGAAGAGGTAAATATAGCCCATGGATAAGGATGGAAGCAAGCATGAGGTGTAAAAGTAGCTTTCCCATGTGTCTATGACATTAAACTATTAAGAATATACAAGCACACACAAAAGCAACTCCCCCACCATCCAAATAGACTTGCTTATCTTTCCTTTGTTGAATTTCGCAGGCAATCACATAATTCATTAGTTGATAGCTACTAAAGGTAGCTCATCCATGAAGGGGTAAACCCTAAAATACCCTTAGAGAAAACACCTTCAAACCAAGGTTTAAATAGGCGCCCCATGGCTCAAAAAGCTCAAAAATGATGATAGAATATCCAAGGAACATAATGCAAGTGATAAATTGTAAAAAAAACCTCTCAATTGGGTAAATGGTAGAAAAGTCCAAAATGTGCATAAAATTGCAGAACTTGCTCAAACAGTGTCCAAATTGGACCAAAATTGAAACTCAATCTTGTATTATGATTTAAAAACATATAAAATGTTAGATTAGGGTTCTAAGAATTAAAATATGGTAATACAGCTTATTCAAGTCATTAAGCAAGTTTAGGGGCCTTACACCTGATCTCAGGACGACCATCTTTGCAGTTTCTTTTGCTCTAGGATTTACCTCAATGCTGGAAGGAAATTGTCCCACCTAATAGTTGATGCTTTATGCCAAACTTGTCAATTGCTAATCTATCTGCTTGTTATGCTACTGGAGCTCCCCAATCTGGACTGAGAAACCTCCCATCTACTGTTGCATGAGATTGAGTAACGTTGTGCTATCCACCAAACTCTTGTGTAGCTTCTCATTTAGGTCATTCTATTTTTTAGCGAAAGACATCATCTTGGTCATAATTGATGGCCATTCCTATTGATTTTGCTATGTATTCTGGTAACTCCTTTGTTGTTGGAAGTTAGCTTGGAATTTCCGATTCTGCAGACCACTAGAAGAGGTTCCACCGATTAGCTGGTGTGAATTTTCCATAGCACTGGTGTTCCCATAGGAGAACCCTGGGTGTTCAGGACGTCAATACTAAGCATAGCTTACATTTTCTGTGCTTTCTTTGTCAGGGTCTCCCTACACAGTTGTGTGCGGGAAGAAGTCAGAAAGATGATCGGGCTCTCCACACGTGACACAACTCCTAACCATTTCTTGTTGGATCTTGGTTTTGTAAATCTGTTCCTTTAAGGCTTGAACATCAGTCACTATCTTGTCTAGCTTAGCTGATAGCACTTCCATCACCTTTGATTCTCCAGGGGTAGACTAACTTGTTGATTCTCTATTATACTCACTATCTTGTTGATTTGTAGCCATGTTGTCGATGATCTCCCTAGCTCTCTGAGCATTGAGCCCCAAAAAATTGCTGCCCACTTCAGCGTTTAAGGATTTCCTTTCACTGATACACATCGGAATGGTCTATATCGATAGACGGGTAATAAAAATGATGAGGGAGGTTCAGAGTGAACCACCCATACAAGGGACCCCAAGGTGCGAGAAGCACCGGGTCAAACAGGCTCAGGAGGAGCCTCAGTTAGAAAACTGATGCTGAAAGGACACGCCGCACACCCGATAAGCACGGTGTGGGGTGCGTCCCGCCCTCCCTGTGTAACTACAAAAGGGATGTGTATATGGGGGGTAACTCTACAAAACCCCGTCTATGCCCATGGGCTTTGTACAAGAAAACAACAAAAGCTAAGCAGTAAAAGGGATCTCCCACATCCTTTCACCGATACACATGACATTGTAAAAGGTGGTAATCAAGGTTGGCTCAGAAAATTTGTGGTGTGGAAATTCACGCTGATAGCCTTGGAATCACTCCCATGTATCATGTAGATTCTCTGAAACCTTCTGCGAATATCGACTAATCTTGTTCTGACACTTTATATTCCTCTCAAGAGGGAAGAACTTGGCTATGAAGGCATTAGAAAGATGCTCTCAGTTTGGGACACTCCCATCCTGAAGACATGAGTACCACTCCAGTGCCTTATCTTTTAGAGAAAAAGGGAAGCACTGGGTGTAGATATATTGAAAGTCTTATCAGTTCTTTTAAACATCATGAGATGATTGTAAGGGTTCTCTTCACTGTTGTTTCCTCCAAAGTGATTGTGTTGCAACAACTACAGAAAACCTGGCTTTAGCTCAAAGTTTTCTACATTGAGTGGTTGCTCCACCACTAGGTTTCTTTCCTCATTTTTCCTCACTTGAATAAAAGATCAAAGAGATCTAGCCTCGGGAGACTGATCAGCCATGCTTGTGAGAGGAAAGGGATGTAAGTACCTGAAAGGGAGAAATATAGAAGGATAAAGACGGTGATGTAGATATGTGTAGTATGTATCTGTAGTTTTATATACATCTATACAAAGTTTTTGACAAACTACAAGTAAAACACGGGTTTATAGAATAATATTTGTTTCCTAGTCCCCGACAACGGTGCCAAAAAGTTGATCAACCTTAAATGTGGGTCTAAAATAGAGAAGGAAGTAGGTCTAGGTTATCATACTTTAATAATTTATAAAACCCAAATGTTTAAGATGCCCACAACTAGCATGGGGTCAAAATAGTAGTTTGGGGTCAAACACGGGGATTAGGGGGAATAGCGCTTCAAAATCTAAGTTCTACTTGTCTAAGTCGTCGAAAAGCCAAGGGATAACATTTGTAGAAGGGAAGCATAACCAGAAAGAATTTGAAAGAATTAAACTAAAAACTATCTCCAAGGGGAGTTACCAGGAAAAAGAAAGGGCTTAGGTATTTTGGGGTTTAGCAATTTTTAGGGTAGTTTTGTATTACATCAAAACTGAAGAGAGAAAACAACCATCCAGACAAGCACGAAGAAGGAAAACTTTTATAAAAACAAGCAACAGCGGTTTACACCCGATGCTTTCTTCTCTCAAAGAAAGTGCCAACAAACCACGTACCGGAAGCCTCTCTTGAGGGGGCCAAATGCAGTCTTGTGTGAGAAGATAGACGGGATGCAACTCTAGTCCTAAGTACTCTCATACACCTGAACCACATCGATCTCTAGAAGTTCATGACTCCCCTCTTTCAAAGAGGTCAACACAAGAAACACGATTCGGTAGCCAGTAAAAAACGTGTAACGTAAGTAGGGAACTAGAGTTCGGATGCTAGAAGGATATCATTCAACAGAATGAAGCCATACACTGAATGATATGAAAAATGCTCCACATATTCCAATAATCATATAATGGTTTGGTTACAATGCTATATTGAATGATAGTAAATGTTATAGAAAGGAAGATAAACATCGGTCTCCTTGATTTAGGAAACTGATATTTACCACATCTGACTACCCAAGATAGTGCTAACCCGATACTGGGTTGCAGTCATATCGGGATATGATCGTGTCAGGTTGTTGACCATAGCGGGTCCCAACCATGATGGGTGATGATCATATCGGGATATGACTTCCACATGATACATTTGTGTCGGGATGCAACCGTGTCGGGTTGCAACCGTTACGAGAAAATGGACTGTATCGGGTTTATGTCTGTATTGGGTTGGTACCATCCCAGCTCTCAAGTTCTTCATGTCGGGTTGGTCTGTCTAGGTGGACCGTCTCAGGTTTGAGCTCAGATAGAAACGCAACATGCTCAGCACATATTCAACAATATGTGCTTCCGGGTTAACCCGTAGGAGAATCCATTTCACCATCACCAATTACTGACGATGATGGATCTATGGCCAGGGCAAACTACATGATATGTTCCACTTTAATTAATTAGTATATTTTAAGTGGATTGTTGAGGCAACCAAGTTGTAAAACATAAACAACATTGAGTTGCATTATTACCATGGGATCTCAATCCCTCATCACAGAATGCAACTGCCTCTCAAGGCTTACATCACCAACATTGGATAGCAATCCCTTATCTCAACATTAGAGGATAACACCTCAACTAGGCACTCATCCTTTATCAGGTCAACATACCTTGTCACCTCGTACAGGTGATACATGTTATCCCATCAATCAAGGATTATCATTATTCAGTGTTATTCAAAACACATATACCTTATAGCTCTTACTTGGCTATAAATTCATTTGATACACCTACATGGTTAGTATGCATATTGAGAGAGAGAATTGAATCACCAAACATAGATCTTTATGATTATCATGCTATTAGGGTTGAAGGTACATGATTGGATCAACATTCATGATTATAACTACATGAAGCACAAATCTGTATCTGTAGACAATTTACATTATTGTAATCAAAAGACGAGCATCCACTATGCCTTTATCTTATGAACATAATCATGTATCTAATCATCTCACTTTGCACCAACTTTAGGTATCAAACATATCACTGGTCACAACCTATCATTCATAACGCATCATCAACAGAGGTGCGAGCACAAGATAACAAACTCACCAAAACTAGAGTTTCCGAACTAGGTGCAACCCTTACCAAAGATACCGCCTACCCTCACTATAGGTATGGCAGGTAGTGCATCCTTCACCCAAAGGGGTGTCGGGAAGGATCACATCTCTCACCAAAAACCTATCGGCTAGGGCACTTAGCCACACATATCAGCCAACCAAGTTGTGCAGCCATGCACAAAGGATGTCGTGCAACCAAGGAGCATAGGTGTATCGTGCAACTAAGTCCAGATGTGTGTCGTGCATCCAGATGCAAGAGTTGTGTCATTCATCTATGAGCATGGTATATCGTGCACCCAAGTGCAAGGTGATATTGGGCATCCAAGCACAAATATGTGTGTCAGGAAGCACAACCAACCCTAATAGACAAGACCGTATCACCCATTAGGGTTAGGGTTTCATGTCAGACATCCACCATTATCATAATGCCCAAGGCCATATCAACCATGGCCAAGATCATAACGCCCAACAAGCACACTACTGACCTCTATCCAACTACATCATGGCGCTCAAGGAGGGCTATCGTTCAACTAAGTTAAGCACTACATATCGATCACCACTAAGGCATCTATCTAGGGTTTCACCACCCAACCACCATATCGGGCAACATCAAAACCAATCCATGTCGCCCAAGGCACAAAACAGAGACATATACCAAGCACCATGTCAGTCAAAGGGACATCCAGGGTTCAACACTCCCAAAACCTTCTTGGGTAACAAGGCATAACGCCCAACAAGCACTAACATGGTGAAGGGGTCATATCGGGCAACAAGGTCAACAGAACCCAACTTATCATATCGCCCAAGACAAAACCCTAGAAGAGGGGTATCGTGCAAAGCACCACAAAAGGGTATCATGCAAGGCACAAGGACCATATCGGTTTGGTCATTATCAACCTCAAGATCACCACCATCAAACCCTAATAGATCAAGAGAGTTGGCTCACCTCTCAGCAACCAAGAGAGAGGGGTTTTGCACAACCTTCATCACATATCAGGAAACAAGGTGGATCATCCCCTTATTGGTTAAGATTCCAACCTTCACTACGTCAAAGTCCAACCAAGGCTCACCTCTCAAATCCATGGTGAGAGAAGGGCATTGCCCAAGCAATTAGAGCATAGACTCACCTTTCAACAACCAAGAGAGAGGGGTTTTGCCTTCACCACTAGAGCTCGAACTCACTTCTCAAAACCAAATGGGAGAGAAAGGGGTTTTACCCAAAGAACCCTAAACTCAAGGTTCGGAAACAAGGTCTAATAACACATCAACAACATAACCACTATATATATAACAAGATAAAAGGGTACATACTAGGGCAAGAAACATATCTAACAAGATGCATGGCCGATCAAGATGACATATAAACATGCAATGTGAAAAAGAAGTAGTATAGCTAGGGTTAGGAGTTATGTAACCTGCCTTAACCAAGTTCCAAGCTCTGAGAACCAAGCTTCCAAGCTCCAAGAACCACCTTTAGCCACCACAAGAAGAAAAACAAAGCTCATAACCACCATGGCCGAAGAACAAGCAAGAAGGAGAAGAAGGTGCCAAGGAAGGAGGGGGAGATGTTCACCACAAGAAGAGAAGAAAGACAAACTCTAGGGTTCGGCCACCACAAGAGGAAGAAGAAGACTCCACCAAGGAGATCGGCCACCAAGCTAGCTCTACCAAGTGTATCGGCCACCAAGCTCACCAATGGGAGGTATCGTCCACCAAGGAAAAAGGAAGGCAACTAAGGAACTAAAGGGATTCCAAGTAAGAGAAAGGAGAGAGATATATAGAAGAGGGTGAAGGGGAGACTAAGGCAAGGTGTCACCCAACCCAGGGACACTTTTCCCTGGGGCAAAGCCACCTACTATCTCGCCCACCACCACATGTCCAAAGCTTTTGCCACATGCAAGCAACAAGCACCAAGTGTCCACAAGGGGGGTGACACCAACGATGCTAGGTCAAAGAAGGTCACTTAGCCGATACAACTCATGGGAGACACACCACTTCCCCGACACTACCTCCTGGCTGACATACCATGGCCGACACAAGGCACCAAGCTCACCCTTGCCCGATACAAGGCCCAACAAATCTAGGCAAAGCCCAAACAAGGCTCAACACGGAAAAACAAAGCCTGAAGCTACTTAAACAACGAGCCCAACCCATCCTCTCAACCCTAGATGATGCAAGGAGAGAGAAAAACATCTCTCAAGGTGTCAAACTTGCACATCAACCCAAAAACTTTGGTTATTTGCAAGTTGCACCTCCAACTCTCAACAAAGCACAAACAAACCCTAATCACCATTTGAGGTGATTAGAAAGCATCTAAACATAAGGTTTAGGCAAAGCAAACATGGTAAGCCCAAAACGAAGATCAGGGTCCTTACAATTCCTATTTTTAGATGTTTGATTTTAGAGCTCTGTCTCTCATACACATTGGAAAGATACTCCATGTCACACTCTTATAGTTTGGATTTTTACACAATGGTAAGATGGTCTTTTGATTTTATTTAGTTTCCAGAATTTTAGTTAATGATATAATGTTCAATTATTTATACTAAATAAACTATAGCTCAAAAAAATAAAATAAAATATGTTTTGAAATAAGAAAAACTATAACCTATCCAATGATATTGTTTCATTGTCAAATTCCAACTTAATAAAGATATGATTTTCTAGGAATTTTTACGTGAGGGTAAGATGGTCTTTTGATTTTATTTTCAAGAATTTCGGTTAATGACATAATGTTCAATAATTCATACTAAATAAACTATAGCTCAAAAAAATGTTTTGAAATAAAAAACTATGACCTACCCAATGATACTATTTCATTGCCAAATTCCAACTTAACAAAGATATGATTTTCTAGGATTTTCCTAATAGGTTAGATTTTCTGAAATTCATAAGTAATAATTTACAAGCCAAAAAAATAAAGTAAAATATACTATGAAATCAAAAAATATAATATATAAGATCACATAGTTTTGATAACCTAATTCAATAAAAGCCAAAAAGGTGATTTGTAGTATTTATGCAATTAATGTAAACCTAACCCTAATGTCATATATGTCTTCGATAGGTTGCTTGTTGACTGAGATGAATTAGGGTTTTGACCACAAACATATGTAGACTTCATGAGACATATGTTACATTCATATTTATCATATTGAGCAATCACCCATATTTATATATCTCCCTTGGTCCTTTAGACATATTCCCTTCAAATTGTTCTCTCTCCCTCTTGAGAGGTTAACTCATTTGAGTACTTACATTCTTATGTTGATCTTGTCTAATTATTTTTATGGATATTCTTATTGGACTCTAATTTATATCTTATTCATTTTATTCCATGGGGAAATCCTAAATTTAGTATTTGATTCTCTAATCTTCATGTGGTGGACTTTATGATCTTATGTTTCATCTCATTTGTGGACATGGTTTAATATTTGGTTATGGGTCCTCTGACCCCACATGATAATGATTGGATATTATCATCTTATTGTTTCCTATAACTAAACTTTCACTTTCCTCCACATTTATGCATGCTTTGTAATATAGTATCCCTAGAGTAATGTAATTCTTTGGTTTTGTTGAATTTTATTACTGAGTGCACCTTTCCACTCGTATTATATATTTGGGCATGCCTTTCCACCTAGGGTGCACCTTTCCACCCAATATCATATTCTTGAGAGTTTGGCAGTACATCGTTCTCTATCAGGTTATAGGTTATGTGCCCTGATCACCACTGACTTTATATTATGCTAGTGTTATGCTTATCTCACATGCATGTTGGCAATTATTATTGTGATGGGTTTTGTACCCTAAATTCATGAAATGTGCTTTTATTGTACCTCTTATTTTTTAATGTCAAGTGCATTTCATGATTTTCATCTTATTGCAATTCATATTCTCTTTTTATATCCACTTGGATAATACCTTTCCTCTTCTATGGGAAGCCTTGATATATTGTATATCCTTTTTCCCATATATGGCTTAATCCCTGATTAATATTTTCATATCGACTTGTATTTCAATAATTTCCATTTTTATCTTGTCTTCTGTAGTATGCTTCCAACCCCAAGTGTAGGACATGGAGGTCATGACATGCTGACATGGACTTAGCTTATGGAGATGACTCTTAATGGTAGTTAGACTTGAGATAGCTAGATATCCCTATACTTTGACCCTGATGTAGTTGCTTTCATGTAAGCCCCTAAATGGGACAATATTAATGGACTTTGCTAAATTGATTATAGTCATAAAATTTTATTCTGCTGCTATACTTTGGTTATTCTTGTATACCATTTTACAAAAAAAATACAACTACTATAGCATGCTTGTTAGTATCTTTGTATAGAGGAGTTTATTCCTCAAATTTAGTAGGGAGTGGATACCCTCTCGGGTACCACTCCTTACACATTTCCCCATTATTTTGTTTCCAAGGTCTCAAATTATTATTTTGAAATTAATGTGATTATGTTAGTAGGAAAGAAGTTGTTTTCAAGTTGATTTTTGATTCAATTTATGATTTGAAATGCCATGTTTCGAGTTTAACTACCATGGTTTATGGATTCCTATTTTGTTATTTACCACATAGCCTATTAAGATTTGGACCTTGGAGGTTTTTTAGTTTCTTTGGGGTTAGGTCGTCAATAAACATTCAGGTTTTCTAAACTGAGACCCCTTTGGTGTGTTGGCGGTAATCCATGTTATTCGGGAGACCCGTCATGATATGTGAGGGGTGGTCATTTAATCATTGTTCCTTATCTGATGGTGAATGACAATTTCCTTACCCTACTTTCTAATATCCAGTATTGGAGTTTAAGGTTATTTGATCCCCAAGAATGTTAAAGGTTGCCTAAAGTCTTCTATTAGTTGGTTGGTTCTTCCCTTAATAAAATCATATCTAGATGTACCACTAGGGGAAGATTCATTTAGGATGGATTTTATACTCCAATGGATCTTGATTTAATGCTGGTAAAATTCAAGTTGTGCCATGTATAACATATTTGAGAAAAAAATCCCCTACCTAGTTGGGTTAAGGCACCCGACATAAGAGACATCCCTAATGGGCTCTATTCTTGACACTTTTTGGTGTATGCAATTTGTCACAAGCTTGTACCCACATCGTGGGGTGATCTTTGGACTTAATTATTCATATTTTCAATCATTGTGCATTTAATTCCATGCTCATTGATGTTGAGAACCTTAGGATGGGAATCTTTGACTCCCAAAAGAGAATTTTTATGCTCTATTGGCCCTGTATCTCATTTTTAATAAGAAATTAAACACAATAATATGTCTCAGCTTGGGTGTCGTTTGGGCTTCACAATCAATATATATATATATATATATTTAGTTAATCCTTTGATTTTGTGGACAATGATGCTCCAAGCATAAGGATGGGAACTTGAATTGAGGATTAATGGGAGCTTCTTGTTGAAGGTTTCCCATGTGTTATCCCCAGGCTTGATCATCATGAAGATTGTGAGACATGAACAATGCCATAGGGGATCCAAATCTCCCTATCATCCAATCCACCAGACTTTTTTCGACCCCATGAGGAGGGTTGGTGTCATGTTTGAACATCAACGTTCATGTAGTGAGGGACTCCTAAATTTGTTTTCAGGGTGTCTTGACTTGATGGGTCTGTTCCCACTTGCCTCTATGGTGCTCAATTTAAGAATACCAAGAATAGGATATATATATATATATATATATATATTGATTTTGAGATGTAATGTCATCTTGAAATTTTAGATTTAGATTAATATATTGATTGAATGATTTTTATGGGTGATATTAGATTTATGAACCATTAGGACCTCGAGATAATGGTTGTTCTCCTTCTTTCCTAGGTCGGATGGTTGTACTTTGACCCTTCAACTTTAGGGTACATGGGGGGACACATCCATATAGTTAAGCAGATTTAACAAACTTTTTAATGGACTTGACAAATTTTTTTCATTTTGACATTGAGTTTATTTTTCCTTTTAAACTTGTTTTTTTCACTTTGAAAATTCTAGATTTTTCATTCTAATTTTTTTGCATTTTGAAAATTTTCTCTTTTTCATGTTGATATTTTTTCAAAGAAATAATGGTTAGATAGATCCTTCACGGTCCTCGAATGCTTTAGGGATCATGAGTATTGTGTCTCTTGGTGCTCTTTCGTAGAGCTCTGGATCGAGTGGAGACTCAATCAACTCTATGAATGTATCGGTTGGTGTGTTCCTACTATGGTTTAGCTCAATGACACGCTAAAGCTGTGCGTATATTATAAGTGCATGTATCATGTAATATAGGCCTTGTGAGGCCTGACTCGAACTCAGGGAAATGGAAATTTCAGTAGACTACTACTAGCTAGTCGTCTTCATCTAGACCGATTGGAAAAGTTAATTGTTTGGTTTTAAAAAGAAAATAAAGTAAAAAGAAAACAAAAGAGAGCGGTGATTAAATGTTTAGTTTAATCAAATTAAATGGGAATCCTTAGGATTGTGGTTTCACCGCGAGGTCTCACTGCACACAAAGCTACACAATTAACATAATTCGTTCTCTTTCCCTGATTATGGCCCGTAGTCCAAATTGCTCGCTTCTGTGATACAATTCACTACTTCGTTCTAGGTCAGTTCCACGCCAGTAGTAACTTATACCCTAGATCTAGGTGCTTTAATTATTTCTCTGAGTATCCACCATTAATCGTACATTACCTTGTCTAAGGAATTTATTGATTAATGTGTTAATCATGCCTTTTCAACCACTAATTCTCCCTCAGAATTAATTAACAGTATTAGAAATTGAATATGGTGATCAAGCATAGTAAATTGCAATGGAAACACAATAACATATCAAGGGAAAGTGAGACAAATTATGATAATTAATATAACATTGTCATACAATGATTCCCCGGGCTACTCCCGGTCCTAAGGATAATGGGGATTAGCCTTGCATGTTCATCTCAACAGTACACATGGAGATGAAAGAGGGAAACATGGAGAAACGAATGAAAATATGGTGTAACCCCTGAAACGGAGAAGATCTGGATGATCCTCATTGTGAGACGCATGTTATGCAGCCTTCCGGCGGTGAAATCATCCGTCTACGGCTCTAGAAACGTCTGGGGCATAGCTCTGGGCTCCGTTCTTCGCTCTCCTCTTCTCTGGGACTCGTGCAATGGAATAGAACGTGATACCTGGCTTTAAGCTGCCTTTTCCTAGGTATAGACATGACTTACGTATGCCAAAAGATCACATTCGTTCGATCGTGATCGTTCTGAACAATTTCTTGATTCGACGACATCGATACCATCGACGGGGTGTCGATGGTATCGACCCCCTAGGGTACCGGTGGTTTCTTTAATTTCTGGAACCCTCCTGTTGGCATATCCATACTATCGACCAATGTGTCGATGGTATCAACCTGGCTGCTTTCCCTCCAGTCTGGTCATTATTTCCATGTCGATAGCATCGACAGATCCATCAATGGTATCGACATGTCCTGGAATGTAATGTACCTAAAACCAAGAGAAAAACACAAATCAAATTCGAGAAATTTGATAATTCATAAAACATAAGATAAAATAAGATAAATTTGAGGCATACAATGATTATAGGCTGAAGGAAATGAATCATGCTATTATAGTCATAAAATGACATATAACCACACAAAACAAGTATGAAATTAGCCTATAAATGTGACTCAAAATCCCTGCATCAAACTCCCCTAATCTTGAGTCTTGCTCGCCCTCAAGCAACAAAACTTTAAAATCTGATTGAGAGGGTCAACTAAAGAACATAATCACAAAATTGATATCTCCATATGATTCCCGCCTGCAATTCACATACCGACCCTTACCAACCATGGAACGATAACTACCCTTCAGGCGACAATAATTATTCAAAAGAAATGTCTACCCTAAGATCAACGAACATCATCAAATAAGGCAGTTAACATAATAGAATCTTCAGGTTCAGGCTTGGTGCATCTTGTGATCTACTATCTACGTTGCTCATTTCCTAACTACCATCTAAATGGAAGCAGATCTTCTGATATACATGAATGAGGAGAAAATCATGGGTGTCCTACCACTTAGAGCAACAGGTGGATGGAATGGGTGGCTATGGAAGAAAAGGAAGCACAATATAATCGATCATGCAAAAACAAAAATGAATGACCTATCATGATGCAAATGCAAATGAAAATGCCCTAATGCTACATTTTTGGTGGAATGATGCATGCGCTATCATTCCGTCTCAAAGTGAGATGGAATATCTAAGTAACTACACCATGTGCTCGTTCTTCTTAATATACGGGTGAGAACATGTTCCTTTCTCCCTCTTATTCATACTTTTTTTCTCTTTTTTTCATTTTTTTCAAGCCCTCATTTTTATAAATGGTAATAGATTATTTGTTGGGCTTCCTTCTTTTTCTAACTGGCACACTTGATGCATTCTATTCGGAGGGTATGGAACAAGTTCAACACCTTTAATTTTTCATAAGAACATACAACACATGATGTACAACTATATGCTCAAAAGATGTGAATGCACTTCATTATGACAATTATACAACTAAATGACATGCACCTAAGGATAATTTGCATGTATAACTACTCTATATCTTTCTTTTTCCATTTTCATACAAAACATGCAAAAATAACTGTAATACATGACCTATCTACGTGGGATGCAATCAAAGAGTGAAAGACAATAATGTGCTCCCAATTCTTATGGTGGAGAGTGAATGAAATTGTGGTGGATCAGATCACAAGACTAATTGATAGAACCTTCAGATAGAATTATATGTCCCTCCTTACTGACTTGTGTACCATTTAATCAAGGGGTCTATCTCTCCCACTTCAAATTAAAGTCACATTATCATTTGTTTGGTTTAGGATCAACATCCATATCAATCCTCTTAACATGAACCATACAGATACACAATCATGTTCAAATGTTTTTTAGTTAACTTACCCAATGACTTTCACAAGCAATGTCCTCAAGTTCTCACAAGACAAACTTACAATTTCTTAAGGATTTTTCATTAAAAATAATTTTCTCACAAAGCCCCATGTGAAAATCAGATGACATGCAATTAAATTAGACTCCACTGATTACACTAGATAGATAGTGGATCTTAGAAAATAGTAAATCTAGAAATTAAGAAAACTAAAATAAAGAAAGATAAAAATTGCAAAAACAAATAAAAGATCAAATAAAATAAAAAAACTAGATAGATGTTGTTCCAACACCCCCCCAAGCTTGAACTAGATTATGGCCTCATAGGCAAAATCCGAACTTAAGAGTTGGAACAACGATACCCCTTTATTGCTCCGGTGGTGGGTGTGGCAGATACTGGTGCCCGCTAGGATCCAAAGAAGGATAATGGCCCTAGAATGACATATCAGATGGAGGCATCGGTGGGGGCTGTGGGTATCCTCCAAAAAAGTTCTGGCTCCAGTAGTGGTCATAAAACGGCTACTGCTACATCTCCATCCTATGCAACCTGTTATGGATGGTTTCTTGATTGGCGAAGAGGAGGTGCTCATTCTCGTAGATTGTTTGTTGATTCTCGAATAGCCGTTTTGTTGTCTCTTGAATTCCCACAAAAGAGGCGGTATGCTGGTGCTGCGTCTGTTGAATATCTTGCAAAATTATATACATCTCTTGCATTGAGTATACATCCTCTCCACCTTGAGAGGGATGTGGTGGAAGTGGTTGGGAAGAAGAGGAAGCTCCATAGTGTCATGGATGCTTTTGCAGAGCAACTTGTCGTCGAAGAGGAATGGTGGCTTCCCCCTCCTCTTCTTCATCATCTTTGCCAATTGGAACTTCCACATCTGTGGCTTGTTCTTCCTCATCCTCATCAACATCAATGATAGGCCACCTTTAGTTTTGGCCTGGCCGAATGTTGAAAGTAGGGTCGGGCAATGCATGCCATTGAAAAACCTTTGCCACATGGCCGGTGTCGTAGGCGATGCCATCAATGAGGCCAGAGTTGACAAAGTGGGTCAGGCCGAGCGTATTTTTACTCTCTATCTTTTGGAGCCCAGACAGATCAAGCCCTAGGTGCATAGCAATAGGAGTAATAAGGCCCCCAAAGTAGATTGGGTGCTTGCGAGAAATGTTCCTCTTAACTACCATCACACACATGAGGAAGAAGGCTCTAAAATTGATGGGTGTCCTCTCCAGCAGACTATAGAGGAAGAAAAGGTCTGTCTCCTGAAATTTTCTCTGCGACAGTTTGGATCTTGCAAAGCATGATTTAGAAATAATTCGGTGAAGAATCCAGACAAATGGATGCCTAAAGTCAGCTACAGTAGTGTGGTGCCAGCTGATAGAATATCCCTCAGATCTAGTGACCATCTTCGCATACATAATTTCATAGTCGACATTTTGTGGAGGCTAATGCAGATTACTATGGTTCCACCCATAAATTTTGTTGAACACAAAAAGGGTCATGTTGTAGTCCCTATTGTAGAGACGGAAAGACACACACCCCCCCTTCCATTCCATCCACACCAGTATTAATTCATTGGGAATGACACAAATGTCCAGAGGTGCTATGAACTCGATGATGATCTACTTGTATGTGGGCCATCCACTGAAGAATGGATGACCTTCCGCATGGTCACCACAGAGCATGGGGGACTCTCACAGTTGTCCCTGAAACACATATGCCATATTGGATCAAATCCCAGATCTTTGATAAGCTCCCAGTCACCATATTGGGTGGGCTCAATCGGACGCTTCCACAATTCTTCATATACCTTCTTTACGTCTGCTGATGGGTGGACTAGCCTCGGCGAGGAACTAATCCTTGTTGCGGGGTGGGTAGGGCAGGTAGTGCAGCCCTAGATGATGAAGCTCCAGATCTCACCATTGTTGTACGGGTAACGAGTGAGAGAGAGAATGAAGAATGGATCTTGGAGAAGATGGTCGAGGCACTCGGAGAAGATGGAGATCCGCGGAGCCGAAGAAGATGCTTGGAGACGATCATCGATGGAGATCTCGATTGCTCTCAGGTGCTCAGAGGTGCTTGGGCTCGGTTGTGGAGGATAGGCACTGAGGATGTGATCTTTGACTGAAGAATTGCCTCCCTTTTTATAAGGGTCGGCCGGGTCTGCTGTCGGTGTGTCAATACCATCGACAGGGCCGTCGATGGTAGCGACGGCTGTTAAAATCCACGGCTTGCTGCAATCGATGACTGTTGATGGCTTGATGTGGGGGCCCAGATCGTCTATGTGTCGATGGTAGCGATAGAGTGTCGATACCATCGACACTGTCCATGGATAGGTGTTGTGGTCCACTCGATGAAGACTGTGGATCGTTGATGTGTCCGTAGATACTATTGATGCTACGTCGATAGTAGCGACACCTGTTTGTTCCTTTGATCATCACGAGGTCTGGCCCTGCAACTGCACTGTTGATGTATTGATACCATCGACCAATGTGTCGATGGTATCGAGATTACTAAAAACATCCGGTCTGAATATCTCTAGAGATTTCACTACCATCGATGACGTGTCGATTCCATCGACTATCGTCCATCTTTCTACCTCTTCCTGTGTCAATACCATCAATGAGGCCGTCGATAGTATCGACGAGATGAAGTTTCAGTAGAAATGTTAGCTGTTCCAAATTCGATACCATCAACCTAGGCATCGATGGTATCGATCGTTTCCCAGCCTGCACACTCAACAAACATATCTGGGTATCATTTTTAGAGACTAAGTGCTAAATTACTAAAAACTACCTAGGAATATGAAAAATTCAAAGAGATAACCATGTGATCTACCAAGGTTGGGTTGCCTCCCAACAAGCACCTCATTTAACATCTTGGGCTAGATGCAATCATGCTCCTTATTCCTCTTTTAGTGCCATGAGTTTGATCTCATGCACTTTCCTTGCATAGTCTTCCCCATAGTAATGCTTCAGCCTTTGACCATTCATCAAGAATGTTCTCGCACCATCTCACACCATGATAGCACCATGGGGTCGCACCTCCTCAACCACAAAGGCTCCACTCCACTGGGATTTCAATTTCCTGGGATGCAACTTCAATCTCGAATAGAACAATAGCACACTATCACCCTTCTTCAAAACTCGCAATTAAATGTGGCAATTGTGTATTTGCTTTGTCCGCTCCTTGTAGATCCTCGAGTTCTCATATGCATTCATCCTTAGCTCATCCAACTCATTGAGCTCTAGCATCCACTTTCTCCCAGCATCATCAATGTTCATGTTTAGCCTCCTTAGAGCCCATTGTGCCTTGTGCTCAAACTCCACTGGAAAGTGAAAAGCCCGCCTGTAAGCCAACCTAAAAGGCGTGGTGCCTATAGGTGTCTTAAACGCGGTTATATATGCCCATAGTGCATCCGGTAGTAGTGCACTCCAATTTTTCCTAGAAGACCCCACCATGCATTCTAATATCTTCTTGATCTCCCTATTAGACACCTCCACTTGGCCTTGCATCTACGGGTGGTATGGGGTACCTACATTATGCTTGACCCAATATTTACTCAATAGTGCATCGAATTTCTTGATCGTGAGGTGGGTGCCTCCGTCACTTATGATCATCTCTGGCACACCAAACCAACAAAAGATATTCTCTTTCATGAACCTGCACACTACCACATCATTGTTAGTCCTTGTGGGTATTTCCTCTACCCACTTCGACACATAATCAACAACAATCAAGATATATAAACTAGAATTGGAGAACACAAAAGGTCCCATGAAATCAATGCCCCACACATCAAATACATCAACTTCTTGAAAGACATTGAGGGGCATTTCTTGCCATTTTGAGATGTTACCCGCCCTTTGACATGAGTCACACCTCCTCACATAATCATAGGTGTCTCGGAAAAGTGTGGGCCAATAAAGGCCACTCTCTAATACCTTAGCTATTGTCCTCGTGCTCACATGATGACCGTCGGTGGGCAAAGTATGACAGTGACTGAGCACACTATCATATTCACTCTCAGGTACACACACCTGTGTAGAATTCCATCCCTGCACTGTCTCAAAAGAATAGGGTCATCCAAAAAATAATATCTTACAGAATGGAAAAACCTCTTTCTCTCTTGGTAAGTCCAATCATTTGGGAGTTCCTTGCATGCAAGATAATTCACAATATGCGAAAACCATGGGTCCTTAGATTGAATAGAAAGGATTTGCTCATCTGGGAAGGTCTCGGTAATGGGTATGTTAGTATCTCTCTCATCTACCTGCTCTAACCGAGACAAGTGATCTGCAACCACATTCTCAATGCCCGTCTTGTCTTTAATCTCAATGTCAAATTCTTGTAAGAGTAGGATCCACCTAATGAGTCTAGGCTTGGCATCTTTCTTTTCCATTAAGTAATTTATGGCGGAATGGTCCATCCAAGCTACAAATTTAGACCCTACTAAATATTGCCTAAATTTTTCGATTGCAAAATCACGGTAAGCAATCCTTTTTCTGTGGTGGTGTAATTAAGTTGGGCGTCATTCAAAGTCTTAGAAACATAGAAAATAACTGTGGGTTTGTTCTCAAGGTGCTGCCCAAGAACGGCCCCCACGGAGAAATCTGATGCATGACAAATAAGCTCAAATGGCTTACTCCAATCTGACGTTTGAACAATCAGCGCGTAAATCAACTTTTTTTTGAGAACCTCGAAGGCATGCATACATTTGTCATTGAAATAAAAAACTGCATCCTTCTCAAGCAATTTCGATAATGGCTTAGTGATTTTAGAAAAATCCTTGATAAACCAGTGATAAAACCCCACATGACCAAGAAAGCTCCTCACCCCTTTCACCGAGTTCAGTTGGGGTAGTTTGGAAATAACCTCAATCTTCACTGGATCTACCTCCAGTGCCTTGCAAGACACCTTGTGTCCAAGCACTATGCCTTCGCTAACCATCATATGGCATTTTTCCCGTTTGAGGACTAAACATGTGTCCTCGAATCTTTGTAGCACCTTGTCTAGATTATATAAACACTCATCAAAAGATACAATGTAGACAAAAAAGTCATCCATAAAAACCTCTTGACAATGCTCTACCATATCTGAAAAGATAGCAAGCATGCAACGCTGAAAAGTGGCTGGTGCATAGCATAAACCAAATGGCATACGACGATATGCGAAAATCCCATAAGGGCAAGTGAAGGTAGACTTCTATTGATCCTTAGGGTCTATGGAAATCTGGTTATAGCCAGAATAGCCGACTAAAAAGCAAAAGTGAGAGCAACCAGCCAGCCGCTCTAAAATCTGATCAATGAATGGTAGGGGAAAATGATCTTTCAAAGTGGTGGAATTTAAACGATGGTAATCAATGCAAACATGCCACCCGGTTACCAATCGGGTGGTGACAGGCTTGTTTGAAAGATTTTGAGTTACTGTAATTCCCCCCTTTTTAGGGACTACCTGTGTTGGTGTGACAAAGTGAAATTTAGCATTAATATGAACTAATTCGAATTTCACCCTCCATATACTCACTTATGGTTCCCAATCAATTTTCTTGACTCCTAAATCAATTTTGAGACTCAAATGTGAAATATAGTGATCAATGTAGTTTTTATACACATTATAACACTTCAAATTGGATTCATTCATCACTTGGTCCAAAGAATCAAAATTGGTCAATCAAACTTTGTATTTTGATTCTCAAACTTTTTCTGGTTGTTCTCCACGTTGTTTTGAAGCTTTGGTCCAAATTTTAGGTCATTTGGACTTTCCTACGATTTTCTATGATTTTTCGAAGTTTAATGCTCAAAAACCCTTTTATTTTTACTCTTTTCTAACTATTTCCAAGTCAGCGATCCTAGCCTCCAGTAGAGGGGTGATTCTGGACCCTTAGATCGGGCATCCTCTGATCGCAGCCCGATCAAGCAGCCAGGAGGTCGTCCCCTACCTCCCGCAATCAACGGGGAGGACGTTAAGGGGACCGACACATGGTTTTGGCTCATTTTTGACCCGATTTGAAAATCCAGTCGAGAGGAAACGCTCCCCTTGCAAATACAAACCTTGTGAACCCTATATTGACCATCTTTCATGGTTTGTCCAGCCGCCAAAACAAGCTCTTTGCTCTCCCCTCTCACTCCGATAGCCATGGCCGTTTTCAAATCTTGATTTAACCCTAAACCTAGCCTCGAATCACTATTTAAACCCTGCCATCAGCTTCAGTTCGCTTCCACGATCATGAGCGGCACTTCACATTGCTCTCTCGTGCTCCCTCTCTCGTTTTCCCCCTTTTATCCAGCCACTTGATTGGCTTTGGCGCCGCTACCTCTGCCACCATGGGCCTCGAGCCCTAGCCATCCCCTTGCTGCGTTTTCTCGTCCCCTACCTCCGCAAGCTCAAGCGGATGCCCCCCAGCCATGTGTTGGCCTCGTTCCACGGGCATAGCTCAGTAGTCCCTTTTGCTCCAATCACATTTTCGCTGGCACAGTGGAGAATCAACGCTCGCACGCAAGCTTCAGGCACAAGAATGGGTTTCAACCCAGGTTGTCATATGCGGTAAGGTCCAGAGTGGACCACGAGTGAAGGGCCCATATTGCAACTCTCTTCCCACTCTTCTCCTGTGCACATGCCCTGGAAGCGACACCTCACATCCACCGATCGATCAAGGTGGTCAAGCACTGACCAAGATCCAGCGACCCTCTTTTTCTTCGCAAATAAGGTATTTTGCCTCCTCACTACCCAAATTTGCAATAAATAGTCAGATCTTGCAAAAATCGTATCTAATGCATCCGAACTCCTAAAATTACAATAAGTAGTCCATATTGATCAGAAAAATCCATTGAATCATTTAAAAATAATTACGAAACCTAATTCCGAATTATTTTTACTAATATCCCTATATTTGATACCTTTCTTATTTAGTTTATCTAATGGCTCAATAATGATGATTAACCCTTGAGGAACCCTAATTCTGACCCTAGTGCTCATCTTGATATAGAACTTGACTACATATGAGTTTAGATTTGATTTTGCAACTCTTTCTCCTAGAATGTGAATCATATACATTGAACCAAGGATTAACCTTAATATTGTGATAATGGATCTAAATCTCGTGGAAAGATTGATCGTGTGTATGATTCATGACTCTACTTTAATCAAAATGATCCTTGAATTCCAATGATGTTATATATAATGATGATGATCCAGAAATGTGGTGATAATAATCATAAAGTTAGGGCTAACATATATGATCCTAGAAAACCTAGGTGTACAATATATTCGAGTGTGAATGACTTACCTAGGTTTTCTAGGATCATATGTGTTAGCCCTAACTTTATGATTATTATCATCACATTTCTGGATCATCATCATTATATATAACATCATTGGAGTTCAAGGATCATTTTGATTAAAGTAGAGTCATGAATCATACACACGATCAATCTTTCCATGAGATTTAGATCCATTATCACAATATTAAGGTTAATCCTTGGCTCAATGTATATGATTCACATTCTAGGAGAAAGAGTTGCAAAATCAGATCTAAACTCATATGTAGTCAAGTTCTATATCAAGATGAGCATTAGGGTCAGAATTAGGGTTCCTCAAGGGTTAATCATCATTATTGAGCCATTAGATAAACTAAATAAGAAAGGTATCAAATATAGGGATATCAGTAAAAATAATTCGGAATTAGGTTTCACAATTATTTTTAAATGATTCAATGGATTTTTTTGATCAATATGGACTACTTATTTGTAATTTTAGGAGTTCGTATGCATTAGATACGATTTTTGCAAGATATGACTATTTATTCCAATTTTGGGTAGTGAGGAGGCAAAATACATTATTTGCGAAGAAAAAGAAGGTCGTTGGATCTAGGTCAGTGCTTGACCACCTTTATCGATCGCTGGCTATGAGGCGTCACTTCCAGGGCATGTGCACAGGAGAAGAGTGGGAGGAGAGTGGAAATCTGGGCCCTTCACTCGTGGTCCACTCTAGACCTTACCGCATCTGACGGCCTGGGTTGAAACCCATTCTTTTGCCTGGAGCTCGCGTGCGAGCGTTGCTTCTCCACTATGCCGGAGGAAATGTGGTTGGAGAAAAAGGGAATATTGAGATATTCCCGTGGAACGAGGCCAACACATGGTTGTGGGGCATCCGCTTGAGCTTGCGGAGGTAGGGGACGAGAAAACGCAACAAGGGGATGGCTAGGGCTCGAGGCCCATGGTGGCGGAGGCAGCGGCGCCGAAGCCAAGCAAGTGGCTAGAGAAAAGGGGGAAAATGAGAGAGGGAGCATGAGAGAGCAACGTGAAGTGCCGCTCATGATCGTGGAAGCGAACTGAAGCTGATGGCAGGGTTTAAATAGTGATTCGAGGCTAGGTTTAGGGTTAAATCACGATTTGAAAATGGCCATGGTTGTCGGAGTGAGAGGGGAGAGCAAAGAGCTTGTTTTGGCGGCTAGACAGACCATGAAAGATGGTCAATATAGGGTTCATAGGGTTTGTATTTGTAAGGGGAGCATTTGGATTTTCAAATCGGGTAAAAACGAGCCAAAACCACGTGTCGGTCCCCTTAACGTCCTCCCCGTTGATTGCGGGAGGTAGGGGACAACCTCCTGGCCGCTTGATCGGGCTGCAATCAGCGGATGCCCTATCTAAGGGTCCAGAATCGCCCCTCTACTGGAGGATAGGACCGCTGACTTGGAAATAGTCAGAAAAGAGTAAAAATAAAAGGGTTTTTGAGCATTAAACTTCGAAAAATCATAGAAAATCGTAGGAAAGTCCAAATGACCTCAAATTTGGACGAAAGCTTCAAAACAACGTGGAGAACAATAAGAAAAAGTTTGAGAATCAAAAGACAAAGTTTGTTGACCAATGTTGATTCTTTGGACCAAGTGATGAATGAATCCAATTTGAAGTGTTATGATGTGTATAAAACTACATTGATCACTATATTTCACATTTGAGTCTCAAAATTGATTTAGGAGTGAAGAAAAATGATTGGGAACCATAAGTGAGTATAAGGAGGATGAAATTCGAATTAGTTCATATTAATGCTAAATTTCACTTTGTCACAGTTGGGCTCACCCATGTAGAGTCTGAAATAGCATAGATGATGCCCATAGAGAGAAGCTTGATCACCTCCTTCTTGATGACCTCCATCATGATGGGGTTGAGGCGACGTTGTGGCTGAATCACATGTTTGTCTCCTTCAATGAGCCAGATCTTATGTTGGCAAAGAATAGGGGTGATCCCCTTGATGTCAGAAACCGACCACCCGAATGCACCACCGTGATTATTCAACAAAATCATCAGCTGCTCTTCCTCAGTGGCACTCAGATATGCCGAAATGATCACTTGTAGCTTTGCATTATCTACTAAGAATGCATATTTCAAGTGAGTGGGCAGTGGCATTAGCTCTAAATCCGGAAGGCTGGCCAAAGAAGATTGAAGCGGTAGTATCAGCGGTCCTAGTTCTTCATAGTGCTTGGCATAGTAGCAAGGAAGCACTCGAAGCATCTTCACACATTCTTACAATGATGTGATTCTCATCCAATCATCCATGATGTTGAACAAGAAAGCTTTAAGAGGTAATTGTGGGTATGATTCAAGCACAAAGACTGCTATAACATCATCCTCAGTAGACGGTGGGACTTCCTCTTCTTCATCATTGGGATAACCCACATCTTTAACAAGAGAAACCACCTTTGTTTGTTCCATGATGTCCACAACAAGTGTTCCCTTATCTACCTTTGTCATGACATGAGCCATATCAAGAAACAATTTCCCTAGAAAAATGGAAACATTGTGATCAAAGTGTCTAATTTTGCTACACTGTACTTTCTCCTGTGATGATTGTGAGCCAGCTGGCATCTTTATTTCAAATATGTCATCTGCTATGCCCATGGTCAACCGATCTCTACCCATTTCCAGAATCATGCCAGTTGTATCCTGGAAGGGTCTACCTAGAAGCAACTCATTTCCTTTCTCATCTTGCATTTTCATCACCACAAAATCTGCCAAAAATACAAATCTGTCCACTTTGACCAGAACATCCTCACAAATCCCATAAGGCCTTACAACAGAATTATCTACAAGATGGATTGTCATGTTACTCCTCCGGGATTCTTTAAGACCAAGTTTCTTGAAAGTGGAGAGAGGCATCAAATTGATGCTCGCTCCCGAGTCACATAGTGCTTCACCGAATTTCACCTTTCCAATGTAGCATGAAATATTGAAACAACCCAGATCTTGTCTCTTTGGTGGCAATTTTCCCAGAATAAAGGCACTCACCTGCTCCTTAAGCACTACCACCTCTGTGTCAGGAACCTTCCTCTTATTGGTAATTATATCCTTAAAGAACATACCATAGGAGGGTATCTTCTCAATGGCCTCTAGCAAAGGAATGTTGACCGAAAGTTTCCT
The DNA here is from genome assembly GCA_963693085.1 of Alisma plantago-aquatica. NCBI lineage: Eukaryota > Viridiplantae > Streptophyta > Magnoliopsida > Alismatales > Alismataceae > Alisma > Alisma plantago-aquatica. The sequence continues at coordinate 1,041,232,607 of OY856411.1, forward strand.
AAAGCTATCCAAGAACTTCTTAAACTGTGCATCCACCTTTTTTGCTTTCAGACTATTTGGATAAGGAACCGGGATGGTCTGTTCCCTCTGATGTGGTGGCACATAAGACATCCTCTTCCCAGTCTCTTTCTCTATAATGGGCTCCTCTGTGGCCTTCTCTACTTCATCCTCCACTGTCTTTGTGACTACGACATCCTCTGCGGCCTCAACTGTGGCTTCTAACTGTGGTGTGCTTGGTTCATCGGCCTTGGAGTTTAAAAGTTTCTTTCCACTCCTCAACAAAATTGCTTTAGTTTGTGGTTTCCTCCTGGAACATCAGTATTCCCTGGAAAACCCTGCTTTGCTGGCCTCTTCAAACTTGCAATTTTGACTGCCATTTGTGCCATAGACGTCTCAAGCGTCCTCATCTGTGCGCCATGACTTTGCAAAGTCTGGCTGAATTGGTTCATAAATTATCCTTGAGATTTAATTTGTTTCCCGAAAGTTCTCATCAACTCTTGATTTTGCTTTATCACCTGGTTGAGCAACTCATTACTCTTATCTTCTGCACTGGGCTGTGGTGTTTGATCCAGATCCTGCAAAACATTATTTGGATCCTTCCAAGAGAATTTTTTGTCCTTTCTCTATGAATAATCATTATTCCTATAGCCCTGCTATTGACACATGAACTTAGCCTGAGCCTCATCATCATATCCTTCATCATCTTTTACTAGCAATCTCTTTGCTATCAGGTCCGTCTTCTCATTTAATTCTTTAATTGCCTTGGATTCCCCTATGATTTTGACCTGCTCTGGTGCATCTCTTTCACCCCAGGATTGCTTCTTAGCCATGTTCTTTAAAATTTCTCTACACTTTGAGCCTTTATTTTTTAGAAAGAAACTTGTCCTAGCTGAGTCCAAATTGCTCTTGTCTTGTTCATTAAGGGAAAAATAGAAGATCTTTGCCTGAGTTTCTAAATTTAGCCCATGATGTGGGCATTTTCGTAGCATGATGTTGAAATGTTCCCATGTCTCTGAGTATGTTTCACCTGCCTGCTATTTGAAATTATGAATCCTCCTCACGAGATCATTTGTCTTCTCAGGCAGGAAATATCATTCAGAGAAAACTAAAATCATCATGTCTCATGATTCTACATACTCATCATCTAGGTTGTAGAGCCATTCCCTTGTGTTTCCTGCTAGAGAAGATGGAAACAATTTCAGATAAATTTCCTCCTGTGGAAATCTATCCACTTTCACCATATCACAGTGTTCCACAAAGGTGCTGATGTGGGCAACTGGGTCTTCATTCTTTAGCCCATGGAAAGCCTGCGTCTTGACCAACTGGATCAGCCCTGGATCAATCTTATAACTAGGTATGTTGATAGCCTGTTTCTTGATTGGCCCCTTCTGCACAGAAGAAGAAGAAGCCTTAATCCTCTCCCATATAGTCTATTCCTCGACCATTATGAAAGTCTCAAGTTCTCCTTCAACATCTTTGGGTGGTGTATTTATCTACTCGTCTTTAGATCCCGAAGGTGGAACCTCAGGTGTCGACTGTGTGTGGTCTGTACTATGCGTCTTCACCATGCACTAGTACCTGAAATGTGTAAAATTGAGTAAGTACAATGATAGATGAATAAAGAATCTAAAAGATAGACAATTAATATCAATAATTAAAATGGCAAATAAAAAGAAAAAGTGGCCTAGAGTGGCCGCTTGCAGCAATCGTAGTGCCAAAATTTATCGTGTCCCCAGCAACGGTGCCAAAAACTTGACATGCTAAAGCTGTGCGTATAATGCAAGTGCACATATCAATGTAATATAGGCCTTGTTAGGCCCGAATCGAACTCAGGGAAACAGAAAATTTAGTAGACTACTGCTAATTGGTCGCGATCAGCTAGACCGATTGGAAAAGTTGATTGTTTAGTTTTAAAAAGAAAATAAAGTAAAAAGAAAACAAAAGCGTGCAGTGATTAAATGTTTAGTTTAATAAAATTAAATGGGAATCCTTAGGATTGTGGTTTCACCACGAGGTCTCACTACACACAAATCTACACAATTAACATAATTCGTTCTCTTTCCCTGATTGTGGCTCATAGTCAGAATTGCTCGCTTCTGCGATACAATTCACTACCTTGTTCTAGGTCAGTTCCATTCCAGTAGTAACTTATACCCTAGATCTAGGTGCTTCAATTTTTTCTCTGAGTATCCACCATTAATCGTACATTACCTTATCTAAGAAATTTATTGATTAATGTGTTAATCGTTCCTTTTCAACCACTAATTCTCCGTCAGAAGTAATTAACGGTATTAGAAATCGACTATGGTGATCAAACATAGTAAATTGCAATGGAAACATGATAACATATCAAGGGAAAGTGAGACAAATTATGATAATTAATATAACATTGTCATACAATAATTCCCCGGGCTACTCCCGGTCCTAAGGATAATGGGGATTAGCCCCGCATGTTCATCTCAATATTACACATGGAGAAGAAAGTGGGAAACATGGAGAAATGAATGAAAATATGGTGTAACCCTTGAAACAAAGAAGATCTGGATGGTCCTCGGTGTGATACGCACATTCTGTAGCCTTCTGGTAGTGAAATCGTCCGTCTATGGCTCTGGAAACATCTGGGGCGTAGCTCTGGGATCCGTTCTTTGCTCTCCTCTTCTCCGGGACTCGTGCAATGGAATAGAATGTGATACCTGGCTTTAGGCCACCATTTCCTAGGTATAGGAATGACTTACGGCTGCCAAAAGATTGTAGCCATTTTATCATGATTGTTTTGAACAATTTCCTAATCTGACGGCATCGATACCATCGACAGGGTGTTGATGGTATCAACCCCCTAGGGTACCGGCAATTTCTTCAATTTCTAGAATCCTCCTGTTGGCATCTTGATACTATCGACCAGTGTGTTGATGGTATCGACCTGGATGCTTTCCCTCCGGCCTGGTCACTGTTGCCATGTCGATAGCATCGATGGGTCCTGGAATGTAAAGTACCTGAAACCAAGAGAAAAACACAAATCAAATCCGAGAAATTTGATAATTCATACGACATAAGATAAAATAAGATAAATTTGATGCATGCAATGATTATAGGCTGAAGGAAATGAATCATGCTATTATAGTCATAAAATGACACATAACCACACAAAACAAGTATGAAATTAGCCTATAAACATGACTCAAAATCCCTGCATCACTCAAGTAGGGATTCAATCCATTATGTGATTATACCCCACTCTTCAGTGACAGACTATAGAGTGACTTCTATAAGAGCATCTACTTGGACTGAACCACCATCAATTAGGCCATGGATTTTGTGCTTGAGGGCTAAACATGTTTCCATATCATGTCCCAGGATGTGATGATAATCACAAAAGAACGTTGAGATTGTATTTCTTTAACAAAGGATGAGGACACTCCTTTATGGATAAAAATTTTATAAGATGTTTGACCAATGCGAAATCCTTACTGAGAGTGACCATAATGGTGTGAATATTCTCTTTAAGTTCTATTTTTGTTTCCCTATTTGACAATGGTGGGAGTAATATTTTCTTCTGAAAAGGTATCTCCTTTCATCATGATTTGGTAATTGAAATTTGTGATCTTCTAGTGGTGACTTCTGAAGATGTTGATTTTTGTTATCTTGACCTTTATATCTCCTAGTTTCTATAGTATTTCATTCATTTTGTGATCAACAACATGTCAGATCCTTGAGAAAACTGAGGTTGTCAATGTTGTGACCAAACCTGTATGAGGTGGGTACCTGTATGGTCCTGGAACTAGAGGATAATTCAAAGGTGGTAGTGGAATGTACATTGTGGAGATGACTGCATAAGACCTCTTTTTTGTGCTAGAGTTGTAGTATTTTGACCTTTTGTAGCTTTTGGCCTTCTTTCTTGATAAATAATGACTTTTGATTGCACAATGAATTTTTCTATTTTTTCATCCACTTGGACATTTTTTAATGTGACTCTATGTGTTATAGATATCACCTACTAATTAATGATGCTCAAATATAACATTTTTGATTTGGTATATTGTTGGTCGGACTCATCCCATATGTTGTATTTGTTCACCCTGTAGGTTGTATGGTGATGACAATTGTGTATGACCTACAAAGGGGGCCACATGTATCTATGTCTTTGGCAGACCCATGTTAGCTTTGATAGTCTTCTTTTTGCCGAACTCCAATGACTCTATGACCTATGGTTCATCATCACACGATGGCTGTTGGATGGATCATGTGTCGACCTGAGTCTTCAGTTAGCCTTCAACCTGTTCCTTAATCACCTAACTGATGTTGGATTGTACATTGGTTCTTGCTATCTCAAGAAGCTCTTTGTAAAGTTGCTAGTAAGTGTTGTGCTACTTGAGACTTGTGTAATGTCCTCCTCTAGTTTCAAGGTATAATGATTGATTTTTGCGATATGGAGACCAATGGATAATATACCCTTTGTGTAGAAAGGAGTTGAAAAGGGACAAAACATGGATGTAAACAAACTACCATTGCCTTTAGGAAAAATGATTCAATAAATGGCATTCTTGTTTCTCGTGTCCCCAACACTCCCAAGAGGGTCCAAATAGAAACTTCCCCTTACACAGAAGAGGGTGTCAAAAATTGTGATAGAAAAAGGTAACTTGCCCCTTCCATGGAGAAGAGGACAAAGATCATGCCAAAATATGAAAGTTTACCTTTTTTGCAGAAAAGGATTGTTCATGTATCAACGTAGATTGTTAGTCCAATGTAAGAGGAACGTTCCCCTTGATTGAGTGACATGGAAGGATTTTTCTATTCTTGTCATGAGATATGTCCAGTAGCATCATGATAAATCATGGGAATTGTGGTTGTTGGTTGATGAGGGTAAGTTACTACGGTATCAAGGGACAAGGTGACCCACTTAGGATCAAAGACTATTATTGGGGATTGATGTGTGAGTTTTCTCGCATCCTTAGGGAGATTTTATGAGAGAAACACTCATAAGGAAAAGGTATCAAGGGACAAGGTGACCCTCTTGGGTCTAGAGAATGTGGTTGGATACGGGTGTGTGAGATTCCTATTCCCTCACTAGAGATTTAATGAGAGAAATACTCACAAGAAAAATGGATATCTAGGGACAAAATGAACTTTTTGGGGCCAGAGACTATAGCTAGATACAAGTGTGTGTGATTCCTCTCTCCTCATGGGAGAATATATAAGAGAAATAGTCACAAGTTAAAGGGATATCCATGTACAAGGTGACTCTTTCAAGGCCAAAGACTGTGGCTGGATATGAATGTGTGTGATTCCTCTCTCCTCAGGGGATATTTTATGAGAGAAATACTCTGAAGGGAATGGGATATTCAGGGATAAGGTGCCCTTTTTAGGGCTAGAGACTGTGGTTGGAAATGGATGTGTGAGATTCCTCTCTCCATAGAGGAAATGTTATGAGACAAACACTCACAAGAAAAAACAAAGGGGATATATAGGCACAAGGTGAGCCTCTGGGATGGGGATAGAGAATGTGATTGGATATGGATGTTTGAGATTCCTCTCTCCATAGGCAAGATCATATAACATCAATTCTCAAAAGGTAAAGGGGTATCCAAGGAAGGTAACCCACTTAGGGACTAAACTATAGCTAGATACATGTTTGTGAAATTCCTCTCTCCTCAAGGGAGATCATATGAGAGAAATATTCACATGGTAAAGGGAATATCCAGGGACAAAGTGACCCTTTTGGGGTTGGACATTGTTGTTGTATAAGGGTGTGTTAGATACCCCTCTTCTCAAGGGAGATCTTATGAGAGATACTCACAAGGAAAAGGGGTTTTTCGGTCCAATTTTAGGTCATGGTTTGGGACCGTATAGATATGAGCATGAAAGTAGGGTAATGGCCCAATTTTAGGTCATGGTCTATGAATATATATAGATCAGCGTGAAAGCAAGGTAATGGCCCAGTTTTAGATTGTAGGCGGGGACCACATGCATATGAGAATGATAGTAGGGTAATGGTCCAATTTTAGGTCATGGCTAGGGACCGTGGTTAGGGAAGGAAAAGATGGGAAGACCGCATGCTTCTAGGTGATATTTCAGTTGAGCTAAAAATCTTTTGAATCAAATGGAGTGAAGATACATAGGGCATGAGTCGATATCTCATTCATGATTTGGAAGTTATATCCAATATTTGAGGATTGAGTAGCCTTCTGATGTAATTGTGAAGCTTTATCTTGCAAGGATCAAGATGAGTAGAGTCCCTTAAAGGATGTAACTATTGGGTAGACATGAGAATCTATAGCTTAAGGATAGAACGAATGATTCAAATCTAGATATGATTGATGGGAGTGCATAACTTATAGGTAAAATAGGACAACATTTCAGAGCAAGTCTAAAGTTTTGGACATCTAGGCCTTAAAAGGTCAAGGTATTCTAGAGAATATTCCCTGTAAGGATGGCTCTTTGACTCATCCTGTGATCAAATATGAAGATTGGGGAGAATTCAAAGGATTTGAATAACATTTGGGAAGCCTTTCGCCAGATATCAAAGCCTTTAGGCATGAGTGGTGGTTCATGAGAAGAGGCCACAATTTCTCAACCTTTCAACATGGATCAAGACAGAAGATATTTGAAAAGGTTTTTGAGTTTTAAAGAAGATTCTTGTTTTTTTGTTTGAGTTTTCTAAAATGATTTTTAACTTTGTTGTGTTTTGAGAATATTCATTGTTTTCCTCAATTTTTTTGACGTTTTGAAAGACAATTCAACTTTTATTGATTTCTTTTGAAAAGGTTTAGGATAGTTTTTTTTAAAAGATTTTTCTTTTGAAAAGATTTTTTCTCTGAAAATATTATTATTTTTGGAGAATATTTATTGTCTTTTTCTTGAAAAGATTGTTGTTTTTGTAAAAAAGTTCTTTGAAAATATTTTTTGGAAGATTGTTTTTGAAAATATTTTTAATAGACTCTTTCCACTAAAATATTTTTTCTGAAAAACTTTTTTAAAAGAGTTTTTTTTAAGATATTTCTTTTAAAAAGACTTTTCTCATTTTTTGAAAAAGATTTTTACTTCTTTTTTATTTTAAAAAGAATGTTGATTTTTTTGAAAAAAAATTATTCTTATTTTATTAAATCAAGATTATTAAGTGAAGATTGTTGGATTAGAAAGATCATTTTAGAATGTTGAAGATCATTGAAAGATTTTCAAGTTTGAAAAGATCATGGGTCAAAAATCGTTGACAATTGAGATCATTGGATATTGTCACTTTGAGATTGTTTGATATCATGTGAGATCATAGTACTGTTGATTAGAGATTTTTAATTTAATAGGATTATTTTAAACATGAGGATGTTAGCATACAGAAACAATTCATGTGAAATGACTACAATATTAAAGCATAGATCTCACAACTATTGGATCTAGTGCTCTAGAGGGAGGGAGTGAGCAGAGTTTCAAAATTCTCACAAGATAAGTTAGACATTCAAATTATATCAATCAAAACCAATAGCTTAAGTGCAATTTGAATTCCTAACTAACAAGCACAACTAGGATGAGAGAAAATGGAACAAGGACTTGGACAAGGTGGTTTATAGCGGTTCCACTCTCCAAACTAGGAGAAAGTCAGTCCACTACCTAGAGAGGTCAACCTCTAGGACTTTGCAATCCTAGTATACTTATATTCCATTCATAAGATATACAAGGAGACCACCATACATACAAAGACTTACCTATTCAAGACAAGAGTCTTCCACCTACACAAGGACTTACCCACTTGATCATGATGTCTTCAGCCTTCAACAAGGACTTACCCACACTTGCATCAAGTCTTTGACCTTGAAGGAATTTGCCCACTCTTCTTGAATTTTGGCCTAGCCCTTCTCCTTCACCTAGAGAAGATCTTCACCTCTTCTTCAACCTTGAAAAAGAACAACAACAAATTCACCTTCACTCAGAGTAGCTTGCTTCATCTTTGCTTCTTTGAGAAAAGGGGTAGGGAAGATGGAATGGAATGAGAGATTTATAAGAAGAAGGAAGTAGCTCTCTTATAACTGGTCTAACTCACTCATAATCATGAAATGCTTTGTAAATGAGAGAAAGAAAGGGGCTCAAGGAGTTGCAACAAACTCAATTATAGCAAGGACTTAGAATAGCATGAATGAGCAAACTTGGAATGAACTCTAAGGGGTGCTATTTATAGCTGGGGGTGTTCCCTTGAGTGTGGGATCACTTAAGGGTGAAATATAGCTATTTTCCAAGTTACAACAGATCTATTCTCTCACAAAATAAGTCACCAACGGTTATAATCACTTTTTCTACATTCCCATATAGTACATTCGGTCAAGTTTCAATAAAGATAACTCGACTGATCCACTAAAAGACAAAGACAATTTTCAAACTATCGGTTGAGTTTGTTTTGGGAAACTCGACCGATGAGTCAAAATTAGTTATGTTTAGTTGATCGATCAGTTGAGTTCTGTGAGTTTGCAACTCAACTAATTGGTCTCTCTAGAAAATCCATCACTAGATTGGTCAAGTTTCCAACTCAAATGATAAACAACATGTGAAAATTTTTCTAAATTGACATTTGATTGATCAAATGTTGAAACTAAATGTCCCTAATTTTTTTTATTATCTTAGTTACAAGTCATATCATCAATACAAGTTATTAAAAATCCTGCAACATGATTCTAGGCCATCCCGTTCCTGAGCTCTCATGATGCTAGGGTTTCTTGGGCGCGGAGGCAGCAACCGCGGGAGTCGTGGCTCCAGGAATAGTTCTCCTCGCACGCAACCATTCACCGGTGAAGGGGAACCATCTACCGTTCCTGGTTCTTTTCCATCTATGGTCGATGATGAAGACATGGCGATGGACGTTGCCACTGACCCTGGTCCACCGCCGTAGCACAGCTCCAAATCCTATCGAGACATGACGATTGGTCATTCGACCAGGGCACCCACTTCACTAGAATAGGTATCCCCAGATTTGCTGACTCCGGCAGACATACATGTAGACCTAAACAGACCGATCCCCTCCATCTCCATAAACTCTGCAACACTGCTGCCCTTATTGGAGCCATGGAAGTTCTATGTGATAATCATGGTGATTGGAACCACGGTTAGTTTTAATGCACTCATGAGCATAATTCCCATCTTGTGACAACTCACGGATGAGTTCTGGGCAATTGACATGGACAAAGGCTACTACATAACAAAATTGGGTAATAATGAAGACTTTGTACGCACCCTGACCGGAGGGCCATGGATGATCTTCAACCACTACTTGTTTGTGCAGTCATGGTCAAAGGACTTTAGGTCATTCGAGCTGATTCCCTACAAGTTGGTGGTCTGGGCCAGGGTCCCCGACATGCAATCCACCTTTTCTAGAATCAACTTCTCTCAAGTAATGGTGACCTGATTGGTAGGACCATCAAGATCGACACTACAACTCAATCTGGGCACCGGGGGAAGTTTTACCGTATTGTTGTCGAAGTTGACACGGTGAAACCTCTTCTGCCTGCAAAAATTCTCAATGATGAGCTCTACAGACTGGAATACAAAAATCTTCTGACGTTCTTTATGAAGTGTGGTTGTCTAGGCCATGATGAGGGTGATTATAAATTCATCCCTAGATTCCCTAGCATTGACCCAACCTCCTCAACTAGTACGTCTCTGGCAATTTCTACACAGTACTCTGCTAACATCCATGCCAAGATGCTAGAGAGAAGAGCCACAAATGGGAAGAAGGCACAGTCCCATCTAGATGTGAGCACGAAGGGCAATACAAAAGGGTCACATGTCGACAACCCTACACCACACCAGGTGGTCCCCGCTAGCCAGGCTGTGAATACCACTGAGGGTAAGTGGGAGATAGTGACCTATTGCAAACAAAAGAAGAAGACTACAAAGAAACATAAAGTGCCCGAGGTACAAAGGAAAGACCGACAGTCACTAGGTCCACAAGGTGTCCCTGCTGCTACTAAAGTGGGAGGAGACAACACCGTGGTAACATTGATAGATGATGAAATCAGCGAAGGGAGGAGCAACACAGCCATCACGAACTCATTCCAATTTTAAGCAACCGATCCCAATGCTCAACCACCTGCTTCTACTGGTTTCTTACTAGGTGTGCTTGGCGCCGACAGTGGTGTCATTCTACGCAATAGAAAGGTGGTTTACCAAACGGTTGGCCCTCGATGCGAGCGCAAGAAAACAAAACTCACGCAGTTCGTGGGCAACATTGACTTTGCTGCCAATACAAAGAAGTACCTTAATTCTGATACTGAAGACCCTGGCCCAGACGAGGCAATGGAAGCGATAGCTGATACTTCAGGCCTCCTCGCTGCCATTAATTAGGCATCCCTACCTACTCCTTCCTTCTGAGTTATCTGAATGACTAACATTATATGTGGGAATATCTAAGGAGCTAGTTCCAAGGATAAGATTACTCTTCTCAAGGAATTCAAAATAAGATATAAGCTCCATGTTCTAGTTATTATCAAGCCTCATTGCAGTGGCATTAATGCCAATAGTATCATCAAGAAGGTTGGGTACTCCTCCTCTCATAGAGTTGAAGCGCTCGGTTTTTCTGGTGGAATATGGATCCTCTGGGATATTTATAGGTGCAATATTGACATCCTGCAAAGTCATCGTCAGTATGTGCATTGCCACATCAACACTTCATGGCTGCTCACATTTGTCTATGGAAGCCCAAACCCACATAAGCATGATCTACTATGGCATAGGCTAACAAACCTTGTCTCCCTCATCAATGAAGCTTGGGCCTTAGTAGGGGACTTCAATACCATGCTTGACATATCTAAAAAGCAAGGCGGTCGTGGCTTTAACTGAAGATCCAATCTTAAATTTAATTCATTCTTAATATCCTCTAGCCTCAAAGATATGCCATCTTTGGAGCACCACTTCACTTTCAAGAAGGGTTGTTTACTTGAAAAGCTGGACAGATGTATCGCCAATGAGGATTGGATCTCTATAGAAGGCAACATGAATATGAATGTGCTTCCATGTCTGTACAATGACCACAATCCTATTCTGCTTTTGGCGCACCGACCAATGGAGAGAGGTCATCATTTTAAAACAAACATGAGTTGGGACCTTATTTCATCATTCAAGTCTGAACTCCTTCCTTCATGGGATGGTTCACGTTCCCTCTTGGATGTGTTACCCTCCTTCAAGTTGGCTGTAGCCAGCTGGGAATCTAAGCGTCTCAAGAAACATCTTAAACATAAAGATATCCTTCTACACAAGATTGATAGATGTCAGGTACAATCTCAATCTTCTCCTTTTGTTTCAAAACAATTACGTTCTATCGCCCTCCAGGAACATCTCAGCACCATTCTTATGAGGGAGGAGGTGGATTGGCAGCAATGCTCCAATATTAATTGGCTACAATATGGAGATGGAAATAATAAGTTTTTCCATGCATACGTCAAGGAACGACGACACCATAAAAAGATATCTAGACTCTAAGGCAACAATGGGGATCACCTCTCCTGAGCACATCAAGAAGCATGTATGTGACTTCTTCCAGAAGCTCCAATGCACGTCGGCCTCGCTTCCTCCAGACCAGGAAACTATCCATAGCTATGTGGGTGAGTTTTGTGCCATCCCAGACACTCACCTCCTTGGTCGAATTCCATATGCTGAGGAGATTCAAAAGGTTCTTTTCCTTATGGCCCCGGCTAAGGCCACGGGCCCGGATGGTATCCACAATGGGTTTGTTCAAAACCATTGGGCACAGGTGGGAGGCTCCTTCATCACTGCTATACAAGATGACTTTCTTACTAGTATGGTGGACCCTCGCATCGCAGAGTCCCTGCTAGTTCTCATTCCAAAAATCACCAACCCTCAGTGTTGCTCTAAGCTACGCTCCATTTCTCTCAACAATTGCTGCTTCAAGCTTATTTCAAAAATTATTGTGGAATGACTTAAGCCATTCCTAAATGGCTGGATCTCCATGAACCAGTCAAGCTTCATCCCGAGATGGCATATTAGTAATAACATTCTCCTAGTCCAGGAGGTTGTCCATTCTATGAAGAACAAGAATGGTAGTAAAAAATGAGTGACTATTAAACTAGATCTCTCCAAAGCGTTTGACAGAATGAGTTGGCCTTTCATTGAGGATACACTTGTAAAGACTAGTATTCCAGACTCTCTTATCAAGTTGATTATACCGATCATTTCTATTGGCAGTACCTCGATTCTGTGGGAAGGTGCACCCATGGATCCCATCAAATCCATTCAAGGTGTTCGTCATGGTGACCCTATCAGGCCCTACATCTTCATGCTCTATATGGAACATCTTAGCCTAGCAATTTCCAAGGCAATGACGCAGGGCACCTGGAAGCCTATCCTGATAACTAAGGCTGCCCCACCACTATCTCATGTGATGTTTGCTGATGATCTCTTACTTATGGATGAAGCTTCTACTACTCAAGCCCATATTATCAACAAGATCCTGAAGGAGTTTGCAATATTGTCTGGGAAAGTGCTATCCAAGTAAAAGTCATGTTGTTCCTTCTCATCCAACACCACCACTTCTGAGCAGTGAGCATTCTACAGATGAATGGGCATCTCTAGGACTTCAGATCTAGGTTGTTATTTGGGTGTTCCTATCCTACATCATAGGGTAAACAAGTAAACACACTCTCATATTTTATGTTCTATTAGAAGCCACATGGATAGTTGGTCTTCCCATCACCTGTCTCTTGTGGGTCGTATCACTCTGGCGAAAAGCTCGCTGCAGATGATCCCATCTTATACTATGCAGACTGTAAAGCTCTCTCCTATGCTATGTGATGATATTAACTGACATATTTGAGACTTCATTTGATCTGGTGATCGTGAGAAAAAGAAGATCTCCATGATGTCTTGGGAAAAGCTGACTAGAAGCAAGTTCCTTGGTGGACTCGGGATCAAGGATGCCAGAGTCCAAAATGCTACCTTGATGATGAAGAATGTATGGAAATTCCTCAACAACTCACTGACCTTGTGGGTAGATGTTATGAGACATAAGTATACCAGGAATGGGGAAATCTCTAAGAAGGTTGGTTCCTCAGTCTGGTCATTTATCCAAACTCATATACCTAAACTTGAAGCTGTTTGCTATAAAACCATAAATTTTAGAACTAGCACCAATGCCTGGCACGATAAATGGTTGTTGGACAGATCAATAATTGAGATAGCTCCAAGCATCATCATCCCGGATGACCTCAGTGACCTTACAATACACTGCATGTCCACCGACTCAGGAGGATGGGACTTGGGCTTTATTCATGATTATATCCCTCCTGAAGCATGGACACTAATTCAACATACATGCTTTCCTAGAGAAGATGCATGGCTAGATACTTGGTCTTGGCTCATGGAATCCAGAGGGGAGCTCTTGGTTTGCACAACTTATGAATGGCTCAAGGGTTAACACCTAACTACAACCATGAGCAACTGGAAGGCAATCTGGTCACTTCCCATACTGCTCAAACAAAGGACCTTCCTATGGCTTCTCAAGCACCGAGCACTACGTACAAATGTATAGAAGGTGTGTCGTCATATTACTGCTGATGATATCTGTCCTATCTATATGAAGGAGCCAGACACCTTGACCCACTATCTCCATGATTGCTCGACCAGTTTGAAAGTCTGGCAACTACTTAAGATGGAACCCTATTTCTTCACCCTTTCAGTGGACGATTGGATCATTCATATCATACAAAGCAAAGACAGTGTTGAATCCATAACTCTATGTTGTATAGGGTGTTGGACCATCTGGCAGGCACGTAACGAATTCCTACATGGTGGTAAATAATCTCCTCCTACTATCCAGGAGGCTCTAATCCATGAGAAATCTGAGGCAATTGTTTCTATCCAGGAGAGAAAGCCCCTTGCCCAGGCAGTTGGGAGAAGTCATGTTGCTCGTCCTGCTATGCACCATCAATTAGTCTTTGTAGATGCAGCCTTCCAACATCATACGTCGAAGATGGGCATCAGAGTCCATGCTACTGATGGCAAGGGAGTATTTCTATTGGGCGCTGGTGTATGTGGCTACATATCCTTAGCCCTTGAGGCAGAAGTGAAGGGCATCATTCATGCAATGAAGATATGTATACTCTAGAGATGGAACAATCCTATCAACTTTTATGACTCATCCTCAGCTATCGATATATTGTAGCATGAGGACTTTCCTACTTGCAAACTCTAGCCATTGAGAAGAGAGTACTTCCATGCCCTCTCCTCCATGCCAAACCTTATGCTTTCATTTATCAGCTGGAAGCACAATGTAGTGATAGATATCATTGCAAAACATTCTATGTACTTCTTCACTCAGTGTAGCTTCATGCACGGTATGCCAGATTGGCTACCTAAGGATACTGATATCCACCCATCTGTGATTTGGCCCAGTATAGAGAATGGGATGAATAAAAACTAATCTCTAGGTGTTGAAAAAAAAATACAAGTTATTACAAAAATCATCTAAGGTCATTTGGAGTGATTTCCCATATTGCACACTTGCATTGCTTTTGACTTGAACTTGAACTATCTAGGGCTTGTGGAAATTGATCATTTTCATGTGTCTAAAGCCTGGAATCAATCTTGAACAAACTTATTAGATACATAGGAATGGAATGGTTGTCATTATCAATATATGGTCGATGTAGAACTCTCAAGTCAACATTCTCCCCCTTTTGACAATGAAAAACCATTTCTCAAACATATTGAAAAGGATATGTAAAGTTATACCTTTGCCTTGAGAATTGTAGGTTGGTTTATGATTTGAACAATGTGAATTGCTCTCCCTCAATCTACACATACTCTTACCTGCATAGTTAGTCTATCTACTCACAGCAATATGACATATATATCGTATGGTCCTTTAGCAAGTCTCATGAAAAAACATATAATGAACAAGAAAAGGATCACATAGGAGATAAAAGCAATATGGTTGAGCTTCAAAACATTGAACTTCTCTCCCCCTTTTGACATTATCAAAAAGGAAGGGGGTAGAAGAGCACAAAAATGAGTCTTCTCCAAGCACAACCAAACATACATCCACAAAATGCAATCACAAAGCATATATCAAATAGAGATGAGAAAAACAAACAATCTAAGTCATAATCAAAATATGGTATACATGGCACCAATTCATGAGATATAGAAAATCAAAGAGTAAGTGTACATAGGATTAAGATTACAACCCAAAAAGTATGTTCTTAAAAACAACTACAAGCCAAAATGATGAAAACTAGATGATAAAATAGTACAACTCAGAAAATGTGCCCAATTGTTTTTAATAAAAAAATAGCCTAGAAAGATATATATGATCAACATCTAGACTAGAAACTAGAAAAACTAAACATCTAGGTCATCTATGTCCAAATCATGAACATCCTCATCAGAAGCTTCTAACTCATAGTCATCATCTCCATCAAAAGGTACAATAGAGACAACAACATCACCTTCATCACCAGAGCCACCAGCTAAGCCATCAGAGCCATCATCATCCTCAGAAGACTCTTTAATAGAAGCATCAACCTCCTCTTTAGCCTAGTCTGGCATATCCTCATGAGCAAGGGAACCAAAACCACGATCGGACCAATAGGCATTCTACTCAACCCAAGCCATGCCAAGAGCATGAAGCTCATTGGCCTGTAGGAAGGAAGGAGCAGAACTACCAAGACTAGATAGCAGAGTGGCCAAGGGGCCAACAGTTAGAGGCCGCACTCCAGGGGCAGATCCACCAACAGCAGATAATGTAGCAGTAGAAGTAGTGGGTGGATGGGCTGGGTAAAAGTGATCATATGCATAGGATGCATATTCACCTCCTGGGTAGTGCTGGTAGCTAGGATAAGGATGTGCACATGATAGGTTCATGGTTGACATGATAGAATAGAGGTCCTAATGCATGTTCTCCTGAACCTGAAGGTTGTACACAAGTTGATGCATCATGTAGCCCATAAGGGTTTCATTTGATACATGGAACAAGGTCCGAGCAGGTCGGGAAGGCTGAGGTGGTGGTGGGGCACTAGTAGAGGTAGAGGTGGAGGCATTAGGTGTGATAGAGGATGGGATAGGCACATAATTCTGAAGTGTGGTCTCACTGATGCAAACTCCTTTCTAGGAAGGTTTGTAGTGAAGGTTGTAGAAGAGAGATTTACCAGTGGCAAGCTCAAAAAGACCACTAATCAAGGTTGGGTAGGGTGGGCCGGTGTCGCGGGTGTTCTTGCTTGAGTCAAAGAAGGTCATATGATGGAGAACATATCTTACCCACTTGACTCCTATGTTCTTCAAGAAATAGTACATAATTACCCTAGTGTTTTCTACAATTTCAGTCTGATTTTTCTTGGGATGAATATTGTAGTTAACAACTAAGGAAAGTATGTGGTTCTTGAGATCTAAGGTGGAGGAGGGAAGGGTACACTTCTTCCTATATGGTAATTAAGGCTTCTTCAAGAATTTATGAATATCAGGGAGAGTAAGATCATACTGCTGGTAGAAGGTCTCAGGCTCAACTAGGTCAAAATACTTAGGGTAGTCCTTCCTCCAGGTGTTAATCACTTCAGTATCCAAAAGAAGATGTTCAGGGTATCCTCAGAGACTTGGAATTTCTTTTTGGTGATAATGGAAGTTTGGACTACCTGAGTATTGGGTGGTGGTATGAGTGTGTCATAATTCCATTGGAAGTTAGCATAGAATTCATGAACGACTTTTATGCTAGTTATGAAATTGTTGTCGCACAAGCGTTTGACACACAAGGCGGAGAGATGGTGATTGTAAAGTAACTCAACCACTTGATCAATGACCCTTTGTCTATGAGGGTATGGCTCAAAAAGGGCATGGAAAGGAAAAGGATTCCTAGGAAGGAGGTCCTTGTACCTATTAAGAGCCTCATTAGAGACAATGAAGGTGTCATCAAAGGCAATGAGATGCGAGTTGGTAGACGATGATGGTGCACCAGCTGGGGCGGCCCTCTTTCTCCTATTGGATGCCATGAAGATGAAATGGAGAGGATGGAGAGAGAAAAAGAAAGAGAAACACCACCAAAACCTATCCACGCACCTAGGGTTGATAGAAAAGAGGTAAAGGGAGGTTTATCTAGGTCGAACTAGGGATAGGGAGAGGGAGATCGGGGCTAGGGTTGAGAGCTTGAGGGAGCAAGAGGTTGGATCAGTCGATTTTTCTCTAGTTGGAAAAAATTCGGCCGAACCTAACTTATGTCCTCTCCAGCCCGACCATCGGTTGAGTTCTGTGACTCAAAAACTCGACCGATAAGCTCTTTAAAAAAGCTCTTAGCCTTCAATCAGTCAAATTTGCAACTAGACCGATGGTCCAACTGAACCAACTTTAGAAAATCTAATTTCTAGCCATATGAGTGCTAATTAAATTTATTTTTCAATTCCATTTTTCATTTTAAACATACTGAGGCACATATCACTCATCATTGGGTACTATTTTGTGATAAAATATACTTTTGTGGAAAATACCCAAAAATAAGAGAAAAAAGGAAAAACGAACATGAAAATTGATTTTTAAACATATTAGCAAGCAAGGATGATCAAAACATAGGCAAAGCTATAGGATAGATGACCACTAGCTAGAAGGCATATCAGGTTCCTTTAAAGTAGTTATGAGAAGTTTAGATCTAATACAGTTAAATTGCTCTGTAGCTAGAGGTTTAGTGAAAATGTCCACCAATAGATTTTTCGTGTCCACATGCATGATATATATATCCTTTTTGGCAATGTGATCATGATGAAAATGATAACGAACCTCTATATGCTTAGCTATACTATGCAAGTAGGATTTTATGACAAGTTCATGGAACTAATTTTATCACAATAGATAGGAGAAGCATCAAAATGAATGTTAAAGTCTTGGAACATTTGCTTCATCCATAGGACCTGGGAAGAACAATTCCCGACTGCAATGTATTTAGTCTTGGTAGTTGATAATGACACTATGCTCTGTTTCTTGGAGAACCAAGACACCAAGCATGGTCCTAGAATAAACCAAGTACCACTTGTGCACTTTTTATCAATCAAGTATCCCACATAATCTGATTCACTATAAGCCATAGGAGTAATGTACCTTGACTTGGGATACCATAGACCAAAATTGGAAGTTCTAGCTAAGTACCTTAAAATCTTCTTAACACCTATAAGATGTGATTTCTTAGGATTTGATTGAAAGTGAGAACACAAGACAACACTAAACATTATATTAGGTCTAGAAGTAGTTAAATAAAATAAACTTCGTATCATACATCTATTGATCTTCTCATTTACCTTCTCACCTTCTTCATCCTTATCAAGTTTGGCAGTGTTTTACATGGGTGTGTCCATCGACTTGGTGTTCTCCATCCCAAGGCACTTAAGTAGCTCACTTGTGTACTTGCCTTGGTTGATGAAGTTCCCATATTTAGTTTTCTTGATTTGAAAGTGAAGGAAGAATGTGAGATGACCCATCATACCCATCTCAAATTCAATCTGCATAAGATCATTAAATTCTTTGCAAAGATCAAGGTTAGTTCCACCAAAAATGATATCATCAACATATATTTGAATGAGAAGAAAACTGTTAGAAGTGTGCTTTAGAAATAAGGTAGAATCTACTTTGCCCATGATATACCCATGCTCTAACAAAAAGTTCTTTCATTTCTCATACCAAGCTTGAGGGGCTTGTTTGAGTCCACAGAGAGCTTTTTGCAACAAATAAACATGGTTAGGTGAACTATCATGTTCAAATCCTGGGGGTTGTGCAACATACACTTCTTCCTTAATTGTACCATTCAAAAACAAACTTTTAACATCCATTTGTTAAAGAAGAAAGTTTTTATAACTAGCAAAAGCAAGCAACATATTAATGGACTCAAGTCTAGCTATAGGTGCATATGTTTCATCAATCTATACCTTCCTGTTGATTGTAGCCTTGAGACACTAACCTTGCTTTGTTCCTTACCACTTTTGCCACTTTCGTCTAGCTTTTTGCAGTAAACCCACTTGGTGCCAATGATCCTTCTATCACTTGTCCTTGGAACTAGGGTCCATACTTTGTTCTTTTCAAATTGCTCCAACTCTTCTTTAATGGCTAGGATCCATTCATCATCCCAAGAGATTCCTTGACGTTCTTCGGATCAAGTTGTGAGGTGAAGGCATTATTGGCTTGTTCTTTTTTTAATGCAACCCTCACCTTCACTCTTTCAAATGGATCACCTAAAATCAGCTCTTTTGGATGATTATTTACAAATCGAGGAGTTGGATCCTTCTTCTCTTCATCTTTCTCTTCTTCTTGAGTGACCACCTCTTTTCCCTTTTGGGTGACGTTGAGTTCTTTTAGAATAGGAATTACCTCGCCTGCAACATCATCATTTGGAACAATATCATTGGGAATAGAGGGGTTAGTCTCAATAAACTTGACATTTATAGATTCTTCTATTTTAGCAATATCATTATTAAACACTCTATAAGCCTTGATAGTAGTGTTATATCCAACAAAGAAAGCCTTGTAAGATTTTAGATCAAACTTGTTGAGAGAATCTTTTGTTTTCAAAACAAAACAAGGACATTTGAAAACATGGAAATAATTGATAGAAAGCTTTCTACCACGCCATAGCTCATAGGGGGTTTTCTTTAAAGAAGGATGTGTAAAAGCCCAGTTTTGCACAAAACATGAGGTACTGATGGCTTCAGCCCAAAACTTCTTTGGAGTGTTATACTCTAAAAGCATGGTCCTAGACATATCATGTAGTGACCTATTCTTCCTCTCTACAACCCCATTTTGTTGAGGTGTTCGAGGTGACGATAATTTATGTGGATAGGTAGATGCTTAACAAAAATGTTCAAAAAGAACATTTTCAAATTCTTCCGAATGATCACTATTGATGGAGATGATCCGACAAGAAGCTTAATTCTCAACTCATTTACAAAAACTTGAGAAAACATCAAGTGTATCACTCTTAGAAATGAGAAAGAGGGTCCAAGTATATCTAGAGAAATCATTGACAATAACAAGGTAATACTTGGAACCATCAAGCGATTGAGTTCTCATTGGTCCAAATAGATCAATGTGAAGAATTTTAAGAGCTCTCTTGATACTAAGGACTCCTTTGTATTTGAAGGAGGACTTGGTTTGATTTCCTTGGGTACAATGTTGGCATTCCTCATCCTTTTAAAAATCCAATTTGGGAGGTCCCTTAACCAAGTCCTTTTTGCATAACTTCTTCAACTAATGGATATTTACATGACCAAGCCGATGATGCCAAAGAGAAATATCATTCGAGCTTACAACTAGGCATCTACTAGCAATAGGCTTATTAGAGTCAAGCATAATTACATAAACATTACCAATTCTAGTTTCCTTATATAGAGTTGATAGGTGAGGGAATCTAGAATTAAGCATTCAAAAGAAGTAAATAGAACAAGGTAATTATTATCACATAATTGTCTTACACTAATTAAATTGTGATGTAGGCCATACACAAAAAGAACATTCTTGATACACAAGGATTCACCTACATCAACCTCACCTTTGACCTTACCTTTCTTGTTGTCCTTAAAGGTAACCAAACCTCCTTTCTTTTCAGTGAATTTGTTGAAATGGCTTATATCACCTGTCATATGCTTAGTCCAACCACTATCAACAATCCATCTACCTTTTTCCTCACTAATTTTTTCGCTAGTAGAGGCCATGAGTGCTAGGTGGCACTCTCCATCTTCTTCAGAGTTAGAGCCACTTGAGGATGATTCCTCCCAAGCTGCATGAGCTTCATTCTTATGTCTTTTCTCCTTATTATCCTTCCTCTTATACTGGCCCTCCTTCTTATACTCTTCCTTCTTCTTCGAGCTGTCCTTGTGGTGTGACTTTCTTGACTTGGGACATTCACTCTTGTAGTGTCCCTTTTGTCCACACTTTTAGCATCTAGGAGTAGAGGAGGAGGATTGATTTCCCTTGAAGTGCTTGCCCTTGTTATAGTTGGCTTCAAGCTCACTAGGGTCATCATCTTCACTAGAGGAGGAGGGAGATGGCCGGAAAACAAGTTGTTGTTGAAGGATAACCACATCCACTTGTGATTTGAAAGAACTATCTTTGATCTTCTTGGCTTTCTTCTCTTCTTGCTTGGCTTTTTATTCTTGCTTGTCAAGCCTTGTCTCATGAGCTTGGAGGTTGCCAATGAGCTCTTCAGTTGGAATGTCACTAAGACTCCTCACTTATTCAATGGAGGTCACCTTTGACTCCCATCTCTTTGGTAGAGTCCTCAAGATCTTGGAGTTGATTACACCTCTATACAAAGTGTTGCCCAAAGCAGCTAGGCCATTAATGATCACATTGAGCCTAGAGTACGTCTCTACAATCCCTTCTTTCTTGCCCATCTAGAAGTTCTCTAGAAGGTTGTTCAACATGTATATCTTAGCCTCCTTGACTTGCTTTGTGGCCTCATAGGTAATGCACAATTTATCCCAAATATAATGGGCAGTGTCCCAAGATGAGATGCGGTTGAACTCCGTTCGTCTAAGGGATGCATAGAGGATACTTTTAGCTTTAGCATTGAGCTAGGCTTCTTTTACTGCAGCTTCATTCCTTGTTGAATCAACTCTGGTTGGCTCCTTGTATGGTGTGACCATCACCTTCAACATATCAAAGTTCATGCCTTGAATATAGAACTGCATACACCTCTTCCAATAGAGGAAGTTGGTGCCGTTGAAGATCAGAGGAAGCATGGAGAAGCATCCCTCTAGGTTGAGTGAACCAAGTAGGTTGTTGCCCATCTTCTTGTCTTGTGGGAGATTGGTGGAGAAGATCCGTGGCTCTGATACCACTTGTTGGATCCAGGGCTCTATAGAGGGGGGTGAATAGAGATTCAAAATTCTTACAAGATAAGTTAGACCTTAAAATTATATAAATCAAAACCAATAGCTTAAGTGCAATTTGAAGTCCTAAGTAAAAAGCATAGAAAGGATGAGAGAAAATGAAACAAGCACTTGGACAAGGTGGTTTAGAGTGGTTCCACTCTCCAAACTAGGAGAGAGTCAATCCACTACCTAGAGAGGTCTGGATCGGTCAAGTTTGTAATTCAATCGATAAACAACCTGTGACAAATTTTCTAAATTGACATTTGAGTGATCAAACATTGGAATTAAGAGTCCCTAGTTTTTTTCACATCTTAGTTACAAGTCACATCATCAATACAAGAGATTTCAAAAATCATCTAAGGTCATTTGGAGTGATTTCCCAAATTGCACTCTTGCATTGCTTTTGACTTGAACTTGAACAAGCCAGGGCTTGTGTATATTGATCCTTTTCATGTACCTAAAGCCTGAAATCAATCTAGAACAAACCTATTAGATACATAGGAATAGAATGGTTAAGTCATTATCAAAATATGGTCAATGTATAACTCTCAAGTCAACAACAATAACCATAAAATTAGTAAAGCATGCAACAATCTTTAGAACTGTAAAAAATCAACCACAAAACACATATGTTAGAAATGAAGTCCCAATTTTTAGCCAACGAGTTTAGATGTGATTTCATGTCCTCACTGAAATATGACCTACGTAGGATGGTTCGGTCCTTATCTTTTCTATAGCATGATGGCACTCATCGTGGGGGAAACCTATGCTCTTCAGATATTGAAATACACCTACTGACTAAGACGCCCATAATCATTCATGAGAGCTAGTAGAAGGGGTGTTTTAAAGTCCTTCGTTCATCCATCTTAACATTGCGTCGGTACCTTTTCTGCACCCCCATACAGCTTTTAGTGACCCAAACTGAGTGTTGGCATCCATTTTATGATGCATGTTCTTGTAGGTGTGCATTATACAAGTGTAAGCATTTAAAATCTTTAGAAGCAAGCCCACAATAATATTGAAGCATGAAAGATAAATGATAAGCATATTAAAGAATGATCATGTATTTATTAAGAAAATGAAGGTATTGCTCTTCCTGAAGACCTCTCTCATCCTTTTCTCTCTTTCCATTTTATTTTTTTAATATATGTTTATTTCTAAAGGTAAATAAAAAGGAAATGAGAAAGAAAAGGAAAAAAGGAAGTAGATGCTAACCCTAAAAGGGAAGTGAAGGCTAACCCTAAAAGCGACAATTTTTAGTAAACGAGACATTTGTCGTACTACCAAAAAAAAGTAATCAAAGAATTAGGAAAAACAAAGACACAAAAAGAAAAGAAATGGGAAAAAAGGAGGATTCCACAAGCTTTACTAAGATCCAAGCAAAAATGACAACAATGAAGAAAAAGGAAAAAAAACTTTTTGTTGGAAGAAATGAATGATTCATGTAGTTTTTTATAGGATTTTGTTTTGCGATTTTTTTGTTGTAGATTTTGTTAATTTTTTGTTGACTGTTTTAGAAAACTCTGGATCTAAAAAAAATACATAGAATGAAGGAAAAATGGAAAGCAACATCCAAACCTTGATCTACCTATATATATATATATATTTATATATATATGCCAAAAAAGAAAACACAACTTGAATCATTTGACATCTGCAACGGAGTTGCAAAACTATTATACCCAGCCTCAAAAACCCCATGGATCCTAAAATAATGAAAACAAAAAAAGAAGTAAATAAAATATAAATCGATAAAGCTCAGAGTCACCACTCAATTTTATTCTTAAAATAAGGGAAAATAAAGGTCAAAATTTAAATCAGTGGGCAAACAAAAAAGATCCAATTTTGAGTCCACCCAAGGGCGAATAAGAAATTTATGCAAAATTTTAAAGATTGGAATTGAAAATCTTGTTACAAGTAAGGAAGGTGTTAGCTATCCATATCACCTCATAACTATCTTACAACCTTTTCAGACATATGAAATTAAAAAGACAATGAGCGGGGTTATTGTTAGAGAAAATGGCATAAAATTGATGAAAACATTTTTATGTTCACAGACCTTCGGGGTTGGAAATGGTCATGGATCTCCCATCATATCCCTAAAGGTCCTAGTTGTTAGGAGTGTTGTGGTCCCAGTCACTGTTGGACCTTTTACAATGGAGACCCATCATTGGTAGTTGGGATCAATGCTTAGGAGAGAAAGATAGGCAACAAAGATCTAGTAGAGTAGGTTCTTAGGTCTTTGAAATGGTGTGTAGATATCAAAAATTATGTATTAAAAATAACATAGTAGAAAATACAATTGTTGAACAACCTATCGACACTAATATAGTATTTGGTGTAAGAGGAAGGATCCTCTAATAAAATGCAAAAAGTAAGAGGGAGGTAGTTTCCTCTTTGGATTCAATTGAGACAAAAGGGTTTTGGAATATCTTGGGATGGGGGTCTATATATACCTAGATATTAGAATTTAGGGTTTCCAACTAGAAGGTTTTGGAAGAGGTGCAGACTGTGCCAATGCGATGTGAGTCATGACATGTGGATTGGGGCCATTTGTCATGTGGCACCAGTGGATAGCTCTGATCTGTTGGGTGGCCCAGACTGGATAATGTTGATTTTCTAATTTATGGATATTTTAGGATTGTTTTGGAGAAAATCATGGATAACATAAATATAAAATAAAAATCAAATAAACAATGAAGAAGAGAGAAAATGTATTAATTCGTGATCATCCTTCATTATAACCCAAAATATTTATTTTTGTGTGGATAAAGGCAATTGAATTATCCATGGGGAAATAAAGGATTGTTTCATTAATGATAATGTAACTGCACAATTAATTAAAAAAGGCTTAGAAAAAGTGGAATTGGTTGGTAGAATCCACTTAAATCGAAATAATAGATTTTCTATGCAGAAAGCCTTGAGCTTCATAAAAATGGGTAAAAAGGATGGATTAAATAGGTAAAAAATGAAACAATATGGAAAAATTAAAAAGGGATAAACTTGGGAAAATCTATAAAAACTAAAAATGTGAAAATGATGAGAAAATGTGACAAAAGTGGGGAAAAGGATAATAATGTGGAAAAAAGGAATCAACTCCATCATTATCCAAATAATAAACCTTTAATCATGAATTTCTAACAAGTGAGCAAAAATGGGGTGTCAACAATTTCCCACATCAAGGCATGGTTCGAGATATGAGTGAAATCACAACCTTAAGACAAGTCTGACCCCCATTTTGGGTCACAAATGGCCAAAAAGGTTTGACTCATCAAAGATATTCTGGCAAACCTTGTGGAGAGAGGAAAATGTAGGTGATATATTTTCCTTTTGAGGATGAATTAAATGTGATACGATTTTTACAGAGTAAGGGTAACCTTTGACTGAGGCACTTACCTATATCTAACCAATCATTCATTGCCTTTCAGTCAGTGGTGAGCCTTAATAGGTTTTTTGGCCGCAAAGTTTACTCTCATTGTTGCTTCAGTTCTTAAAATCAATATGTGTATAATTATCTCACTAACTCATGCCTTAGTGAGAAAAGGTGGATGTGAAAAAGTAGATGGGATTCATGGTATGCCATAGATATTTAGATAAGGAGTTTGTAATCATTGGAAATCATGGCAACTACTTCAATGTGAAGATCTTGAAAAGTAATTATTGTTTCTCTTCTCTTATTACACATGTTAGTTTTGTTTTTTTTTCTTTTTTTGTAAATGGAGGAGTGAAAAAAATTAGGATTAAGACCAAGACCCTCAAAATTTAAAATTGGGTGAGTTTGCCTATTTGCAATAGGGCTTTGATTGCCTAAGATTGAAGATTGAGGCATCAGACAACTGCCCAGTTACAAGGTGACCTTTTTCGTCCAATGTCTATTGTAGTTAATTATCTGCTCCTTAGAACAAGCATGATCTTGTAGGATAAAGTTTGTAGGGAGCATGTTAAAGAAAGTTGAGATCGGGAATCAAGTGATCATCCAACTATAAGGTAATTTCCATTGTGTGTTCCTTAACTAGTCTATCATTTGTTCCCTAGATTTTTGAGAAGTGATTATTCCCAACTCTCAATTTCTCACATGATTTGATTCACCTTCTTTTGAAATTAATCCTCACCAAGAAAGGGTCATCAAATATAGAAGTCATAGATTATGTGATAATCTAAAAGTTCCTACCATATGTATGAATTGGAAATATTGATAGAATGTGTTTAGGACATGATTGGAGTAGCCTTAAATCATGATCTTAGATCTTGAAAGATACAATAATACACTTGTACAATTGGTTTAATAGGACTCAAATTTTTTTGGGAATATGAGAATTAGGTTGGGTCAATTTTAGGTCATGATCTATAACCACAAAAAAATTTGGAAATGAAGGCATGATTAGTTAAGTTTTCAATCATGAGCTAGGACCATAGTCGGTGTCAGGTGAATATTCAGACTTAAGAGTGTTTACAATTTCCAAAAGTGCTCCAGATAGATAAGGGTGGATATTAGAACAATTTCAAATTTAAGGTGGCCTTAACGATCAGTGACTAACTAGTTAGTTATCTAATTCCTTGATCATCAGTCAACCATTTGATGAATTCCAGGCTACTTCCTAGGATCTTTGAAAGCAGCTTATTGGTTTCTATAGTTCTTCTAAAGTGCTCGATATGGATAAGTTTGGGCACTAAATATATCCCGCGTTAAGGTGGCCTCATGACCAGTGACTGTAGTGGGTTAATCATATGTTCCTTATAGCATTTACAATTCATGTATGATAAAGTTTGTGGAAAGTGCTGAAAAAGTTACGATCAGACATTAGGTGATTATCCAATATTAAGGGGGCCTCCATGATGTGTTCCTCCACTGGTCTATAACTCATCTCTTAGAGTATCAATGAGAGATTATCCCTGACTCTCTAGTTCTCACTTGATTTGATCAACCCTCATTTGATCTACATCCCTAGTAGGAATGTTTTGTTGTTGAAGTGATATTGAGTTTGATTAGATATGAAGATATAAGGGTCTAGTTGAAGTCTAAGAAAAATGATTGACAAATATTAAAATGAAAGTATATCTGATAGCTCCTACAAAATTTATGGATCAATAGAGTATCATCATGTCACTAAAAGAAGTGGCAGTTTGTTAGCACCTTTGATGCCACAATCTCCAATGACCTAAATCTATAAGAGTTCTCAATATGGATAGGATTGGGAATTAGATAAGATTTGCAACGAGAGAAGTTTTTGGATTTAAGGCAGCCTTCACGACCAATAAATGTATCAGTCAATTGTCTATTCCATAGAGCATCTTCTGTATTTACTTCCTGAAGGACTTTTTATTTTCTAAAAGTTCTCAAGATAATAAGGTTGGGCACTAGACAAGTTTCTATATTTAAGGTGGGAATTTATAACCAATGATTGCATTAAAATTTGTTTGATCATTAAAGCATCTCTTGAATACAAGACGGTTCAACACGATAAGAGTAGTTTACCACTATGCATAGGGCTTGATTGAGGTTCCTATATGTTGATACATCTTTATTAAGGAGTGACCTCTCAAATATAGGGCTATAATTGATGTGCCTCCCTAGATGTAGAACTTGAGTTCACAAAGACACATATTCATGATAGGGATTGAATGTGGATGGTTACTTTGGATAGGACTTGGTTCATGAAGAATGCCTATTTGAGATAGGACTCATCATATTTGTTTGAATTGATCGATGATGATTATTTAGAATAGGGATTTATCATAGATGCCTATATGAGTATAGGTCTCTAGTCTTTAATGCCTACCTAAACTTAGAGATCTATGGTTGGAAGATAATAATGCCTTTTTAGGTTAGGGCTTGTGGTCTAGATTAAGGTCTTAGTCTAGGAAACAAATAAGTTGGACAAATAAAACATGATTGGTCTAGTATTAGGTAATGGTACATGACCCAAAAGAGATTGGAATATAAAGCATATGATTGGTATAGTTTTAGGTCATGGTCCATGACCTAAAAAGATTGGAGATTGAAGTTTGTGATTGGTCCAGTTTTAGGTCATGATCCTAGAACCAAGATGATTTGAAGATTAGCTCATGATTGGTTCAGTTTTAGATCATGGTTCAGGGCCCAAGAAGATTTGAATATAAGCTCATTATTGGTCTAGTTTTAGGTCATGGTACATCAACCAATAATATTTGAAGATAAGGTTGTGAGTGGTCTAGTTTTAGGTCATGGTCCATGACCCAACAACATTGGAAATGTGATTGTGGGTTTGGTTCAATTTTAGGTCATGATCTATGACCAAAAAAGGATTTCAAATATCATTGTGGGTTCAGTTTAGTTTTAAGTCATCATCTAGGACCATAAAAGGATTTTTAAATTGCATTGTGGATTTGGTTCAATTTTAGGTCATGATCTAAGACCATCAGAGGATTTTGAAATATTGTTATGGGTTTGGTTCAATTTTAGGTCATGATCCATGACCATAAATAGATTAGAAGCAACCACACATAGAAATGGTCATCATGATCGAGAATTCCTAGAAGAGTGTAGAATTTTAAATTGAGGAAAAATCTTAAGCGTATGTGCTTCCATCAATCACATGGTTAACGACTCTACGTAATGGTTTATCTATGAAGTCTGACATAGGCTATAGGTAAGGAACGTCAATGCAAAAGAGTTGATGAGGTAAGGACCATCATATCATTCAACCTTCTTTAGTGAATTGCACTGATACTGCCATTCATTTGATCTTTGGAGGACTAGTGAAAAGTGATTAGTGCATCTTGCTTGGAATGTAGAGGCTTGAAGATACTCCTTGGATGTCATCAATAAAGGTTGTATATTGATGGCTCTTATGTGAGAGAAGTGATTTGAGGTGACATGGGGTCATTGTAGTTGCGTTGTCCTTATATAGGGTCTTTGGACTAGATGTCCCTTGTCGATTTAGTAGCTATTGTGCAAAGATCATGCCATGAGCAGCCTTGTGAACTGATACAAGGTGACCCTCGTTCAAGAGTGATAGATTCATCTTAGAATACATGTAAGGTTTTTTGTGTCTCAGGAGATGATATGCCTTGTAGAACCCTTTCTTTGAAGATGTAAGCAAGTGTTGTTGGAGATAGATTTAAGTTAGACTATTCCTCTATACTAAACATTTCATCCTATCTTTGTTGTAACAATGCTCTACCAAAGGTTTCCTAACAAACTTTATTGGTGGAGATATGTCATAATTGTTGAAGGAGGCCTTCTTGATGTTGAAATGATATGTTATACCTACATAGAGTGGGACACTATCATATGAAATTTCCATTCTTCAGTCATCTTTGTTGAGTTAAGAGATTATGATCATTCTAATTATGGTGGTAACATTTTTCCCCATTGTTTTGTTTCAAAGTTTTTGAATTATTCTTTTGACATTAATGTGATCATGTTAGTCAATGAGAAGTTATTTTGAAGTTTATTTTTGATTCAATTATTTATATTAATTACCATGTTTTTATTTGACATACCATGGTTTATGGATTCTTATGTTGTTATTTACAATGGCTATTAAGATATGGACCTTGAGGGTTTTGTTTTGTTTTTTCGGCTTAGTTCATCGATCAACATTTAGATGTTCTAAATTGAGACCCCTTTGATGAGTTGGTGATAACCCTTGTTAGTCAAGAGGCCTTTCATGATATGTGAGGGTGGTCATTGAATTTTTGTTGCTTATCTGATGGTGAATGACAACTACCTTGCTCACCCCACTTTCCACTTTTTAGTACTAGAGTTTAAGGAGATTGAGACCCAAAGCATGTTTAATTTTTCTGAAAGTCTTCTATGAATTGGTTGGCTCTTCCCTCGGGACAATCATAGACAAATGTAAAACTAGGGGAAGATTAGTGTAGTGGATTTGATGCTCCACTGGCCCTTGATTTAATGCTTGTATGATTCAAGTTGTTCCATGTTGCAAGTATTCACCAACAATTCCCTATCTAGTTGGGTTAAGGCACCAAGCATCAGATACACCCCTATGGGCTCTATTATCGATGCTTCTTGGTGTATGCAATTTGTCACAAGCATATATAAACATTGTTGATTGTCCTTTGTACTTAATTATTTATATTTTTAGTCATTTTACATTTATGTTCACGTTGTTGATGCTCAGAACCTTAGGATGAGATTTTTGACTCCAAGGAGAGAGTATTTTATGCTCTACTAGTCTTGGACGTCATGGTTAATAAGCATTTCACCACAAGCATATGTTCAAGTTTGGGTTCCCTTTGGGCTTTATACTTAATGTATATTATGTTAATCCTTTTATCTTGTAGACATTGATGCTCAAAGCCTTATGATAGGAACTTGAATTGAGGATAAATGAGAGCTTCTTACAAAAGGTTCCTCATGTGTGGTCCCATGCTAGATCATCACAAAGATTGATACCCTACACCACCTCACAGTGAACAAAGAAATCTAAAGGAAGTTGTACCTAAACAAAATACTAGAGAATGAAGTCAGTATGAAGAAGGATGCCCTACTTTTGCCATTTTAGGTATTTCCTATTTTTGACCTACAATTGCTACTTCCTTTACTTTTAAATTTTTAACTTGGGTACTAATTCGTTTTTGTAGGTGTCATTTCTATTGTTTTTATACCAATAACTTACATGTTCCATGTGGTTTTGATACCTACAAATGCAAGAATCTTGATATTCCTATGGTATTTCCATTTCTTCTCTTTCTTTTATATATAGAAGAAAAGCATGCAACATAACTATCAATGATGGAGAAAATTCATTCAAATATCTATAGAAACTGAAGCCTACGTTGTTCCAAATAACCAAGTAACCAATTGCGATAGGCACATTATTGCTTTGTTTATAGTTTAGAATTGCACTATTACTTTTTGTACCGAAAGATCACTAATTCATCATGGATGCATAATTGTTGGGGAAGTACTCAGGCTCATATTTTATGTTTCATGGAAAGAAGAAATTTCATTGGAAGTGATATGGATAGTGGAAGTTTCTTCTTACTACAACTTTTTAATTGCTTAAAAAGGTCATTCATGTGAATGACATGATCATAATTGATTCAAGTATTCAGTGCTTGTCAAGTGTAAATACAAATTCTTAGATGATGGAGGAAATTCACATACACTAGAGGCCTATCTATATGCATTTGGTACTAGATGCCTAAGTAGGTATACACATGTGTGCATTGTCTAGGAACCAAAAGTGAAGTCCAAAATGATTTTTGTATAGTATTTTTAGTACTACTCTTAATGTGTCAAGTCTGTGTTGATCATTCATGTAGAACATTTGAAAAAAATTAATGATTATATTAGTGTATTTTTTATTTAGTAATCCCTAATTAATTATCTTCTCATTCTTTAAAATAGGTTTTCTAACTTGTTTATATGTTTGTCTCTTAGATAAAGCATATGTTGCTACATACAACAAGCAAAAAAAGGGTTATCTATACCAACTAGGAAAACTATTATATACAATTTTTTATTGCTAACACACTACTTACAACACCAACAGACCTTTTCCTAATATACTCATGGTTAAAGTGATCATGCAATAATGGTATAATAGACCACCAAGGAGGGAAAATGTTTGTTGTTATTAAAAAATAAGCCTCTCTTTCACTGCAACAAGTTTTCATACTTTATCTTCCTTAATATATATTTAGTATACAAATATACCTCATACTTAGTTTGGACTTATTTCTTTGCTTGAATTTTGATCATTTTCTATAACATTCCCCTAGTAGGGATATATCCTTAACAATAAGTGATTCCTATTTATGATCATTTTCTATAAAGATAAATTTGTCTCTGTACGCATTTCATTCTTTAATGACTTCCATCTTTGTGCCTTGAGAATTAGTAGAAAGTCACCTCTATGTGGTTCTTTGTCAATAAGTACCCAATTGGAATCAATGGGAAACTATCTATTGTCCTCAATGTTCATCTATGTTTTCCAATAGAATGTTGTTTGATATGTCTCTTACTACTCCACTGGCATAGTTTATAGATATGTTAACAAAACTAAAACACATAACAATGCACCTACAACTTGGCGTCAAGTTAGAAGGACTGAAGTTTTTCTAATTAAGTTTAGGGAATTATACTACACTAAAATAATCATAGCTTCGTGATCACCATGATAATTATGTAGTCCAAGTAAGTTTTTGTTCTATATATTAATATATATGTTACTCTTGTAGATGTGTGACTTGTTCAATAGTGATTTGTGAGATAAGAGTATAAATCTTAAGTTATGTAAGTGTAGACACACATGAAATTTGGATCTAATGCTTGGTTGTTATTTCTACAACCCCAATGTATCAAAAATATGCTTCTGTAAGTAAATCATTTTTACTTTTATGTAAACATTTCTTGCAACTAGAATCACATATGGAATCAAATATTTTATGAAGTTTCTATAAGTATATACCCTTAATTCTTAATTGTATTCATCATACATGAGAGAAGCTTCATTAGTTATGTATTTTCATCACTAGTAAGCATAGGAGGCGCATTATATGGAGATACATGAATATTTCTATCATTATCGCTAATAAATCCCTTAAGTATGGAAACTCGGGTTTTTAGCTAAATGATCAAATAGAGGCCAAGATTCCTTGCGGGATTTGCAATAAAAGTTTGACTACATGATGAATCAACCATTTTTTTTCTCAACTAAATAATCCTAATGAGGTGGTAGAAGAAGGGCCATGGTTGGATACTATTTATTCTACACATATGGAGAAACTTGTTATAGAACTGTATCTAAGGTGGAACTTTCCAATTGCCATAGGTTACAGTCAAAAGTGACCCTTGTCTTGATTTGGATTTTGATATAAATAAAACTTGATCACTAAGTGGTTAAGTTTTGTTTATTCCTTTAGTTATCAATCAAAAAAACATTTCATAATAAGATAGATGATGCAAAAGTTTCACATACAACGAAACACTATCATATGTATAACAATTGGAAAGGGAATTCTAAACTGAGGAATAAGAGAGTGTTGAGACACGTGGTAGACACACTAGTTATGAAATAGGAAAACCGTATTATGATATGATTCACTTTAAATCTATCCATAATTTCTATTTTCTAATGTTGAACACCCTTTAGACACAGAGCAATGGTTTGATTATCTTGTTTTCCTATTTATATTTATAGGGGAGATTTTCTTTCAAAGATGGATTTTGACCCTCAATACACCTTGAATTATACCAAAATCAAATTATAAGTGTAATTTCAATGTTTTTACAATGATTTGTGTATTTATCATCATTTTATGTTATATTAATATGATTATTTGTGTCATATTTAGGAGTATAATGGAGTTGATCTTATGAGGGATGACATTGATGAATAGAATCACACCATCTAAATGAATATGAAGACACTAGAGATCTTAGGAGTTTTGTAAATGATATGTTGATTGTTGTCAATATTGAATTTTATAATTTGTCTTTAACATTGACCGCACAATGTATGGATAGAACTTTGGTTCCTTTATATATTTGATTCTGGTTATTTAACATTCTTGTGTGAAATTTTAGTGTGTGAATGTTCTTATGAGGTCATGTTAATATTATATAAATATTGCATGGTATTACAAACTTGAAAATTTCTCTCTAAAATTTTGAATTTTTATCATAACAACTACATTCAAAAATATATAAATAATGTCCATTACTCCTCATAAATATATTGATGATGGTTTTTTGTCCCTAAAAAATGTAGTGACGAAGACCAAATCGACCATCAAAATTATATTGATTAGGATCAAATAACCTCTAAAAAATAATATTAATGAGGATGTTATCTGCTCAAAAATATGTTTTCCTAGACCATCAAGTCTCTCAAAAATGTATGAAGGCTAAATAGTCCCTCAAAATATAACATTCTTTAGGGTCACTCATCCCATGAAAATTCTATTTTTAAGGGCGACTTGTATTTGTCACATGGGTTCTCTTCACAGTCCATTTGTGAGGGTTAAACCCACAACTATTTCTATTTGTGAGGGCTTTCATTGAATTATTTATCACATGATTGGACCATGAAGAAAGACTAATATTTTTGTAGTGATCCTATTTACATTCATTCCAAGTTCCTTGATGTCCAAATAGACTATAAAGATACATATGTGCTTAGCGTCATATATTAGCTCACATGAGAATGGCTATGTGTTTCTCTAATCTCACTTATCAAGAGGCTTTGACTATCTCTCTCATTATATGGGAGGGACAAATTCCTTCTACATCACTCACAATGCATAGCATGATTCTCATCATGCCCAATAACTACTTTCATGGCAACCTTCTTTTAGATCATGTTGGGTAGTGCCAAAGCATGATGATTGTCATATCACCATTGTAGTAACTTCAAATCAAAGGACTATAACACCATGATCAAATTTGAGAGTTGATTATGACTATCATATAACAGAACATGAATCACTCTTGAGGCGGTTCAGTCCAATACACTTATTCTCTTACAAGTAACTATGTTCTGACTAGGTATCCAATACCTATGACTCACAAGACATGGTCAATAGTCACCACACATACTAGTCTCACACATATTATTTTAGTCCAATCCACAATAATATTTGACTGGGGATGTTTGAAGAGTGTTGTTTCTTAGCATCCATTATGATCTCATGTTCAAAACATACTTTGTGTGCCTTGGTTTTGAACCAATAATTCCAAGATATTTATTATGCACATTAATATCACGGTAATCTAATGTACATCAACAAATAGGAATTGTCTTTATTAATCAAACCAAAAGTCCAACACATCCCTATAAACATCACACATTGATTTCCTTTGCGGGCATATACCCCAACAATCTCCCACTCGTACTAAAACCAATTACTTAGGTATATTATACCAAGTGATATAGCTTATTGATTGTGCTTTTGCTGCAACAAAACCTTAGTTTTAAGGGATCAATAAACTTGATCACTGGTGGTACCTTATAGATCTTCTCATATCCTCCTTGAACGATTGCTAATATGAAATGGAAGCATCAAAGAATATTTTTAAAATATCTATGCCATATTGGTTCTTTGTCTTGTGCCACAACCCCCATTATCATCAGAATAAGCTCAATTACATCACACATGCTAGGAATTTCTCTAAATTCATGAAATGAACTTCCTTATCCATACAACTTTCTTTGTAGCTTCTATTACAACATCATTTTCAATTTATGTTGTAGAATTTTTCATTTTATCTAACTTGGAACAATTCCAATTGACAATACCACCATTGACAAAAACATAAAATCATATTGCAATCTAATAACCATCCTTGTGGGTTTAGAATACCGAATTTATAACTTTTTACAATCAATTCTTCCTCACCCCCATATATCAGGAAAGCAACTTTTACTCTTCTGATGACTTAAGGATGTTCCTTACTACATGCCAATAACCTTCACCTCGGTCTACCAAATATCTACTTATCAAGTTCAAGGCCTATGGGACATCTAGACGTTTACATGACGTTTCATACATGATAGATCCAATTTCAAATGCATATACAATCTTACTCATGTGGTCTCTTTCTTCCAACCACTTGGGGAAAATTAGCCTTGGAAATACTTACCCATCAGAGATGGGTAATTTCCCTTTGTTAGACTCTTGCATACTGATCCATTTCAACACTTTGTGAATCTATGCATTTTGACGTAAGATAATATGCCTTGTAGATTCAAATCTATAGGTCTTGATACCTAGAACGTAGGTGGATTTTCCCAAACCTTTGATGAAGAAACTATTTCCCAACCATGTCTTCACCTTTTGTAGAGTTGGAATATCTTTTAGAATGTGCAGTAAATCATCCACATATAATATGACAAACTATAGTGCTACCACAAACCTTATTGTAAACACAAGGTTCATAATCATTCTTGATGTAGAAAAACTCATAGAATGACTCTTCAAAATGAAGATTCTAGCTTCTGGATGCCTGTATCATTCTAAATATTTAACTTTGCAGTTTAGCATCTTTCCAGCATCCTTTAGAGATTCAAAACCCTCAAGTTGTATCATATACACATCCTCAAATATATTCCCATTAAGGAATGTGGTTTTAACATCCATCTTCCGCATCTCATAGTCATGGTATGCTATAATGGATAGCATGATCCTAATGGACTTGACCATGGCAAATGATGAGAAAGTTCTATCACAGTCAACACATAGAACTTGTCTAAAGTCTTTAGCCACTAGTCACCCTTTATAGGTATGGACATTTCCATCCATGTCAATCTTCTCCTTGAAAACTCAACTGCACCCAATGGATTTTACCCCTTAAGGTGATTCCACCAAGGTCCATACCTTATTCGTATACATAGAGAATTTTAGATCTAATGGTCTCAAACCATTTACTAGATTATGGTCCTTCTATGTCTTAATTGCATGAGTGGATCTCTTGATCCACGACAACCACCTCACCATTTTAAGTCATGATAAATCCAAATCTCTCTAGCTTCACGTTGTGTCCTATTGGATCCATGAGGTTCATGTGTTTGTTGAGGGGGTATACGTGCCACAACAACTTGTGATGTCTCCTCATGTGCCTATCTAGGTTCATTTTCATTTTTTGTATCTCAAACTTCTTTTAATTCTATTTTCCTTCCACTAGTAGAAATGAACTCCATCTCAAAGAAGGTACCCGTTCTAGCAACAAAGAATTTGTTCGAAGAAGGAATATAGAAATGGTATCCTTTGGTTTCCTTAGGATTCCCACAAAATAACACTTGTCATATTTGATCCAAATTTCTTAGGAAATGAACAATTAACATATGTTTCACAATTACAAACCTTTATGAAAGACGTATTGGGGTTCCTTCCCAGCCATATCTCATATGGTTTCATACGAACCAATTAAGAAGGAATGTGGTTAAGTGTAAACAAAGAGGTTTCTAGGCAATGTCACCATAAAAAATTAAGAAGTATGGATTAGCTCATCAAGAACCTACCATGTCCAACAATGTGCAGTTCCTTCTCTCTTCATTATTCTTATGGAATTCTGGATGGAGTATAGTCATACAATATCACACTCCCTGAGAAGGTCATCAAACATTTGTCATAAATATTTACCGTCTCAATCAAATCAAAGCATCATATATTTCTTTCCATGTTGGTCCTATACTTCATTCTTGTATTCATTGAACATTTAAAGGGATTCTAATTTGTATGCTATACAAATCCACATTTATAGAACTCAATCAATGAGATGAAGTATTTGAACCATCCTTTAGTCGTTGAACTAAAAGGACCACGTATATCAATATGTATGAGTTCTAAGAGTTTAGATATCTTCTCACAACTTCCATTAAAAGACACATTTTTCCTCTTATAGAACAACTTGATTTACATGTCTCAAGAGATTCAAAATTAGTTGATCCTAAGTATCCATCCATATGGAGTTTAGAATAGTGTGTCACATTTGTATTGCCCAAGAAAAAATTGTAAAGGTAAGTCATATTTGAGTCAAGTAGTTAAGAAATTTGGTATTTAAGTTATATACATGCTTCTTAGGATCCAATATCATAAGACATCAGGAAATGCATTTAGGAATTCATCCAAGTAAAAATGAACTACAATTTTTATGTACAACGAATGATGAACTCTTTCTTGTCTAGAAAATAACTCAATGTCATAAGAGTAATAGAAATTCTCTATTTCTATTACAATCTCTAATTTGTAGAGAAAAAATGTGTCTCTATAATAGAAACAAAAAAAATCTTTCTATACTTGCCACTTTTGGTCATACATATTCCTTCTCTAAAGATGTACTTCTCTTATCTAACTTTTGTGTAAACTATCATCTCGTATCCAGTACACATGCTTAAGAAGTAGAATAATTTTAATCAAGAACATAATTACCTCAGTGGATATCTCTATATCCTTGTGCCTCCCAATTCCTCTAGTAAGATTGGAATTGTCCAATGATCAACATTGATGAAGTTTCCCAATCTTCTTATAGTTCCCTTTATCATCAAAAAAGGGTTTGACTTAAATTTGACATAGATACATTCTTCGTCTTATCCTTTCCAATTATATTCAACTTCCCATTTTAACCTTAAAAATAGAACACAAGAACAACCTTTTAGTGTTGGTCCCAATAGATCATAACATCATGAGACATGCCAACAATTATCAAAGTATGTCATTTTTAATGATTAACTATATGGTATTTGCAACATTGCATATTCAAGTCCATGGCCAACTTTTGTCCAAGGGAAGTCTCATGCTGGATAGGTCCTCCATGTACTCAACTTGTTTGAGTATATATGGATAATGGGAGTGATCTCATGAGTAAAACATGTCCCAATACATTGAATGTTCTATCTAGAGAACACTTCTCCATCTCATGTACTAGTCCACAATTTTTTCTCATTAAGCATGTATTCTCAAGGTATGATCACAATGAAAAGTGGTCAATGTTATGTCTCTACAATATTGATAGAGTTTAGAATTTGATTTGATTTTTTTATTTTATTATCCTTTTAACTAAACCTATGATATAACTATTTTTTCTTCAAATTAATAATCGTCACTATCAATCTGGAAAGTTATAAAAACTAATTTTCTAGTGGGACACAATCCATATTTCATTAAATCACGAGTCAACTTTAAATGACCGCTCACAAATCAATGATTTAGGTAGGCAACTTTTGCGAATTTAATCACATGAAACCCTTGGATGGATGGGGAAAAACAACTGTCAATTCCATCATATGAAATAGCCATACACATTCCTATAGGCGTTTAATCCTATTAAGGTAAACCAGTTAATCCGAACCCAACTTCCAATACCAATACAATTATGTACCCTGTTGTGGAAGACCCACATGTTTATCTCACACCTCATCAGTCGATAATGTACCTTACTTTTTTCTATTTTGTATAAATCAATCAAGGTCATTGTAATGTCCTAGTATTTGAGGCCTTAGATAAAGTGATCTTATAAGGAATGATTGGGCTACCCATATCACCAAGATGAACCTCCTTTTTAGGAACCCATCACTAGAGAACTCTATGGTTAAGTATGCTCAGCCCGGAGTAGTACTAGGATAGGTGACTAGTCGGGAAGTTTATCCTGACTTATGTGTGAGTGATAATAAAGCACCTAATTAAGGCTAGTGGTGGTCTATGAGGCCAGTCGTCAATTCTGAAACTCTATTAGAGCCTTGGGCATTGGTCTCAAGCATTACAAATGGTATCAGATCCAATTCCCATCTAGTATGTGGGGCCCACATGGGCATGTGGCATGCCACTCTTAAGATGTGTTGTCCAGGCAAGTTCGAAAGGGCTATCTACTTAAATGAGATGGAGCCACCCTTGCATTGGTAGTCATGAATGAGAGATGGGTGTCCATGGGCCATTCTGGGTTTGCATTGAAATGGGGAAGAGATTATGAGGCCGTATAGTTGAGCCTTGATGAGGACGTCAAGAGTCTAAATGTGGGAAATTGTAACATCCTAGGATTTGAGGCCTTGGATAAAGTGATCTTAAAGTGATGATTTCACTACATGTATCACCAAGGTGCACCTCCTTTTTAGGGAGCCCATCATAAAAGAACTTTGCGGTTAAGTGCTCTCAACCCAGAGTAGTACTAGGATGGGTGACCAGTCAAGAAGTTTATCGTAGCTTGCATGTGAGTGAGGAAAAAGCACATAATTAAGGATAGTGGTGGTTTGTGGGGCTAGTGGTCATTCCTAAAACTCTACTAGTGCCTTAGGCATTGGGCTCAAGCATTATAAAGATGTGTATTGCATGTCCAAAAGTATCTTAAGCTTAATATTTGACAAGGGATTTGGTACAATACATATAGATATACAATCACCATACATGAATATACTATATATCATATATATAAACAAGAACAACAAGTGATAAGGATTAGAATTTGATGATTATGACCTCATATCATTATTAATCTTTCTGATCTAGTGAAATATTGAGGTCATCTAGGGTTTCCTACTTCACATGCACAAACAAAACACTACAAACCTTAATTCTTGGATTCTTCAATTACGAGCAAACACTTAGGATGATCCATCATTGTTGGTGATTGTTCTACATTCATCCTTCTTCATGTCCACTAGAACGGATATGACATATTTTATACTATCCTAAACTATTACATCATATTTTAGAGAATCCTCAAATTACATTCTAGTGGAATAAGGTGGAAAATCATACATTTGGAATAATTTGAGAATGTATGATGTACAATCCTTGTTAAGAATTAAGAAAAATCAACAAGATCTAACAAAACCAACCACAATTAGGGTTTGTCCATAATAATGGATCATATACCAATCAAAATTATTTTGAGTTGTCACTTTTGATTTGCATACATATGTGTGTGTGTGTGTCTATATATATATATATATATATATATATATATATATATATATATATATATACACACAAAAAAAGTGTCGTCTACTAGGGTTGTCTCTCGGTGATTTCTTGGGCATTTGCCTGGGAGATATCCGTGCAGCCCGTGGACATGGTGCCCACACCTCTGGCCTTCCCGACTGGAGACGTCCACCCTTGCAACCCACCCCCACCACCTACTACCACCCAACAACACCACCAACAAATCGGATCTGGATCCAGCTGAAAAACGAAGATGGCTGCGGGAGTTAATACGACAACAGTGGCGGCAGAAGAGAACCCGTCTGGATCGGGGACGACGGAGGACCACAGATAGTGCATGATTGCATGGAATCAAGTGATGAAGCAGCCGACAAGCAACATGGAGAAATACTTGGTGTTCCTAGAGCCAAGGATTGAGGAGGGGGAGATACACGTCGACCTTAAAGAAATGGAATTTGATCGTTTGGCGAACATATGGGAACACACAGTAATAGCATACACCTTGGGGAAGCGATTGTATTACCATCACTTCATGGCTTTGATCAAATGAACTTGGCGGTCGAAGGGTTCCTTCGAGCTCCTATCCCGCGACCA
The DNA here is from genome assembly GCA_963693085.1 of Alisma plantago-aquatica. NCBI lineage: Eukaryota > Viridiplantae > Streptophyta > Magnoliopsida > Alismatales > Alismataceae > Alisma > Alisma plantago-aquatica. The sequence continues at coordinate 1,041,273,418 of OY856411.1, forward strand.
AGGCATTTTCCTGGTGCACTTCTCCACGACGGCAGATAATGAAGACGTTCTAGCAATGGGGCCACGATGGTTCAACCACCAGCTCATGATCGTGAAGCACTACAATCACAAAGATGAACTATGGAAGGATGCCTTCTCGACAATAATGATGTGGATAACGTTAAAATCATTTGGGCGATTGTGGACAAAGAGAGCCGCTGACACGATTGCGGTAGGGGCAGGTCGTGTGCTGCATGTTGATGACTGGTCCCCTAACAGTGACGACTCTAGGGTGCTTTTCGAGTTGGAGGTAGAAGGAAGGAAGCCAATACGAGTCTGGATTAACGTAAAAAGTCAGCAACCTATTCCGGTAGCTGTTGAATACGATCACATACCAGTGTCATACAGTAGGTGTAGGGCTTTCGGGCATAGCATTCAACAATGTGTTGAAACCAGTCAGGAGCAGGAGAAGGAAACCAAGAAGGTAGAACCCACGACTAAGGCAAATCAGAAGACATGGGTCGAGAAGACAAAGCGGGTGGGAGAAGGTTAGCTGGCCACTACTGCTGTGATGGACAAGGCTGATGGAGCACAGACATTCAAAGAACAACCTGTCGTTGATGAGGGGCAATCAGCTGAAGATGCAAAGAATACCGAAGATAAGGGTGTTGGTAGTACACAACAACAAGATGAAGATACACAGGCCACACCCAATGTGAACATGACTAAAAGTGGGAGCTTGAATTCTGCAGACATGAAAGAAGAGGGAGAGTTCACTCTTGCGTCTAGGAGGAAGAACTTGAGTGGGATTCCGAAGATTCAAGGAGTTTGGTCCATCCTCGAGTCTACTAATAGATTTGAAGCTTTGAGCGAGTCAGATGCGGAAGAACCTGAGAAGGTTGCACCAAAGAAAAAGAAAGAAGGCAACAAAAAGAAGGAGCATCCCAGGCGTACATGGGCGAACAAAAACCTTTAATATGTCCATACTCATGTGGAATATTAAAGGGGGGTGTGATAGATACAAGAAGAAAGAAATCTTTGATTGGCTTGATACAAGTGGTCCCTCTATTGCAGCACTGGTTGAAACTAAAATAAAGGAGAATAATAAATAGAGCATTGGTTACCTATTTCCACAGGGCTAGGAACATGTATCCAATCTACAACATTTTGGGTTGGCTAGGGTGTGTGTGGCATGGAAGCCTATAGCATGGCAGATGACTGTGAAGATGATGTCTGATCAACATATTACTATGGAGTGCAGGAACGCAGTAGGTTTGCATATGTGCTTGACAGTTGTATATGCCCATAATGATGCGAAGAGAAGGAAGGAACTCTGGCATGACCTGGCTCTATTGTCTGCACAGATGATGACATCGTGGTTGGTGATTGGCGATTTCAACAATGTCAGATTATAGGGTGAGAATATTGGGGGCAGACTTGCACTACATGTTGTGATTAATACCTTCAATATGGCTATAGATAAGGCGGAGTTGACAGAGCTTTCCATGACAGGTGGTGACCTTTTTACGTGAAATAATGAACAAGACCCAGAGGATAGAATAGCTAGCAAGCTAGATAGAGCCCTGGTTAATGAAGAATGGTTAAAGATATTTCCTAATGTACAGGTGAACGCATGCGGTTCTGAGCTTAGAGACCATGCTCCTCTTCTTGTGCAAATCATAGAGAAAAATCAAAAGAGAAGACTGTTCAAATTTCTCAACTATTGGACTGAGTGGAAGGGCTTTGATGATATACTGAAGGAAGTATGGGGTACACACATACACGGGAATCCTATGTTTGTCTTTGCAAAAAAGTTATCATTGCTGAAAACAACACTGAAAAAATGGGCTAAGGAGAAGGTGAATATTCCCAATCTGATTGCTATAACAAAGAAGGAATGTAAGGATGTTAGAAAGCTCCTGATGGATGATCTGCTCAATGATAATTTAATAAATAAGGACCGTGAGTTAAGAATGATGCTTGCTGATTTAAAGAAGGCCGAGGAGAAATTCTTCTGGCAAAGAAGTAGAGAGAAATGGATGGAAGATGGTGACAGAAACACCAAGCTCTACCACATGGCAGTTAGAAGAAGGGATGCATCAAATATTATATGTGAGTTGATTGACAATGACGGGCATGTGGTTAATAGACAAGAAGACATTGAGGACCAAGTCGTGTAGTTCTGCAATGAGCTTTACAATAAAGACTTTGAAGATACAATGAAGGAGGAGGATATAGATTGGAAGTTCAAACTCTCCAGCACCCACAACAACATTCTCACCAGGGAGGTCACCGAACAAGAAGTTAAAGATGCCTTATGGAGCATAGGTTGCAACAAATCCCCCGGGTCTGAAGGTCTCAATGCTTTCTTCTACAGAACAGCTTGGGATACAATTAAAGATGATCTACTGAGGTACATGAGATGGTTTCTTGAAGGCGGTAATATGGTTAGACAAGTCAACCATGCTTTCTTGGTCCTTATTCCAAAGAAGAAGATTATGGCCTCTCTTGTTGATTTCATACCTATTGCATGCTTCTCTATTCAGTACAAGAATATAGTAAAAATGTTAGCCACAAGGCTGAAGATGGTCCTTCCTTTCCTTATTTCTGAAAACCAAGGAGCTTTTATTACTGGCAGGAGCATTAGTGATTGTTCCCTTCTTTTTGATGAGTTCCTAGCTGACTTCAATGTGATGAGAGGGAGTAGAAAAGCTTGCCTAAAGCTTGACATCTCAAAGGAGTATGACAGTGTCAGATGGGAAAATTATGGTGGATTATGCAACAAATGGGATTCTCTGATATGTGGATATAATGGATACAACATTGTGTTGGCACAATAAGTTTCTCTATCCTTGTGAATGGCACATCGACTAGTATGTTCAAAGGTAGCAATGGCCTGCGGCAAGGTGATCCCCTTTCGCTCTCCTCTTCACTATTATCATGGAATACTTTACAAGGAAGCTGAAAGAAGTGGAAGATTCAAAAGTGATCAAAGCATACACGGTCCATGGTATGAAGGCAATGAGCCATCTTATCTTTACAGATGATGTTTTGTTGTTCCTTGAGGCCAAAGTTGAAATGTTACGGGAGCTGAAAAAATTTCTGGGAGAGCTCAGAAAGAAGACGGGGCTGCAGATTAATGAGAATAAGGCTCAACTCTATCTCTCAAAAAACTGTTACCACATGGAAGATAGACTGTAAGAAGACATGGGTGTGGAGTTGGGCAAGTTCCCGACTAAATACTTGGGCTTTCCACTCACCGGGGGCAATCTAAAAGTCAAAGATTTCACTGAATGTATTGATAGATTGGATGAGATGATAACGAGATGGCCTACACGGAAGACATCCATGGCGGGCTGAGCTACCCTTATTAGAGTAGCTATATAGAGCCTCCTTATCTTCTGGGTGCAACAGGGTGAGATACCGGTTGCTGTGCTTGATAGGATGGAGATGAAAATCTCAAACTTTATTTGGGCGAGTGAATACCATCCCATGCGCTATGCGAGGCTGGCCTTGCCTAAAGATGAAGGGGGTTTGCAGCTGAAAACCCCAAGAGACATTGCTAGATGGGGGAATCTAAAGAAAATTATCTTGTATCAATTAGGTGGCTCGGTATGGGAAAAATGGATGAGAGATAGATATCCACAAGGACTGGATTTCTAGCCACAGACCAGGGAAGGCATTTCGCACACCATTCATATGATGAGGTGCCTGTGGCCGCATATTAAGAATATTTTTTGTATAAATCATGCTGGAGAATGGCACATGTTAAATCCAAAAGCCGACTTGTGGGAGATCACAAGGACAAGGGCTAAAATAGACATAACTATGGTGCTGATATGGGAAGGTAAGCATGTTCCTAAATGGTCCACATGTGTCTTCAAAATAATGCACAGAGCCTTAGTGACTCTGAACAAAATATATGAATGGAATAGCAATATTTATATCACCTGTTATTTATGCAAAGAATAGGAGGAATCCCACAAAAACTTGTTTGGTAGTTGCAGCTTCACGAAGACTTTATGGGATAAAATCTGCAAGGAGTTCCTACTACAAATAGAGCTGAATTCAGACACAAAAAAGATGGTCAAACGCTGCGCTAATGAGGAGAAAAGGCTACTTCTTTTTGTTGCCATGTGCTTTCATGTATGGATGGAAAGGAATGCTTGCAAGCATACAGGTTTAGAGAGTAGTGAGAGTATGATTGCTGCAAAAATTTGTAAAAATGTAAAAAATAGATTATGTTTTAGTTAGCTGAGTGAGTTGCTCACGTATGCGATGTATAGTGAGCATAGGGCTATATGTAACTCTTGACCTTCCTACAACTGTAGGAGGGGAGTCAGAATATATTTACCTTATTTCGATATATATATATATATATGTATATATATATGTGTGTGTGTATATATATGTATATATATATGTATATACATGTATATATACATACATATATATACATGTATATACATATATATATATATATATATATATATATATATTGGCATTGTGATATTAACCCAGACATTCCCATTTAGTTTTTCCATTTTTCAATTTCATCATATGAAATATTCATGCTACCCCCGTCCAATTATGATGCTGATTGATAATATAAAAATGCATTAAATATCATTATACGTGGAGGTAAGAATCTCGGGAGAAAAATGTAGCTGAATAATTTCTTTCTCGAGAATCCTTCGAGAAGGATCTGTTTAATGAAAAAAAATTTGATTAGCATATACACATTTATACCTTAAATGGGAAGAGGTTCCAACTTTCAACTTGTAATTCTTGGTTTAGATCTAGACTGTCCAATTTTCATATCTTTAATATTTTGTTGTATCAACAATCAAAGCTCATTTTCAATGCCTATAGCAGTCTAAAACTCTCCTCGGTATGTGTGTAGAAAGCTGGTTTTTTGAATAGTGGATTTCATGAATCTATCATTGATAGTCGGAGGTGGATAACATGATTCTGGTGGCAATTTACCCATATCTCAAGGTCATAGATTTGTTTATGTTGACCCAAGATCTGATCTTGAAAGCTACCCTTAGCAAATTGCACCATTCCATCCTAAACACATGTGAAGGAACATACTATTCAGCTATGTAGATATTCTCCTTGATTTGCATGTCACTAACGAAATACCTTCATCCTGAATGGATTTTCTATGCAAACTCATCTCCATGGTATCCAAGTGAGTGCTCCAAGATGGCTTGAAGTTGTTAGTACCCTCATCTCTCTCTCTTTCCTTCTCTATGTTGCTCTTAGGGTTTCTCAAATCATAGAGGAAACAATGAAAACATATGAGTGTCTATCATGACATCCTCCTCCTCTCATATCATATATATAGAGGATTGGAGAGGATAGGGTTTCCAAAACCCTATTGGTCCAGGCTATAGACTCCCTCATGGAACGAGGGATTCCACCACCCACTAGGTTTGTGGAATGCAATGTTCTGCAAGACCTGGTGTGTGTATGGACTTCCTTATTCTATGATGAATGAGTTCTAGACTTATGGAAACTTATTTTTTTTAGCACAGATCCATATTTTATTCAGGTCCTTACTGTTTGGTCCATGGAATTATTATAATAATTACAATAAGGTCCAATTCAACCTTTATTCAACCTATCTCTATGTGCGCGACCCTTTAGGCACCATATTATGTTGGTAATTCATTCACTAATCAACATTATGGTCCATAAGAAATGAGTAGTGTGTAAGCACGCATCATAAGAGTTCTTTTCCTTTAAAAACTCATTTATGTTTTAAAGCTACTTTTGATGTCATACAAGGTGATATTTGTGGTCCATTTTGAAGCACTATTTTTAAAGGATTTCATAATATTTGTTTAGATAACTTGGTTGTACTTGTTGAAATCCCATGGCGAGATGGTTGTTGTATTCCATACTTTCCATTAAATGATCTCAACATTAAATCCTCTAAAATTAATCTTCTGAACTAGAAATGATTTAGAATATGTATTGGGAGAGGTGTCTTCATTTTGTTTAAAGATTGAATCTATTACACTCTAATTTTGAGAAACTAGATAAGTAAATGATTATTATTATGTTGATGAAACCTTAATAAATTGAGATCAAGAAATGTGGGCCCACAGATAATATCTTTCACAAGATTTGTGCCCATATGAGTGTTTTCTTTTTACCCCAAAGGTGAATTTATAATTTAATGATATTATGATGTTGTTTTGTATTGTATTCAAATTAGGTTGAAATTGCAATTTGTCATTCTATCATACTAGTTTGTTACTAATAAATTCAATGTTAGTTACTATTTTAAGAATAACATATTTTACGGGGGTGATTCTTGGACACAAGAGGAAAAGATATGATGAATATGGGCTTTTATGTAATTTTACAAATCCAAGATTTTATAGTATTTGAAAGTAATATTTAGGATGCTATAATGTAAACTAGGCCATTATGAGATAACTTATAGAGTTTAATGAGGTTTGAAGTTGTGTTGATCAATCAATTTGAGGTTACTTTTGGAATTTTACTAAAGATGATGGATGGAGGAGAATTAGATCTTGATAAATTTAATATAAGTTGGAGAATGAAGTTTTAAGATATGACCTAAATTTGGCATTGATCAGGTAAGTATATCACCTTTGCAATTTGAAAACAAGAATTTATAATTGAATGAGAAAAAATGGGGCTCCTAATTAACTTGAGTTGAGAAAAAATTGTTTGAAACATAGTTCAATTAGAAAATACTATCCAATTCAACTAGATTCTTTGGGTTTTGTCTTTTAGCTATATACTACTTCTCCACAAGAAGAGGACGGGGACCATTATTGCCCAGTCCAATCATCACTTTCTTGGTAGAGTTTCTTGTTCTATTGGATTCCCTTACATCATGTGTATATATAATAGGGTAGCCATTGAAAAAGAAAACAAACATATTTGATCAGACTAATGCCTAAAACCCTGATCATGAAGTCATGTTTCATGGATGGGAGGACCCTTAGTCCAACATGCATAGTGGCTTGCCCTTGATTGGTGTCTTCATGGCCAAAGGGACCTATCTGGAGCTGTTGAAGGACCTGATGCATGTAAATGCCACTGATCAACGAGATCTATGATAGTTAAAAGGAACTAGAGGTGAAAGATTTGAGATGAATGAACCACCTTTCCATCTTTGTGGTGAACAACTCCCACATGATTTGGATGCAATTCTAGGATATAGATGGTCTTCCCATGCACAACTCAAGTGATAGAGTAGTGGGTTGGGCTCACGGGAGAGTGTCAATCGGTCACTTTGTTTTTCCTTGCCAAATAGGGAATTGTGAAGAAGATAAAGCCTGACATTTGGATCTAGTAATGACCCACCTTTGTTTCCTTCTTGGGTAGTGATCTAATCTCGTGATGAAATTTTCAATGGTCAGTATCAACACGATTAGGTAAGATTATATATTCTAACCTAGAGCTCTTTTTGGGACAATAAGGTGTCGTTGGAAAGATTTTGAGTGAATTTTAATAAGACTATTAACATGAGGTGATCTACACATTAACTAGGTAAAATATTTTATGAAAGGAAATAGGTATGACAACGATATTTATGCAATAGTTTGTGATCTAAATGTAGGAATTTGTTAAAACAAGTGTTCTTGATATTATTTTAATTTTAGAGAAAGAATACAAGGTCCAATCTAAATGATTTGATGTGTATAATTTATGTGTTGATTTACGCATTAGGGTACTTTACTAATTCAATGATATAGAATTGTCAAATACTTTGAGAGGTCTTATTTTTAGGTATGAATCATTATCATACTATTGTATTTGAATGTAAATGGTATTTTATGCGAATGATGTATTTTGTAGTATAAAAGCTAGGATTGTGGTCAAATTGATGACATTGATGAATCATTGTACTAATAGTGATGTAAATTTGAGTATATGAGATATTTTGAGGATTCTTGATCATATACGAGTTTATTATAGGATGAAATGATGTGTGTAACACTTAAAGAAACCTAACATGGACATGAACATCTATAGACTCTATTAGGGTAACCAAGTCTTACTAGATATGATTTTTGATATATGTATCATGCTCATTTTCAATAAAGCTAAATCTTGATCGAGACTCACCACATAGTAGGCTTGCATCAACCCTAGGATATTTATTAGGAGTTTCTCCAATAAAAGAAAGTTGGTCATTCACTATGAGTAAAAAGTATGAGTAGAGGGCTTTTATTTGCTTTTATTTATGAAATTCAATTACAGTGATCTCAAGTACATGTTTTAATGAATACAACAAGAGCAATGACTATGAATCAAAATAATTATTTACTAGCATATTGTTCTCATCTATTATCTTAACCATACTATGCTCACCTTTTGAAGTAAGATCCAATGTTTAAAGTTATTATGCTCTAGACTAATTTCAAGTAAAACATAGTTGAATTATGAATGTTCCTTCCAAGTTATTTGCCTTTTGGAACAAATAAAACTCTTGAGAGCAAGGTTATTATTAAGGTCTATGTAAATAATGCGTACTAGGGTGCATAAGCTCTGTGAGCAATGATCTCTTCTCAGCACTTATGGATGGAAGAGCGTAGTCAATCAAGGATAATAATGTATATGAAGAGAAATAAAGATGAAGACAAACTATAAGAAAGTATTCAATGTCTACCAGGTTTAATTCATGTTCCGCAAAAGTAAAGTTTATATTCTAGTTCAGATAAAGTTACTCAGTACCACTTACTCTAACATACTTTTCATTTTGCCTTGCATGGTCATAGATGTGATGTCTACAGTTAGGAGTACCAAAACCTGAGCCATCTAAAGACCAACTCAGGGATTCAACAAGACTTTATCTTGGTGGAACACCATCTACATGATCTAAGAGATTATGATAAAACTATACCCTATTAAATCATGTGTTTAGACTTTCATATGAGTCTTGATGTAACAAGGTTGTTTTTTAGGAATTTGATGAGAATTTCTTTCATACACATTCTATAATGGTTCTTTTTGGTTATTATTATGATGATTCTAATGTTTGTGACACTCCCAAGAAGAACAAAAATGTTTTTCATCCGCTCATATGACATAAAAGTTGATGGTCACAATATTAAATTTTATGTCATAGAAACCATCCATTAGCTTCTAGAACTCACACCCTACAACAAAATGGGTCAACCAAACATAGCATTACTATTTTTCTTGACATTTCTTGCACTCTATGTTTTAAGGCAAATTGCCTAAGTCTTATAGGTTTGAGGGTGTTCTCACTGTCTACAACCTTATCCATAAACATCAATCCTCTATTCATAGAAAAGACACCCTTTTGTTTGTTTTTCTTACTCAAATGACTTGTCATCTTCCTTTGTGCATTTCTAAGAGTACAACTTTTGTTCATAACTTTAATTTAAATATAGACAAACTTGATCCCCACTCTATCAAAATGATTTTCCTTAGATATTTTTACTTTTAGAAAGTTTATCATTGATATAGTCCAAGAAATCTGCATATGTATGTCTTTGTCTCTGTTATGTCCATGAATCAGATGTGTTTATTAATTGTGTGTCATCACCCTCTCCACCTCAATTTCAATCTCAAGATGAGTTTCTTGATCTTGATTTTTTAGACCTAGTGGATCAGGAACACATCATCCAACCTCTTGTGACTTAAGTTACCCCTATCATTCATTAATCACCAACATAGGACATATAACCATCGTTCACTTTTGAGGTTCTATCACACCTCGTAGCCCTCCAGAAAGGTATACACTCCTACACTCTCTTCCATCCAATGCTTCATATTGTTTCCTATCCAAGATTTCTTTTAGCTACTAGATCAATTACTTAGTAAAATTTTATCTATATTTTAAAAAATTATCTGAGACCCTTCAACACCCTAGTTGGAAAGATGCAATGTTCAAAGAAATGATAGCACTACATAAGAATGGAACCTGTGATCTTGTCTCCTCCTCCTTTAAAGAAAAATAATTTAGTATGTAGATCAATCTTCTTTACCAAATTTGATTCAAATGATCTTTGGAATGGCTCAAAGCCCATGTTGTTGCTAAGGATTCATCCAAACATATGGCACAAATTTCATTAAAACCTTCTCTCCGGTCACTCGTATTTCTTCTATCAGGATTATGATCTTCCTTGCCAGTCACAGAGATTGGACTTTGTTTTAAAGTGATATTGAAAATTCCTCCTTCCATGGTGATTTGGAGGAGGAATTCTATATGCAGAAGCTTTTGAGGTATTGTGATCATGGGGAGTCTTCACAAAGAGTCTTCCATCTCAAAGGCTCTTTGATTGGTCTCGAGAAATCACCATAGGCCTAGATGAAAAAACTCAGCGGCATTCGTACTAGAATGTGTTTTTATTAGATCTTCCAATTATAACATCCTCTTTTTTTCTAGATCTCAAGATGAAACCATTATCCTTATAGTCTTTTTTGAAGATATATCATTATCATTGGTAGTGGTTCTCATGGATTTTTAGTGTTTAAACAAGCACTCCAACAACAATTTCATAAGAAGGACCTGGGACAACCTCACTACTTCTTGGGAATTTAAGCATTTTTCTCTCCTCATGGCACATAATTGTCTCAACATAAGTATGTCCTCGACCACTTTAAGGATAATAGTATGTTGAATCTTATACCTATTTATTCACCTATGGACTATCAAAACAAAGATTTGTATGAGGGGAAGTCCTTTTGTGATCCTGGGGAGCATAGATGCACGATTGGGAAACTTATTTATTTTAAGATTCCCTACTAGACACTAAATTTGTTGCTAATATTGTTAGTAAAAACAAGGCTAAAACACTTGTATATTTCTAGAGTTGGGTACAATGCATCCTATGATATGCACCTAGTTAGGGTCTTCTTTACAAGAAACCACTATCTCTAGATATCTATTTGACTTGCTATGTTAATGTTGATTGGTTTGAAGATGTGAATGATAGAAGATCCATTTCTGGACTATGCTTTCTATTGGGTGACCATCCTTTCATTTGGTAAAATAAGAAGTAGTTTGTTGTGGTTGGTTCCATCACTAAGGTAGAATATCACACCCTAACACACCACTACTACAAAAATTGTTTTTTAAAACCGTTCACTTTTCCATTTTACAAAAGGTGCTAATTGTTATATTAGATCATGTTGTCTTATGGGGGTGTTCTTTATACAATAGTGTTTTTCACATGCTATATTATTTGTGTTTTATACAATTGTTAATGCATGTTGTAATCCACTAAGCACACCAGTTGAAATAGGGACATTTTCTACAACACATTGAGAGAAAAAGGAAAATACTCCTAGATACAAGCTTCAAGCTTGACACTACATGAAAGTAAAGCACAACTCAAACTATTGAAATAGTTTCATTATATCTACCACATGTATTCTTTGTTGTACATATACAACAAATCATGTATACACCTATTAAGAAAAAAAGGAAAATATATTTAGATCCAAGATTGAGCCAACAACCTATGACAATTGTTCACCGTTGTGACACCAACAACTTATGTCATGTATCTATTATACAAAATATATTTTAAAACATTTATGTATATATATAATTTTCAATTTTTTTAGGTGGATGGGGCAAGTTGCTTGCCCCCAACTTTGCCCCTGGGTTGGATTTTTTTGTGTGATCTTAGTATATTACAATAGGTTATAATATATTATGCAATTGTGGTCTATTACAATAGGTAACTATTGTTATAGGTGAAATTCCATTGTCTGATTATGGGATACTACAACGAGTTTGAGTATGTTGTGTAATTATGGTCTATCATAATGGGTGAGCATATGTGTAAAGAGTGAGACTCAATCAGGGATCCACTTTTCATCGGATAGAGAAATATTAAACCATCATATTCCAATTATGAAGAAATGGAGGTATCTCACTCATTTCTCAAATGGTGTATTTATTACAGAGCAAGATAATAAACAAGCAACTAAAACAAAACTATTATAAAGTTACATGATGATTCATCTATAAGTGTTCCTCACCATAAAAGATGTCAAGATTACACAAATACCTAGCATTCTCTTACTCATGATCATGTCTTTTCATATAGTACCACATATATTAGGGTTATGATGTAATATATAAGGTTTCGTTTTGAATATATGCTTACCATTCACATTTAAGCATTATAGTGTATTGTACAAAATTTATCAAATTAGTCATCCATGATTTAAGCATACACATCAAATCACACAAGATTTAGTTAAGGTGTAATTATTTCATTTTTCACTTTAGTTTATTATGATCATATGGAAATTATTTACTATCATAAATTTCATCATCCTTAGTGTGTTCAACCTAATTTCTTGTGTAAAGTTATCCTTATAATTTAATTACTAGTATATTGGGGCATAAGGATTTAACTCAAAATTTTAGGTGCACTTCATTTTTTTAAACTAAGCTCGTACTTTATCTTAATTTAGTTCATCTTCTAAAGATAAGTAAAGATAAATTTTATTATTTCATAATCAAAGTAATAATTATGGTGGTATAAGCAAGGCTCACTCAACAATCCTGATTTGGTGGTAGATACCTTTATTTGACTTTATTACTAGGAGTTACCAAGTCATACTAATTGCAACTGTTATTAATCTTGATTATTCCATAACCTAATATACACTCCTACTGGAACAAATGTTGCAAGGCTCCACTAATTAAAAGGATCAATCTATAATTTAACCAATCATATGGAGGCAACATAGGTAGATCAACCATGTCATATATATCCAAAACACATCTTCTTACACTCTACTTAACACTTAGACTAGTGGCATCAGGATTGAGACTGCCAGTCGAGGGGTTATTCTTATTCACTAAAGGATTACTCTACAACTCAAACTTTCTTGACATGGTGACTTGGATTTAAAATAAACCATCAATCAAATTTGAAACCTTATCTTTTATACATATATTTTGATAATGAAAATAAGTATAACGATAAAATCTTTACAATGAAAATTCAAAATTGGTGCCAAAATCTATTTGAGAACCAAGTCAGCCACTTTCCATAATACCAAACATATGATTTTATTCTATCATCACTTCATTCTACTAAGAGTGCTTATTTCTTCAAACACCAAAAGGGGCATACGACCACATATCTAATATATGAGAATAGGAGGGAGAAAGGTTTCTAATTATGTATAGTCAACTTCAATCAAACACTAATAAGGAACGACATCCATCATTCCCTATTTCACTCTAGTCATAATCAACAGTACCTCAACTTAAGACATAGGGGAGTCATATAATCATACAACATCAAATGAAGAGGTTAGGGTTTTCCTAGAACTAGATGGTTTACATCCATAGTTCTCTTACACCCATAACTCATCTCAATCACTAGATAAATCAATCACACTATTGAAGATCTAAGAGGTGAACACTTAGGGATATCTACAAAAACTTATTATCTCTTATCAACCAATTCTCATGTATGAGGCATAACAACCTCAATGATAATGGTATTTCATGATTAGATATATGTATTTGGGTATAGCTATGTGGACATATTTCATGTTGAAGGAAAATGTTCCTAACTATAATATTGCTAATTTAGATCATCATCTAGTATCAAGGGAATCATCGCCATTCTAAAACTTATGTCAGATTCGTATGTTTATCATACATACATGCTAAGCCTTCCATTGGACGTATTCAAGGCATTCTAGAAAAATAATAAGCAATGGTCCATGTAGGAATAGGGCCTATATATGGGTGTTCAAAACAACCTACATTTTAGTTGTGAACTACGCCCCTAAGATGGGAAAACAAAATCTAGTGATCAGGAGAGTCAACCCCTATGTAGGGAAATTTTTTACTCCTTAAAGGGTGTATGGTTAACTATGGTTCCTAAAACTAAGTTTCTACCACATTGTGATTTGGGGAGTGGAAATCACTAAATTAGATAGGGATTGAAACCCTATTTGGCATTCCACTACTCAGGATAAGGTACATCAACTACATGTAAAGGGTCACCTAAGTACCCATATTGAGGTACACTATAGGATATCTTGAAATAGCCAATATACCTACTGCTTTTGGCTCTGTTACCATTTTGTAAAGAGTGAGACTCGATAGGGGATCTACTTTTCATGGGATAGAGAAATATTAAATCATCATATTCCAATTATGAAGAAAAGGAGGCATCTCATTCATTCCTCTGATGGTATATTTATCATAGAGCAATAAAATGAATAAGTAGTATAAACAAAATTATTATATAGTTGCATGCTGATTCATCTATATATTGTTCCTTTCCATTGAAGATGGCAAGATGAAATAAAAATATATACCTCTAAGATATATGGTCAATGCATAAAGTAACCCAACCATTCAAAGACTTCCTTACACGTCATATATATGATCGTCCGAAGTCTTTGTCTTCTAATGTACCTTCACCTGGGTGGAAAGGAACATCACCCAGAATATAGAAAACAAGGTATACATCAGCAAAGGCAAATACATATAATAACCATTTTTGGCATTATATTGGGTTATAAGTGTAAAAGAGATGTTTCCACAAGGTGAGGGTTATAAGTATTTTGGTAAGTTCAAAAGAATTATAACAAGAGGAATTAGTCACATTAATATTCAAATCACAAGCATGAGAAAAAAGCCCCTTGTCGTAATAATTAACCACAATTTCAGTTTGAAATAATAAATATTTGCATACATAACAATGCAAACTAAATATGCCTAAAACATGGCCATCACACCATAGGATCATGGTCTAAAAAGTAAGGGTGAAAACATACCCTAGGAGGAATGCGCGAGTCCTATATAAGTATGGTTGTACATAAGTAATACTATTCTAGATATTCTAGTGAAACATGTAGCATGCATAAAATAGAGAGGCAAGACTATCTTTTTAATCAATTTATCAGGAAAAGACAATCATAGCAAGAGAGGTCCAAATACCCATTATAAAAGAATAATTCAATGATCATATGAATTTATATGAATCCAAATCAGGAAATATGAATGTCCAACAATTGGATTTCAAGTAAAATTGATACTTCAAGAGATGCCTCATGAATTTAGGTTTAAGTAAAATAATACCCAAAATAAAATAGAGTATGTACATACTTGATCTTCACAAATAATTCTTAAATAAATATAAATATATATACATATAATGTCCAACAATTGGATTTCAAGTAAAATTGATAGTTTAAGAGACACCTCATGAATTTAGTTTTAAGTAAATAATACCCAAAATAAAATAGAGTACGTACATACTTGATCTTCACAAATAATTCTTAAATCAGTATATATATATATATATATACATACATATATATATATGGTCCATGAAGTTTATTTTCATCCTAGGAACATATTAGACATGTTAGTCAACTGAAGCATAACTTTATATACATATAATGTTTTCCTACATGATAAGGATAATATTGCAGTATGCTCATATCCATTGCTTAACTTTTGGTTATTGATAGAAATAAACTTGTGTAGGGTCTTTGTCTTTAAATTTTTTGAAATATAATACAACAACTACTATATTAGTAGACATTATTATATGAGACATAAATAGGGGCTTCATTAACTACTTTGATCAACAATGACTATGTTTATATCTATTATTCTCTTATTTTCTATTATCAAGTCAATTTAAGTGCTTAGAAATCTAAAAGTACATGAAAGAAAAAAAAACTTACAAATTTAGGAATATGCTAATCTTGCAAAAATAGTTCTTAGGAAGAATCTTGACAGAGGACTTTTTCTTAGACTACCCTATAGTTTCCTTAGTCTAGATTGATGTTGAATCATATGGTAAGGTGTTTCAAGGAGGTATCTAAACCTTTGGCACAACTATGGTAGAGGAGAAGAGGAAGTCTCATGACCTGGTTGTAGACCTTGTTGATGTACTGTGTTCATCATCCAATTTCTAGTTTTCAAGTCAAGATCGGATACTCCCTAGTCTTTTGATGATCAATGGGGATTCACGTGTGAGTGAATTGATCCCTTTGTGTGGACCGATATGAATTTGGGTAACAAGTATCCTCAGGAAAGCAACATCAAATCACTATAGGGTCAAGGTATGAGGGGGTGGTGAGGTTCTGGAGTTGTTTTCTACAGGACTTTGAGAGCCACATCGGTGATGGAGGGGCAGTGGTAGGAGTTCAAGTGGTAGACGTCATGCTAGTTTCTATTGGAATCTCAAAGCTTTAGGCTGGAAGAAGCATGTGCAATGAAGAACATTGAGAAGGAAGTGGGTTTCAGGCACTTGGTTCTGATTGAGCCAAACTCTAGAGGTTCCTACACACTAAGATGTCCAGGTCTTGGTTGGTGGAAAGTTTGAAGATGTTGGTGATGGGTTTTAGAAGTAGAGGCGAGGAGATGATGTGGAAGGGAGGAAGAAGCTCATGTCGCCATGGTTGATATGACAAAGATCATGTTGTTGAAAGGTCCACAATGAAGACACACTTATTTCCTTTCATTAAGTACAATTACCCTTAAGATATTGGGAGGAGGGAGGACATGGAGAGGAAAATGATTAGGGTTTCCAGAAGACCCAAGGAAAAAAGGAGTGGAGTCTAGTCGTATTAATGGTCTCCACCATCCTTAGCCATTGTTGTGAGTAGCTACTCCCAAACAGACTGTCGGGCACCCAATGGGAGAGAGAACATCAGGTGACTAGGGTTAGGAATGAGTAAGAATGAGATAATATGAAGAATGAAAAGTGAGGAGGAGAGGAAAGAAGGGTCGCCAATCTGGCACCAACAGGTCTTTCACCAATAGCAGGCAATGACTAGACTCTTCTGACTTCAAGGATAGATGGGAACCAAGAGAAAGGATTGCCGCCAGCTAGGGGTTTGTGTGGAAGAGGAAACCGATGGAGGAAGAATCTTCTCAATATGAATGAGAGATATGAGATGATATGATCAAAGTTTAGGATTCCCAAGGCAACTTTTAGTGCGTGAATGATTGCTAGGATTCAATATCATAAATGAAGACAAAGACAACTTCTTTGTGAGTTAGGTCAAGAGTATCTGGAGATGTTGGGTTGTGAGAGAGAACACCACATGACCACTTAGGAAAGAGAGGTCTGACATTAGAATAATTCACATGAATACCACTTATACTTATATCATATCTTGTAACTTCTATTAGGGTTGTATTTGATATTTTATTAGGCTCATAATTGGTAGGTTACAAAACAAATCACCAGACACTTAGGAAAGAGAGGTCTGACATTAGTATAATTCACATGAATACCACTTATACTTATATCATATCTTGTAATTTCTATTAGGGTTGTATTTGATATTTGATTAGGCTCATAATTGGTAGGTTACCTAATTTGAACATGGGGAACATGAATTTGGACTTCAGTTTCCATTATTAGACCAATAGTGTTACATGTAAGACATTATACATAAATCACTTAAGTGCGGTAGTTAGCTTAACCTAATAGCCAACAAGGTGAATCCTTTTGAGTTTCCACCAATTCTCTCACTCTAAGACTCTATGGTGACCATAGAGTATATTATTTAGATCAACTCATTAGATTTGTATCATTTCATGAATTCTCATTATTCAAGTATTAGGGTTATTTCTTTTTAAAATGGCATGCCCATGGGATAATAGTGAGTCAGGTATGTACTTTAAGAAGGGGTAATAAAAGGGAAAAAGTAATATTGTATATCCACATAATCAAATACGACATACAAGAAAGGTGGGTTGAGTTGTGAATCTAGATTTGGGTATGTTATAATATGTGACTATCACAATGCATCATAGTACGTTGTATAATTTTGATCTTTTACAGTGGGTTTGAGTATGTTGCAATATTACAATATATTACAACAATTTAACACATGTTGTAGTATCATGTACACTACAATGAGTGTGCTATGTTCTATATAACTTTGTTGTATAACATATACAACAAATAAGACACAGATAGACTTATCGTAATAAATATGATATATACAACACAACTAGTAGAACTATTGTGTTTTTCCCGTTGTAAAAAGCATTTTTTGTAGTAGTACAAGCTTACTATGAAGTTTAAGGGGTGACTTCTTGTGACGTCCCCAGATTTTCTAAAACTTAATCTGATGTGTGACGTCCAAATTGAAACCCTCACCTCAGCGAGAATCCCAATTTAAACATCCCACACTAGGCTAAGAAGAAGAAAATCAGAGGAAGTCATAAGGAAACAATCAGTAGCACATGTACATGAACAATAATAAAACCATACACACATGTTCACCATTCAACATATAATTACAACATGAATTGTTACAACATTTGATATTACATATTGAACAGCAAACTCATATACATATACATGTACTACATCTAAACAACAGGATCTTAAGACAACAGGTCCACCTGTACATCAGCTCGCTATACAACTCTCACTCTCCTGGATCTTCAAGAGCATAACCACAACCTAAACAAAAGATTACATGCGGTACACGTCAGCACAATATTTCATGAATATTGTACTGAGTATGCCTACGTGTCTTTTTATATACCTCTCATCATATCTTGGCAATAAGATAAAACTAATACTTGGCAGTAACAGAAGAATATAAGAAAAGGCGTATAGTTGCACAAAGATATTTGTTACCAGAAGAGAACACATATTTTAGGCACATTTCCATTATATGTAAACTTGATTAACCACATGCACTATTCTACCAAAGAGATTTAGTGCTCACATGTACTATTCTGCCAAAGAGAATTAGTACTTCATAAATGCACTATTCTGCCAAAGAGATTTAGTGCTATCATGTACTATTCTGCCAAAGAGATTTAGTACTTTCATCAATGCACTATTCTACCAAAGAGATTTAGTGCTATCATATAATGGACCAGATATCTTATGTTTCATGTGTTCATAGCAATCAGTATGGAGAATCAAGCAACATAGCGTACAAGAACAATCATTTCAATCAATACCATATGCCAAGTATTTTACTACTCATATAACACAAGCATATTGTATAATAAGCCAAGTAAGAGGTAATGGCGTACCTTAGATCAAGACATCCTATTCACATATTCCTCATGTCAACTATGATCTTGGTCAAACCTGATCAAGACAAGACCATATACTATCATCAGGTTCTCATCTTATTATATCTCATCTTAACCCTAATTATATCCATTAGGGTTCCACTTAGTTCATTGGGATATTCTCATGATTACTTGCATTATCATCTTGTTATCTGGGATTGATGTTACTTATGTAGTATTCCAAATTAGGGTACATAATCTGCTTACCTGGTTACATATGATTATGTGCACATGTTAACCCTATGTTGCATGTATTAATCATATTATTATTTATATCACATTAAGAGCAACATCATCATATAATATGGATTTCGTACACAACTACTGATATCTGAGTCATATATTATCTCCCAATTACTGAAACAAGGGTGTTCTTTAGATTTCAATATTTATTGATCATAAATGTATTTATTACATATTAATTAGGGTTATTAGCCCTAATTATCCATATTAAGCAAATTACATTACTTCGTACATCATCATGACCATATCTGACATCATATGCATTATAAACATTATTATAGACTTATTGGCATTTTCCCATAATTTTATGTCATCGTTTGCTATTTATTACCCACTAAACAAGCATTACACATCTTTCATGATATCCCTATGATTAGTTCATTAAAAGCCATATATTATTCTTTCATATTACTCTATGCATTTTTCTGAACAGTTTTGTATATTATATGTATTTTTCTGATACTCAAGCTAATTTCTATGAATTATCGCAGTTCTGAGTATTTCAAATTAATTACCTTTTTGGGCCTATTGATCGCTGCCACGTGGCTGGGGAGGATGGCGTGGCTCCTTTGCTTCACTTGCTGGTGAAGCCAGCCGGTTCAAGGGCACCTGGGCCCAGTTTTCTAGCGGATCACGGGTTCAGCTCAGCTTGATCAGGTCTGAACTGGATCGGCCGGTTTAGTTCTCAACTCATCCTCGCGTTCGATGCAACCACAGAGTCCTCTGGGATTCAGTTCTTCCACAATGCAACTGCCGCCACCTGGAGAACTAGGGATCTCGACGCCGCCGCTTGGCCCAGCTCCAGAAATGGCTTGCACTGACAGACCCTTCCTATTCTTCTTCTTCCTCAGTGCTCGGCATCCCGCTCTCCTTTGCATGAGCCGCCGATCACACCTGATAGTTCTGGGCGTATGACGGCCGCCGCCGTGAGGTTCGTGTTCACCCCTTTGCGCTGCCGCTGTGCTGTGCTCGGGTGAGCAAGAGGGCCGCCGCCGCTTTGTTCTGGTGAGTGATAGGCACCCACCTTCATCTTGCTTCAAGAAGAGTCCGCAGCGGGACTCTGGTCTGCCGTGCACGAGCCGGTAGCGCGGTGAAGGTCCCTGGCGCCGCCGTGGTGTGCCACCGTGCGGTCTTGTAACTGAGGAAGACCTTTGGTTACTTCCGCAGCTGCAGCGCCTGGAGCGTCGCCTCCCCAACCACTCATCCTCGGCTGTTCGGTGCTGCTGTGCATTCGGTGTCCGTGGTTTGGGGAACTCACCGCACTGGAAAGACTCCATATGCGTAAACTGCATCTTCTACGTCGGTACCTCAACCTCACTGCTCAGCACTACCACCTCGGCAATGCCGGAAAGCATGTCGGATCGACCCCTATGCTTCCAGTCTTCCCTTTCCCTTACCTAGATCCTTCTTGTACCCCCTATACCCCCGCCTTCCTGTTCCCTCATTAGTCTGCTCGCTGCAAAGGAGAAGTAGAGAGAGATGGGGACTTGTTCTTTCCCTATACTTACTGCTATAAAGGTCAGAATAGACGTGCTCGATAATGTGAAGCCAACCGCCCAGTCTCTCACTCCATTCATCCCATGATCGGAGGTCGTGGCAATGCGTACGGGTACTGAGTTCCTTGCTCCTTGACCTGGAACGGTTTGGAGGTAGGGAAAAGTTCAGCACCGTCAGATCCTTTCCTTAGTCCACTGGATCTTATCTCGGCTAGTCGATACATGGCTCATATATGCCACCAATTACAGCCATAGAGCTAAACTATGTGTGATTCCTCCATTAAGCAAAGCTTACGCTATATATGTTAAACAACTTAGTTCTGGTCATGTATCACTTTATTACAAATATCCCGACTTAAATAGATTGTTCTAGGAACCTCATTTGCTCATGCAAATTGAACTATGGCTTTATCATCACCGTAACTACTTTCTATTAAACTTAGCTCCGGTTTAATACAATTTGCCCAATCACTACTTAATCCAAAATGGTACATGATTAGGGTCATTAGTCATAATCTTAACATCATATGACTCCTCAGCTTTAATAAAAAAAAGGGGCATTCAAGAGCATCAAAAGCTCACTCTATCACATCCTACACACCTTAAAAGATATTTTGTCCTCGAAATTAAGACATAAATCTAGTCTATCACATCATATACATCTTAAAAGAAATTTTGTCCTCAAAATTAAGCCATTCTCATACTCCAAGGAAAAACCAAAAGGTCTTCATCCATAAGTAGGCACTATCCTATGTGTAACATATCCACGAAGGTTACCTAGAACCATGTATCCAAAGCACTTTTCAGGGGGTTTTACAAGCATCTTGGTGCACCAACACTCCATTCAAGATTAAACTCAGGGTTTAAAAACTTAGGTTATGTCATTACATATCTCATATGCTATGGTTGCATCCTTATCTTACTCGTGCATTAATATACAACATCATACTATCACGTTCCAAAGAAGTTAACCCAAGTTAACCCATTATATCAAGGTGTTATCAACATTTTATTGAGCTAATTATTAGAACATGTTCAATCATTAACATATGCCTTTTAGGTGGGAGTTAACTAAAGTTAACCCACTTTATCCATCTGGATAACATCAAGGTGTTTTAATCATTATATTGTGCTAGCTGTCAAACTATATTTCTCATCGTTATTAAGCAATAAGATTAACACCTCATGTAACATTAATCATTCATAGGATCATATTTCGTCGTTCATAATTGATGCCACATTTACTGGTGATTTTATTACAAGATAAACTACCAACATCACCTTATTATCATTATTCATGTAAGTGGTTAACCATTTATGCATTGATATCTATTAAACCATCTCTAGGTTTATATCATATCATGTCTATATATCACATCTCGAGACTAGATCACATCTTACGTATATTATAGCATGTTGTGCTAAACAAACTTATGTAAGTAACTAGTTAAATATAGATCAAAACTTCATCTAGTCCCATTGAGGTTCTCCTGACCCATATCATGAGGGTAGCACCATGCTCAGTCACTCTGAGCTAACTCATCTCTATGAGTATCTCATAAACAAAAACTTTATCTTCCCTCTTTCATCTAGGGTTTTTGGGTCTACCTCATTGGCACTAGCAAAAGCCTTACAAGATCTAGCCACATAAGCACGAACCAAAACATGCTACAACATACTCTTCATAGGTCTCTACCCATGCAACATCTTACCCAAAACTTTCTTATATACACCACTAGATTCCTATATGGGAAACCACCAACCCGAGCATGAGGCTTCACAGAAACTAACATAGCTACCTCCTCCAGGGTCTTGGGCTCTCTCCCTCACCCAGATGGTAGGCACTCATATTCATGTTCACATATGCATATATATAACGCGCCTCTCTCTATCTCTAGGGTTTGGTCCTCCTAAGAACATCTAGGGTTCAACAAAACTTCATGAATCAGACATAAAGCAACTCAACTCAATCACTCAGGAGTAGTCTAGTTTAGGACATATCATATCACATATCTCATATTTCTCATATCGTGGAGTCTAGGTTCTCTGACCTTCTCCCTGTGGGTCTCGCTCCCTCTTGAGCTAACCCCAAAACTGGTCCTAACACTAGAGGTCCTCCTTTGTAAAAGAGCTTGAGGCTCATGCTGACTCACAACCTTGTCTTAACTTAACATATCTTATCTCAGAAAGAACTCATACTTGCATCATCAAAGCTTATCTCAAATCCTCAAAACCAAACTTAAGTCCTCAAAGACAACATAAATCATCATAAACTATCTTATGTCATATCTATACAACTTAGATCATCATCTAATCTTATTCTATCTATCACATATAACAAAGGCTCTAGACATCTAATCTAGAACTACTCTCTTTTCTAGACTGATTTCATTCACTTTCACTTAGGTTGCATGATCACCTCCTACTCGTACATGTGTGGGGACACATTTTTGTAATACATATACATAATAAAATATTATATAGTTTTTCTCCGATAAAACAAGCGTCAGAGAAAACTATCGAGGTTCGATTCGTTTGGAATCAAAAACCAAAGCCAGAAATGAGTGTCCCACACATAGTAGAGAGTCCAGTGTCATGACAACTAGTGAAAAGGGTGAGAACAAGGGGTAGACTAGTGTAGCTACGCTAGACAACGTGCGCAATATGTCTAGGATTTCTCTTCCCTTGATGCACGTCATTTCCAAATAGTGCAACGTCCCATACCGCTGCACTACAAGGAAAGAACGACATCTAAGGACTTGCTATACAACAAGCACCAGTCTAGGCCTAGTTCTCGGACATCTAGGTGCTAACCTAGAGGCTAGGTCAGATCTAGTCTCTAAAAGACGACTAATCTAACCCTAAGGATTATTAAGTTCAAGGTTTTCTAGTTTCAAGTTGCATAATGAGCAAATGTCAGGCTTTACTATTGTTCATGCTCTGATACCACCTGTGACGTCCTCGGATTTTCTAAAACTTAATCTGATGTGTGACGTCCAAATTGAAACCCTCACCTCAGCGAGAATCCCAATTTAAACATCCCACACTAGGCTAAGAAGAAGAAAATCAGAGGAAGTCATAAGGAAACAATCAGTAGCACATGTACATGAACAATAATAAAACCATACACACATGTTCACCATTCAACATATAATTACAACATGAATTGTTACAACATTTGATATTACATATTGAACAGCAAACTCATATACATATACATGTACTACATCTAAACAACAGGATCTTAAGACAACAGGTCCACCTGTACATCAGCTCGCTATACAACTCTCACTCTCCTGGATCTTCAAGAGCATAACCACAACCTAAACAAAAGATTACATGCGGTACACGTCAGCACAATATTTCATGAATATTGTACTGAGTACGCCTACGTGTCTTTGTATATACCTCTCATCATATCTTGGCAATAAGATAAAACTAATACTTGGCAGTAACAGAAGAATATAAGAAAAGGCGTATAGTTGCACAAAGATATTTGTTACCAGAAGAGAACACATATTTTAGGCACATTTCCATTATATGTAAACTTGATTAACCACATGCACTATTCTACCAAAGAGATTTAGTGCTCACATGTACTATTTTGCCAAAGAGAATTAGTACTTCATAAATGCACTATTCTGCCAAAGAGATTTAGTGCTATCATGTACTATTCTGCCAAAGAGATTTAGTACTTTCATCAATGCACTATTCTACCAAAGAGATTTAGTGCTATCATATAATGGACCAGATATCTTATGTTTCATGTGTTCATAGCAATCAGTATGGAGAATCAAGCAACATAGCGTACAAGAACAATCATTTCAATCAATACCATATGCCAAGTATTTTACTACTCATATAACACAAGCATATTGTATAATAAGCCAAGTAAGAGGTAATGGCGTACCTTAGATCAAGACATCCTATTCACATATTCCTCATGTCAACTATGATCTTGGTCAAACCTGATCAAGACAAGACCATATACTATCATCAGGTTCTCATCTTATTATATCTCATCTTAACCCTAATTATATCCATTAGGGTTCCACTTAGTTCATTGGGATATTCTCATGATTACTTGCATTATCATCTTGTTATCTGGGATTGATGTTACTTATGTAGTATTCCAAATTAGGGTACATAATCTTCTTACCTGGTTACATATGATTATGTGCACATGTTAACCCTATGTTGCATGTATTAATCATATTATTATTTATATCACATTAAGAGCAACATCATCATATAATATGGATTTCGTACACAACTACTGATATCTGAGTCACATATTATCTCCCAATTACTGAAACAAGGGTGTTATTTAGATTTCAATATTTATTGATCATAAATGTATTTATTACATATTAATTAGGGTTATTAGCCCTAATTATCCATATTAAGCAAATTACATTACTTCGTACATCATCATGACCATATCTGACATCATATGCATTATAAACATTATTATAGACTTATTGGCATTTTCCCATAATTTTATGTCATCGTTTGCTATTTATTACCCACTAAACAAGCATTACACATCTTTCATGATATCCCTATGATTAGTTCATTAAAAGCCATATATTATTCTTTCATATTACTCTATGCATTTTTCTGAACAGTTTTGTATATTATATGTATTTTTCTGATACTCAAGCTAATTTCTATGAATTATCGCAGTTCTGAGTATTTCAAATTAATTACCTTTTTGGGCCTATTGATCGCTGCCACGTGGCTGGGGAGGCTGGCGTGGCTCCTTTGCTTCACTTGCTGG
The DNA here is from genome assembly GCA_963693085.1 of Alisma plantago-aquatica. Taxonomy (NCBI): domain Eukaryota; kingdom Viridiplantae; phylum Streptophyta; class Magnoliopsida; order Alismatales; family Alismataceae; genus Alisma; species Alisma plantago-aquatica. Next base: position 1,041,298,991 of record OY856411.1, read on the forward strand.
TGAAGCCAGCCGGTTCAAGGGCACCTGGGCCCAGTTTTCTAGCGGATCACGGGTTCAGCTCAGCTTGATCAGGTCTGAACTGGATCGGCCGGTTTAGTTCTCAACTCATCCTCGCGTTCGATGCAACCACAGAGTCCTCTGGGATTCAGTTCTTCCACAATGCAACTGCCGCCGCCTGGAGAACTAGGGATCTCGACGCCGCCACTTGGCCCAGCTCCAGAAATGGCTTGCACTGACAGACCCTTCCTATTCTTCTTCTTCCTAAGTGCTCGGCATCCCGCTCTCCTTTGCATGAGCCGCCGATCACACCTGATAGTTCTGGGCGTATGACGGCCGCCGCCGCGAGGTTCGTGTTCACCCCTTTGCGCTTCCGCTGTGCTGTGCTCGGGTGAGCAAGAGGGCCGCCGCCACTTTGTTCTGGTGAGTGATAGGCACCCACCTTCATCTTGCTTCAAGAAGAGTCCGCAGCGGGACTCTGGTCTGCCGTGCGCGAGCCGGTAGCGCGGTGAAGGTCCCTGGCGCCGCCGTGGTGTGCCACCGTGCGGTCTTGTAACTGAGGAAGACCTTCGGTTACTTCCGCAGCTGCAGCGCCTGGAGCGTCGCCTCCCCAACCACTCATCCTCGGCTATTCGGTGCTGCTGTGCATTCGGTGTCCGTGGTTTGGGGAACTCGCCGCACTGGAAAGACTCCATATGCGTAAACTGCATCTTCTTCGTCGGTACCTCAACCTCACTGCTCAGCACTACCACCTCGGCAATGCCGGAAAGCATGTCGGATCGACCCCTATGCTTCCAGTCTTCCCTTTCCCTTACCTAGATCCTTCTTGTACCCCCTATACCCCCGACTTCCTGTTCCCTCATTAGTTTGCTCGCTGCAAAGGAGAAGTAGCGAGAGATGGGGACTTGTTCTTTCCCTATACTTACTGCTATAAAGGTCAGAATAGACGTGCTCGATAATGTGAAGCCAACCGCCCAGTCTCTCACTCCATTCATCCCATGATCGGAGGTCGTGGCAATGCGTACGGGTACTGAGTTCCTTGCTCCTTGACCTGGAACGGTTTGGAGGTAGGGAAAAGTTCAGCACCGTCAGATCCTTTCCTTAGTCCACTGGATCTTATCTCGGCTAGTCGATACATGGCTCATATATGCCACCAATTACAGCCATAGAGCTAAACTATGTGTGATTCCTCCATTAAGCAAAGCCTACGCTATATATGTTAAACAACTTAGTTCTGGTCATGTATCACTTTATTACAAATATCCCGACTTAAATAGATTGTTCTAGGAACCTCATTTGCTCATGCAAATTGAACTATGGCTTTATCATCACCGTAACTACTTTCTATTAAACTTATCTCCGGTTTAATACTATTTGCCCAATCACTACTTAATCCAAAATGGTACATGATTAGGGTCATTAGTCATAATCTTAACATCATACGACTCCTCAGCTTTAATAAAAAAAAGGGGCATTCAAGAGCATCAAAAGCTCACTCTATCACATCCTACACACCTTAAAAGATATTTTGTCCTCGAAATTAAGACATAAATCCAGTCTATCACATCATATACATCTTAAAAGAAATTTTGTCCTCAAAATTAAGCCATTCTCATACTCCAAGGAAAAACCAAAAGGTCTTCATCCATAAGTAGGCACTATCCTATGTGTAACATATCCGCGAAGGTTACCTAGAACCATGTATCCAAAGCACTTTTCAGGGGGTTTTACAAGCATCTTGGTGCACCAACACTCCATTCAAGATTAAACTCAGGGTTTAAAAACTTAGGTTATGTCATTACATATCTCATATGCTATGGTTGCATCCTTATCTTACTCGTGCATTAATATACAACATCATACTATCACGTTCCAAAGAAGTTAACCCAAGTTAACCCATTATATCAAGGTGTTATCAACATTTTATTGAGCTAATTATTAGAACATGTTCAATCATTAACATATGCCTTTTAGGTGGGAGTTAACTAAAGTTAACCCACTTTATCCATCTGGATAACATCAAGGTGTTTTAATCATTATATTGTGCTAGCTGTCAAACTATATTTCTCATCGTTATTAAGCAATAAGATTAACACCTCATGTAACATTATTCATTCATAGGATCATATTTCGTCGTTCATAATTGATGCCACATTTACTGGTGATTTTATTACAAGATAAACTACCAACATCACCTTATTATCATTATTCATGTAAGTGGTTAACCATTTATGCATTGATATCTATTAAACCATCTCTAGGTTTATATCATATCATGTCTATATATCACATCTCGAGACTAGATCACATCTTACGTATATTATAGCATGTTGTGCTAAACAAACTTATGTAAGTAACTAGTTAAATATAGATCAAAACTTCATCTAGTCCCATTGAGGTTCTCCTGACCCATATCATGAGGGTAGCACCATGCTCAGTCACTCTGAGCTAACTCATCTCTATGAGTATCTCATAAACAAAAACTTTATCTTCCCTCTTTCATCTAGGGTTTTTGGGTCTACCTCATTGGCACTAGCAAAAGCCTTACAAGATCTAGCCACATAAGCACGAACCAAAACATGCTACAACATACTCTTCATAGGTCTCTACCCATGCAACATCTTACCCAAAACTTTCTTATATACACCACTAGATTCCTATATGGGAAACCACCAACCCGAGCATGAGGCTTCACAGAAACTAACATAGCTACCTCCTCCAGGGTCTTGGGCTCTCTCCCTCACCCAGATGGTAGGCACTCATATTCATGTTCACATATGCATATATATAACGCGCCTCTCTCTATCTCTAGGGTTTGGTCCTCCTAAGAACATCTAGGGTTCAACAAAACTTCATGAATCAGACATAAAGCAACTCAACTCAATCACTCAGGAGTAGTCTAGTTTAGGACATATCATATCACATATCTCATATTTCTCATATCGTGGAGTCTAGGTTCTCTGACCTTCTCCCTGTGGGTCTCGCTCCCTCTTGAGCTAACCCCAAAACTGGTCCTAACACTAGAGGTCCTCCTTTGTAAAAGAGCTTGAGGCTCATGCTGACTCACAACCTTGTCTTAACTTAACATATCTTATCTCAGAAAGAACTCATACTTGCATCATCAAAGCTTATCTCAAATCCTCAAAACCAAACTTAAGTCCTCAAAGACAACATAAATCATCATAAACTATCTTATGTCATATCTATACAACTTAGATCATCATCTAATCTTATTCTATCTATCACATATAACAAAGGCTCTAGACATCTAATCTAGAACTACTCTCTCTTCTAGACTGATGTCATTCACTTTCACTTAGGTTGCATGATCACCTCCTACTCGTACATGTGTGGGGACACATTTTTCTAATACATATACATAATAAAATATTATATAGTTTTTCTCCGATAAAACAAGCGTCAGAGAAAACTATCGAGGTTCGATTCATTTGGAATCAAAAACCAAACCAGAAACGAGTGTCCCACACATAGTAGAGAGTCCAGTGTCATGACAACTAGTGAAAAGGGTGAGAACAAGGGGTAGACTAGTGTAGCTACGCTAGACAACGTGCGCAATATGTCTAGGATTTCTCTTCCCTTGATGCACGCCATTTCCAAATAGTGAAATGGAGGTATCTCACTCATTTCTCAAATGGTGTATTTATTACAGAGCAAGATAATAAACAAGCAACTAAAACAAAACTATTATAAAGTTACATGATGATTCATCTATAAGTGTTCCTCACCATAAAAGATGTCAAGATTACACAAATACCTAGCATTCTCTTACTCATGATCATGTCTTTTCATATAGTACCACATATATTAGGGTTATGATGTAATATATAAGGTTTCGTTTTGAATATATGCTTACCATTCACATTTAAGCATTATAGTGTATTGTACAAAATTTATCAAATTAGTCATCCATGATTTAAGCATACACATCAAATCACACAAGATTTAGTTAAGGTGTAATTATTTCATTTTTCACTTTAGTTTATTATGATCATATGGAAATTATTTACTATCATAAATTTCATCATCCTTAGTGTGTTCAACCTAATTTCTTGTGTAAAGTTATCCTTATAATTTAATTACTAGTATATTGGGGCATAAGGATTTAACTCAAAATTTTAGGTGCACTTCATTTTTTTAAACTAAACTCGTACTTTATCTTAATTTAGTTCATCTTCTAAAGATAAGTAAAGATAAATTTTATTATTTCATAATCAAAGTAATAATTATGGTGGTATAAGCAAGGCTCACTCAACAATCCTGATTTGGTGGTAGATACCTTTATTTGACTTTATTACTAGGAGTTACCAAGTCATACTAATTGCAACTGTTATTAATCTTGATTATTCCATAACCTAATATACACTCCTACTGGAACAAATGTTGCAAGGCTCCACTAATTAAAAGGATCAATCTATAATTTAACCAATCATATGGAGGCAACATAGGTAGATCAACCATGTCATATATATCCAAAACACATCTTCTTACACTCTACTTAACACTTAGACTAGTGGCATCAGGATTGAGACTGCCAGTCGAGGGGTTATTCTTATTCACTAAAGGATTACTCTACAACTCAAACTTTCTTGACATGGTGACTTGGATTTAAAATAAACCATCAATCAAATTTGAAACCTTATCTTTTATACATATATTTTGATAATGAAAATAAGTATAACGATAAAATCTTTACAATGAAAATTCAAAATTGGTGCCAAAATCTATTTGAGAACCAAGTCAGCCACTTTCCATAATACCAAACATATGATTTTATTCTATCATCACTTCATTCTACTAAGAGTGCTTATTTCTTCAAACACCAAAAGGGGCATACGACCACATCTCTAATATATGAGAATAGGAGGGAGAAAGGTTTCTAATTATGTACAGTCAACTTCAATCAAACACTAATAAGGAACGACATCCATCATTCCCTATTTCACTCTAGTCATAATCAACAGTACCTCAACTTAAGACATAGGGGAGTCATATAATCATACAACATCAAATGAAGAGGTTAGGGTTTTCCTAGAACTAGATGGTTTACATCCATAGTTCTCTTACACCCATAACTCATCTCAATCACTAGATAAATCAATCACACTATTGAAGATCTAAGAGGTGAACACTTAGGGATATCTACAAAAACTTATTATCTCTTATCAACCAATTCTCATGTATGAGGCATAACAACCTCAATGATAATGGTATTTCATGCTTAGATATATGTATTTGGGTATAGCTATGTGGACATATTTCATGTTGAAGGAAAATGTTCCTAACTATAATATTGCTAATTTAGATCATCATCTAGTATCAAGGGAATCATCGCCATTCTAAAACTTATGTCAGATTCGTATGTTTATCATACATACATGCTAAGCCTTCCATTGGACGTATTCAAGGCATTCTAGAAAAATAATAAGCAATGGTCCATGTAGGAATAGGGCCTATATATGGGTGTTCAAAACAACCTACATTTTAGTTGTGAACTACGCCCCTAAGATGGGAAAACAAAATCTAGTGATCAGGAGAGTCAACCCCTATGTAGGGAAATTTTTTACTCCTTAAAGGGTGTATGGTTAACTATGGTTCCTAAAACTAAGTTTCTACCACATTGTGATTTGGGGAGTGGAAATCACTAAATTAGATAGGGATTGAAACCCTATTTGGCATTCCACTACTCAGGATAAGGTACATCAACTACATGTAAAGGGTCACCTAAGTACCCATATTGAGGTACACTATAGGATATCTTGAAATAGCCAATATACCTACTGCTTTTGGCTCTGTTACCATTTTGTAAAGAGTGAGACTCGATAGGGGATCTACTTTTCATGGGATAGAGAAATATTAAATCATCATATTCCAATTATGAAGAAAAGGAGGCATCTCATTCATTCCTCTGATGGTATATTTATCATAGAGCAATAAAATGAATAAGTAGTATAAACAAAATTATTATATAGTTGCATGCTGGTTCATCTATATATTGTTCCTTTCCATTGAAGATGGCAAGATGAAATAAAAATATATACCTCTAAGATATATGGTCAATGCATAAAGTAACCCAACCATTCAAAGACTTCCTTACACTTCATATATATGATCGTCCGAAGTCTTTGTCTTCTAATGTACCTTCACCTGGGTGGAAAGGAACATCACCCAGAATATAGAAAACAAGGTATACATCAGCAAAGGCAAATACATATAATAACCATTTTTGGCATTATATTGGGTTATAAGTGTAAAAGAGATGTTTCCACAAGGTGAGGGTTATAAGTATTTTGGTAAGTTCAAAAGAATTATAACAAGAGGAATTAGTCACATTAATATTCAAATCACAAGCATGAGAAAAAAGCCCCTTGTCGTAATAATTAACCACAATTTCAGTTTGAAATAATAAATATTTGCATACATAACAATGCAAACTAAATATGCCTAAAACATGGCCATCACACCATAGGATCATGGTCTAAAAAGTAAGGGTGAAAACATACCCTAGGAGGAATGTGCGAGTCCTATATAAGTATGGTTGTACATAAGTAATACTATTCTAGATATTCTAGTGAAACATGTAGCATGCATAAAATAGAGAGGCAAGACTATCTTTTTAATCAATTTATCAGGAAAAGACAATCATAGCAAGAGAGGTCCAAATACCCATTATAAAAGAATCATTCAATGATCATATGAATTTCTATGAATCCAAATCAGGAAATATGAATGTCCAACAATTGGATTTCAAGTAAAATTGATACTTCAAGAGATGCCTCATGAATTTAGGTTTAAGTAAAATAATACCCAAAATAAAATAGAGTATGTACATACTTGATCTTCACAAATAATTCTTAAATAAATATAAATATATATACATATAATGTCCAACAATTGGATTTCAAGTAAAATTGATAGTTTAAGAGACACCTCATGAATTTAGTTTTAAGTAAATAATACCCAAAATAAAATAGAGTACGTACATACTTGATCTTCACAAATAATTCTTAAATCAATATATATATATATATATATACATATATATATATGGTCCATGAAGTTTATTTTCATCCTAGGAACATATTAGACATGTTAGTCAACTGAAGCATAACTTTATATACATATAATGTTTTCCTACATGATAAGGATAATATTGCAGTATGCTCATATCCATTGCTTAACTTTTGGTTATTGATAGAAATAAACTTGTGTAGGGTCTTTGTCTTTAAATTTTTTGAAATATAATACAACAACTACTATATTAGTAGACATTATTATATGAGACATAAATAGGGGCTTCATTAACTACTTTGATCAACAATGACTATGTTTATATCTATTATTCTCTTATTTTCTATTATCAGGTCAATTTAAGTGCTTAGAAATCTAAAAGTACATGAAAGAAAAAAAAAACTTACAAATTTAGGAATCTGCTAATCTTGCAAAAATAGTTCTTAGGAAGAATCTTAACAGAGGACTTTTTCTTAGACTACTCTATAGTTTCCTTAGTCTAGATTGATGTTGAATCATATGGTAAGGTGTTTCAAGGAGGTATCTAAACCTTTGGCACAACTATGGTAGAGGAGAAGAGGAAGTCTCATGACCTGGTTGTAGACCTTGTTGATGTACTGTGTTCATCATCCAATTTCTAGTTTTCAAGTCAAGATCGGATACTCCCCAGTCTTTTGATGATCAATGGGGATTCACGTGTGAGTGAATTGATCCCTTTGTGTGGACCGATATGAATTTGGGTAACAAGTATCCTCAGGAAAGCAACATCAAATCACTATAGGGTCAAGGTATGAGGGGGTGGTGAGGTTCTGGAGTTGTTTTCTACAGGACTTTGAGAGCCACATCGGTGATGGAGGAGCAGTGGTAGGAGTTCAAGTGGTAGACGTCATGCTAGTTTCTATTGGAATCTCAAAGCTTTAGGCTGGAAGAAGCATGTGCAATGAAGAACATTGAGAAGGAAGTGGGTTTCAGGCACTTGGTTCTGATTGAGCCAAACTCTAGAGGTTCCTACACACTAAGATGTCCAGGTCTTGGTTGGTGGAAAGTTTGAAGATGTTGGTGATGGGTTTTAGAAGTAGAGGCGAGGAGATGATGTGGAAGGGAGGAAGAAGCTCATGTCGCCATGGTTGATATGACAAAGATCATGTTGTTGAAAGGTCCACAATGAAGACACACTTATTTCCTTTCATTAAGTACAATTACCCTTAAGATATCAGGAGGAGGGAGGACATGGAGAGGAAAATCATTAGGGTTTCCAGAAGACCCAAGGAAAAAAGGAGTGGAGTCTAGTCGTATTAATGTTCTCCACCATCCTTAGCCATTGTTGTGAGTAGCTACTCCCAAACAGACTGTCGGGCACCCAATGGGAGATAGAACATCAGGTGACTAGGGTTAGGAATGAGTAAGAATGAGATAATATGAAGAATGAAAAGTGAGGAGGAGAGGAAAGAAGGGTCGCCAATCTGGCACCAACAGGTCTTTCACCAATAGCAGGCAATGACTAGACTCTTCTGACTTCAAGGATAGATGGGAACCAAGAGAAAGGATTGCCGCCAGCTAGGGGTTTGTGTGGAAGAGGAAACCGATGGAGGAAGAATCTTCTCAATATGAATGAGAGATATGAGATGATATGATCAAAGTTTAGGATTCCCAAGGCAACTTTTAGTGCGTGAATGATTGCTAGGATTCAATATCATAAATGAAGACAAAGACAACTTCTTTGTGAGTTAGGTCAAGAGTATCTGGAGATGTTGGGTTGTGAGAGAGAACACCACATGACCACTTAGGAAAGAGAGGTCTGACATTAGAATAATTCACATGAATACCACTTATACTTATATCATATCTTGTAACTTCTATTAGGGTTGTATTTGATATTTTATTAGGCTCATAATTGGTAGGTTACAAAACAAATCACCAGACACTTAGGAAAGAGAGGTCTGACATTAGAATAATTCACATGAATACCACTTATACTTATATCATATCTTGAAATTTCTATTAGGGTTGTATTTGATATTTGATTAGGCTCATAATTGGTAGGTTACCTAATTTGAACATGGGGAACATGAATTTGGACTTCAATTTCCATTATTAGACCAATAGTGTTAGATGTAAGACATCATACATAAATCACTTAAGTGCGGTAGTTAGCTTAACCTAATAGCCAACAAGGTGAATCCTTTTGAGTTTCCACCAATTCTCTCACTCTAAGACTCTATGGTGACCATAGAGTATATTATTTAGATCAACTCATTAGATTTGTATCATTTTATGAATTCTCATTATTCAAGTATTAGGGTTATTTCTTTTTAAAATGGCATGCCCATGGGATAATAGTGAGTCAGGTATGTACTTTAAGAAGGGGTAATAAAAGGGAAAAAGTAATATTGTATATCCACATAATCAAATACGACATACAAGAAAGGTGGGTTGAGTTGTGAATCTAGATTTGGGTATGTTATAATATGTGACTATCACAATGCATCATAGTACGTTGTATAATTTTGATCTTTTACAGTGGGTTTGAGTATGTTGCAATATTACAATATATTACAACAATTTAACACATGTTGTAGTATCATGTACACTACAATGAGTGTGCTATGTTCTATATAACTTTGTTGTATAACATATACAACAAATAAGACACAGATAGACTTATCGTAATAAATATGATATATACAACACAACTAGTAGAACTATTGTGTTTTTCCCGTTGTAAAAAGCATTTTTTGTAGTAGTACAAGCTTACTATGAAGTTTAAGGGGTCACTTCTATTCTTCAAGAATTAGGTATCCTTCTCTGATCCCCAACAACTCTCAAATGTGATGATTAGACAGATATTCATATATCTAATAATCAAGTTTTTTTCACAAGCGTACCAACACATTGAGATCGATTATCACTTTATAGAAGATCTAACTCGTTCCAAAAAGATGATCACACCATACACGAATATTGGAGAAAAAAATGCTAATATATTCACTAAGCCACTTCCACATTCATCCTTCTCCTATATGTGTTTGAAGCTTGGATACATGATGTCGACTCTATAGCTTGAGGGGGAGTGTTGGTGTTATTTTATATTAATTATTATCTGTCTACTTCCTAAATGGGATGTCTCTACTTAAGCCATGTAGCATTAGTTTAGTTTATGTCACGTAGTGTCTCTAGTACATCATACCTTGACACAGGGTTATATATATGACTCCATGTAAATCCTCTCAATTCTTAATAATAATTTTGCTTCACAAGCATCATTTATGTTATTTGGCTCTTACATGGATAACAAAGGTGTATTTTCTTGGTCTTTAATGATGATTGTGTTTTCACCCTATTCATTGGATCACCTCCAATTAAATATGTGGAATGGCCTTTAAAAATCTAAAAATGGATTGAGTATGACATGTTCTTCTATTGGAATAGTATTCTAAACTGTACCATTTTCCTAGTTAAATACATCCAGTGAGTTAGATTTAAATGTTTGATCTTCAAGTTAGGGGTCAAATCTTGTATATTAGTTTTAGGTGAAGTTTTAATAAATATTTTGATGAATTGACTCATTGATCTGTCTATAATATTATTCAAAATCCATGTATGCCTTTATTATTAGGAGTATCCTAGACCCATGAGTTTTCAAAATCCTTATGATGGCCAACCCTAATGGTTATAATATATAGATGTAGTTATTTTCCACTCTAGTAAAACTTTATGAATATATAGATGGTGGTATGCTTTGCATTTAGAAAGTAGAGCCCAATAAATCTAGAGAAGTAGTCTATTATGACAAAGCAATACTTCACTCCACCAAGAGATTACGTTCATATTGATCATGAAATAGCCATATGATAAGCTCTCTAGTTCAAAAGTGGATAAGATGTTCTTAGACTTAAATGAACTTTTAGTCAATAACATGTTTGTATAGGGCTTACAATTACCTTGTTTTTTAATCATCTTAGGAAGTCCTATAATTAAGTCATATTTCACTAGTTTGTGCAAAATCTGCATGTTCATATATCTAGTCCTACAATTCTAAGGGATACACACGACAAACATCATGTAGGAGTACCCAAGTTTGATGATGCACAACATGATAAAACATAGTTTTCATTGTTATATTAACTTCATATAAATTTCTTACAAATCATAGAAAGAAAAATAAGACCATTGTGCTAATAAAAATGGAAAAAGTTTCCTTTAAAATAAGAAGGAAATAAGAAACCTCATGAGATGAACAATCAACGCTCATCTTAACCGTATGATACCACTACAAAAGAGGGTGAAGCTTTCTGCACTATGTACTCAAGAGTGTAGTCCTTGCAAATAGGAAACACTTCTACAGTCATCTTTTGGTGATCATGACACATCCTTACAACTATCTTGTGGCCCTTAAGAAAGTCTCCATGAAGCCTCCAACAGAACATCCTCCACATCATATATGCATCATTGATAGTCGAGGCTACCTAAGCACATACATCGAGAACTAAGAAACACACCCCTCCATCCCTGAAAGAATTATCATTCATGAAAATTTAGCCTTCTCTAAGAATAACCCAAATTTTGAAGACAAAACCTCATCCGCCACAAAAATCACATCTTCATGCTTCAAACAGGAGAGCCATTGTGTTATCTCACCACACCGCTGAAGAGGGGCACCAATCTTCATCTACTTCAACAAATAATCCTACACAAAGGTATAGTGCATATGTTTTGTCTCATAGAATTTTATAAGATCAACACACATGCTTATATAATCTACAAGACATGGAAACTTCCTCACATCCTTTAAATCTACTTGTTTTCATCAAAGTAGTGGTACATCTTTCTCAAGATAAAATTCATAATGTTCTCATCATGCCAGAACAACTTTCATGATGCTTGCTACAGACACCTGCCAATTCTCTCTTCAAAGAATAATAATTCAAAATGTTCATGGTATATGCTTGCACATGAGGCATATGTAGATATTTGTGCATCCCTATGTGCCTCATTCTTGAACAATTTCTAAAGTGGAGCCAATTTAATGAAGCGACCATCAAGAAGCAATTATTGATCGGCTCTAAGCTTCTTCACGCTAAACAAGTTGCAAGCTCAGCGATCCATCTCGACTTCTTCAGGACAATCAACCATCAATCACAAAGGTGTAGATAATGAAAAAATAATGCATGTTGTTACATTACCTCATGCGTGAATAATCATGTGAACAATTCTATATATTAACTTATATGGGTATATAAATAATAGAAGTGAATAAATAAATTTGTAGATAAAAGCACATACACATATTATATACAAATATTTCTAGTTATATGTTGTTAAAACGTAATAAAGTTTGGACTGCATTCAAATTTTTAATAAAATAATATTATTTATTTTATAATTTTCATTTATTTAAATTATAAAATTAGACTGATAACTTGGTTTGTAAGAGTAAAACTTGTATCAACTCAATAAATAAATTGTATTGATTTGTTCCGACCTCAATGTACTTCAGCACTTTTAGTGTATCCATATAGAATCATATAGGATCCAGATTAAATCCAGATTGCATGTTTGCTGCCTAAACAAATCCATTCCAAAAATAGATCATACCGAGACTGGTTTGCTTACGAAATCAGACTAATCTCATTGTCCCTACTAACCCTGACTAGTCCAATCACGATTTCAATATTTTAGCCCATCCCAAATATTTTCCTACGGGTTGTGCATCCACAGAAACCAAAGAAAATGCATATAAATGTAATCGTCATGTGAAATTGGCTGCCTATTTTGGGGTTGTTGCCCATGTCTGCTTGGTAATTTTTTTGAATAAAGAGGGAGAAGTATTATTCACCCCACCTCCCTTATGCGAGATAAGAAACTATGAGTTCCTTACATGTATAGTATAACCCTGATGTTAATATCAAAAAAATATGAAGGTCTAACAGGAGGAGGCATCTGTGTCAAACTATGAAAAATGTATGCATCATGTTATCCCCCCTCATATGTAGCCAATGCTCTAGCAACCTAGTTGATAGACCCAATGATGTACTCAACCTTGATCTAAAGTCTTCTCACTTAATTCCTGATATGCTTCACAAGCCTCTCTATCTTCCAAGGGCTATCGTAAGCTCTAGGCATAAGATCCACCGCAACTCTACCATCTAATTCAACGACAGATGGAATGAAATTCAAGGCCGTGCATAGGTTCAAGCCATAGAGAAAACCTTCCAGACGCCCCTCGACCCTATTAACAATCTCTACTGGTGTGGAGAAACCCCAAACAACATTGGCATCATTTTCCTGTAATATCCCCACATCGCTAGGGAGCATGACCTATTACCTCTAGACTTCCACTTAGTACAAGAGATGCTAAGGGAAATCGGATGTGCTATGAGCCTCGTTCATGGTACATAGACTACAGATCATGAAAGGACTTTCGGTAAGTGCATACCCAATAGAACCTAGGCTGCCACCCTCTGTTGATCCCTCCCCAATGAGTCAATAACCAAACCTTGAGAAATAGAAGAGAAGAGGTGTGAGGTCTGGGACCATATGGTATTTGTATTAGCTTTCTTGTCGTCATATCTGCTAGAACATATGGCCTTCCAAAGAAACCACATTGCCAAGGATGAAAGGATCCCACAAATAAAGGCAAGGACAGAATATGGGGAGGCATTGGACCAACACTGCTGCAAAACCTGAGCAATGGATTGAGAAATCGGAATATTCATCTACAAGAGAGGCTCCATGTAACATCCCTGACCTGGGTTATAACCTAACCCTGGAAGTTTTTCCTAAATTATGTAATTAAACACCTGTGAGTATTCTCTGGCATGTAACTAAGTTCCTAAAGGAACATATACTTTCAATTTTGCTCCTTTATAAACAAAGTTGTAGCATTGTTTTATAATGCAGGGACCCATGTGCAAGTTACCCAGTTTAAGGGTTTAACTTGCAATTTCACAGGTTAAGATGTTCTTTTGATTTTGAGACATCATATGAGTGAATATGATGAGGCATGATGGATTTTCCAAGCTTGGGCATTCAAATGCAGCTTGTGGAGTGATCCTAATGCTTAAAAACCCTAATTTGGAGTAAAGTGTAATTTACCCAAATTGTGGGTGAAATTTGTAAAGTACACCTTGTAGAGCATCTTATATGACTCTCGGCATCTTTTAGAGTATAAATGATGAAAGAGATACATCAATTAATAATCAGATAAGAAAAGTGATCTTTGTGCATGAAATTCACCATATATGGGTATGGAGATCTTTCATGTATGAACCCTAGTTGAAAGTTGACCTTCTTCACCTTTGGACCTTGGGTTTAAGATGAGTTTTGCTTAAGTATGAAAGGGAGAAACGTGGCTTATAATAAGGAGAAGGGACGTGCCTATAAGAAAGGAGGGACCTAATTAAAAAAAGGAGAAACTAGTTGTCCTTATGTTGGAAATGACCCCAAGATATATATACACCCTTCCTTTGTTTGTAAAGGAACGTTTCCTTCACTTCCTTTCTTATTTCCTTGCTTAGACCGAATTAGGACAGAGCTCTGGAGAAAATGAGGGCGACCAACCTGTTCTAGGTAAGAGAACACCACCTTCTAGCTTGAATTCATGGAGAAAATTCTTGTATAAGGTTGGTTTCATGGCTAATTTACTTAGCTTTCTCGTTCTAGCCATCTTTTCCCAACCTTTCCTTGGAGAAACACCCTTGGCCGACCTGTGGATCTCAAGACACCATTAGAGTCTTGAAGCTTGGAAGCTTGGAGCTCAAGGAACGACCTTAAGGCAGGTTTTATAACTCTAAACTCTTTGCTTTATATGCATATTTGTTCTTGCAATTTTTAGCAATTAGTTCTTCTTCTACCTCCCTTCTTCCTTGCACTTTTGCAAGTAAAACGGTGGAATAACCGACCTTGACATAGGTTGAATAAGGTGGGCATGATTACCAAAGTTACTTTATCAAACGGTCACGTTTGAAGGGCAAACGGGTTCACATGGTCGGTTGGAGCAAACGGGTTCAACCCGTTTGAGGGCGTTGACCAAGCATTGACCGTTTGAGATTCATGTTCATAGTCATGTAGGATAATGACCCACCAAATTTGAGGGGTTAATTTCAACGGAATCGTAGGTTGAAGGCCAATCAATTAGGCAATCGAATTGAATTAAGTGCTAATTTTTCCAAACTGATTAACTTGAACGTTTTGGGCAAACGGGTTCAACCCATTTGAGTGAGTTGACCAAGCATTGACCGTTTGAGATTCCTGTTCATAATATGTTGAATTTAATTCATGCAAAGAATCAAAGTTAAATTCTTAACCAACTGAGAGTTGAAGGCACTTCAACACCCTAACCCTTATCGGGTTAAAATTGTTGTTTTCAAGTATAGATCTTGTTGAGTTTTGGGTTGAAGGACCCAAACGGGTTCAAGATCGTTTGGGGGTTCACTCAAACGGGTTCACATTCGTTTAGTGACATCCCAAGACCCTTTGGAGGTCTAAGGTTAAGGAAATGTAATGGTTTGAGGGTTTAATTTCAATAGGTTGACGATTTGATAAAAATGCTGATTTTAGACCTATTTAGGGTTCAACCCTTATCCAACCAACTTGGTTTTTTGTCAAACTTTGGGAAAACGGTCTCAAGATCGTTTGGAGGTCATCCAAACGATCTCAAGACCGTTTGGGCCAAGTTTGGGCCCAATTGGAGTTCAATTGATAGGTTCAACCTTGATTTGATTCACATTGTTGAAAATTGATGATTAGCCGATTGGAAACTTTAATTGAGTTAGACCTAACTCTAATTAGCTTTCAATTGAGAATCAATTTTATGTCCAATTGATTAAGGCTAACCCTAATTGACTCAATTTGTAAATGGTTAACAAGGACATGGCCAATTGAAGGCTTCAACATGGGAAATCCTTTTCAAACATAACTTTTGTTTCACCTTTTATGTCCATGTGGTTTGAACCCATATGGGTTGACACTCGTTTAGGCTCAAACGAGTCCACACCCATTTCAAGTCAAACGAGTCCACACCCGTTTCAACTCAAACGAGTTCACAACCGTTTCAACTCAAACGAGTCCACACCCGTTTCAACTCAAACGAGTTCACAACCGTTTCAACTCAAACGAGTCCACACCCATTTCAACTCAAACGAGTTCACAACCATTTCAACTCAAACGAGTCCACACCCGTTTCAACTCAAATGAGTTCACAACCGTTTCAATCCAAATGGGTTCACACTCGTTTCATCTTAAATGGGTTCAATTGGGTGATACCTTGTTTTAATCAACCCTAATCACATGATGGTGATATGTTGACTTGTGTTAGTCAATGAGGACTTAACCCAACCTAATCTAGAGTGGTGTAATCACCATCTACTAGTTAGAGGAGAGAGAAAGTACCAATTATGGTGGAAACTCAAGTAAAATACCTTCAATATACATGAATGTGCATGATTAGGGAATGATTCACTATGTGAAATCATGGAAACCCTAATTATGATAATTGATGAATCTTAATCTTATCTGAGGTATTTAATGATGATGTTTCTCATACATGGTGATGTTATGAAATTAATTCGCCGTGATATGTGAATAGTAAACCCTAATTCTAGGGTAATGACATGATATGTGATAGTAAACCCTAATTCTAGGGTGATGATATGAAATGTGATAAGTAAACCCTAATTGATGAGAATTAGGGAACTTAGCTCTTATGGCAAGAGTGAAGGCATAATTCTTAAATTTGAATAGCTTGCTTTTATCAGTTGAATTAACCATTCAGGTTCCTATATGAGGATGATCATATCCAGGTATGGTTGATGATGCTACATTCATTGAAAGCATGTTGCTAGCTTTATGAATAGTACAATATCCTGATGCCTTGTCAGTGGCATCTTATGAGATTGATGGGCTGTGAGAGCCATAAATATCATCAAGGTCATGCTTTAGAGATGACTTGTGATGAGAGTATTGAGACATGATATTTAATGGGAGTTAGGCTTGTTACATTTAGTATTCTCCCTTCATAGCTGCTATGCTAATGTTATTGTTTGAGAACAATGTATGATGTTAAAAGAATACTGAATGTACCTAACTAATCAAGTGTAATCATACTATGTAGAGCCATGATCATAGAACCATCATTGTCAGAGATCAAATGATGGTGAAATAGGTTTTCCTAAGGGAACTCCTGGATCACATACTTTTGAGTATGTGGGGTATATGGATGTGTAGAACCTTACATCCTAGTGTAGGTGTTGATGTAGATGTGTAATCCGTCAACCCTTCACTACAAATCCATACCGCATCAGTGGAAGGTAAACACGAAATCTCCTGATGACAAAGAGAGTACAGATACCGCATCAGTGGAAGGTAAACACAAAATCTCCTGATGACGAAGAGAGTATAGAACGCCACTGTAACTCTAAAATAGTGAAGGACCAGATTACCCTGGTGAGCTATAACAGCAGAGACACAAGATGTCCTGCAAGCAATCCTCTTACTGACTGAGGAAGGTGAAGGTCATGAGAATCCGGCTCTTTCAATGACCTAGTATGATACCGAGGCAACTTAACAGTGGTCGGTTGGAGTATGAGTGGTATACCTCATCTCCGCAGGGCTTAGGGATGTTTGTAAAACATAATCAGCTGTGTAGTATATCTGCTTAGATTAAACTACGAGATATTTGATTGATGTTACACTGCATAAGTAGATATGTTATTCATATTGCTTACTTTTGTTACTCTACCGAGTTAGCTACCTGTTGTTGATTACTTAGAAGGCTCCTAATGCTTCTATTGTTCTTTGTTTGCTATATAAAGTTCTAGTGGAGAGTTATAACTCTCGCTGGGGCAATTATTTAAAATTGTCTCACCCCGTAGACTTCAACTTTTTAGGTGGTCGTCGAAGACGGAGGAATCGGTCTACAGGTGACCAGTCCCAGCAGCAGCAGCACCAAGAGCAGCAGTAAATCTCAGGTGGAGATTCAGCCTGCTATGTGGTGTAAATAGAGTCAGTCCTATGTGTCCTCTGTACTCTCAGGTCTTGGAGTTGTTGGTCTGAGTTTTGTTACGAGTCTTGAGATTTTGAATCATGATGTGTATAATTACTCAAGAAGTAATTTGACAGAGATGTAAACAGTTTATCTCCTTTTATGAATGAAGTTTTATGGTTTCAATGCTTTATCTCAAAAAGTTTTAATTTCTGCTAATTTTTGGTATTCCGCTGCTAATCGAATCGCTTTCGCTAAGTTTTCTTCGAGGTTTATGTGTTTATCTCGGGTTTTGGAGATCAGAGCCCACACTCCATCTTGGCTCAAATATAACTGACCCAATCTGCATGAAGGAACAAGTGATCCAAACTCTCTATTTCTGACTCCACACAACACTCACACTTGGATGTAAGGGAAATGTGACAGTCAACAATTCTTTGGTCCACTTGAAGGGAAGTGTGCATCAACTTCCAAAGGATAGGTGCGATATCTCAACCAAATCCAATTGTGGTAAGCCCATTTGATAGAGGAAGGGTGCCTCAGTAATTGTTTCATAGAGGCCACTGAAAAATTACCTTTAAGAGCTAGTTCCCAAATGAGATAATCCATGCTCGAAGAGAGACCAATCCACATGTCACTAATCAGCTGAACGTCTATGCTGGAGATAGACAAAGAAAACTTCAAATAATCCCAACCAAAAGAGTCATCATAGAAATCCTTCAAAAATGCCCTAACATCCGTGGGGGACCCTCGAAGAGAAAATGACACCAAAGGTTGCCCCGTCCAGTTTGCGAACCAAAAGGAAATGTGGCCCATACCCAACTCCCAATGTGAGTGCTGAAAGATAAGAGGGAAGGTGAGCCAAATTTGCTTCCAATAGAATGAGGCAAAGGAGCCTTTCTTGAGAAACCAAGGATGGAGAGCGGTGTACTCTAGCGAGGGCGATAATATTTGGCTAAACAGAAGCTGGACCAAATAGATGTATCATCAAGAATTTGCCGCACAACCAAGAAATGAATGCTTGTTGAATGGTAGACAAACTATGGTAATCCTGTGGTCCGGACCATCTCAATTCTGCTTTCAGTAGGATTACAAATCTCAATCCTAATTTAGTTCCGTCATATATACTATTTTTATACACTGCACTGAAAACGAGACTATTCCAATCTGGATATCACAAGTTGTCAAACAAAACCATACTAGATTCAGATTAGACTAATCCATATATTTTGGCTACATAATCTCGATCCTAAACCAAACATGGGCTTAGAGTTCGTGGCACTAGTTATTCTCCCACGTGCGTGTTAACAAAACGAGCTTGAGTGGTGCGCAAGGAATGGTTGGTGCCGGAGTGCCATTTGGCGTGGAATCCCACTACTCACTTCCTTCTTGCCGTCAGTGAATTGATTGGTGGTAGTGGAGCTCGTCTTAACAGCTACACAAACGCTTAAAGGAAACGGGACGGCATATTATTTGCAGGAAAGCGGAGAGTGAAAGCAATTCGAGTAATTATTACCTTAAAAAGATAATTGGAAAGCATTGGGGATGGATCCATCTGCCCACTTTGTCTAGTCATTTTGATATCAACTGAGCGTCCCCTATCTGATGCATACATTCTGCCGTCTTTTGTGTCACTGATATAGCAACTTACCCACAAATACAATGTCCATCGTTATAAACGATACTTGTCCAGACTCCAGAGAGAGTTAGGAGGGATCCCAGGGCGACTCCTAGCAAGATAAACCAAGAAACACCATACCCTCAGATCAAGTCCAGAAATGGTGGCTCCCACCAACCGCTGTCGCCGCGCGCCGCTGCTGCTGCCGGTATGCGCGGCGGCCGCTGCTCTGCTTCTACTAGCATCCTCCTGCTGCATGGCCCAGGTGCCCATCCCCAAGAGGCCCGATGGTTTCGTCTATGGCGGCATCCTGCCTACACATGACTCCGTCGTCATCGATGCCTTCTTCGACCCAGTGTGTCCTGACAGCAGGGACTCGTGGCCGGCACTTAAGCAGGCCGTCCAACACTACTCACCGCGCGTCTCTCTCGCCGTCCACACCTTTCCCCTGCCGTAAGTTTTTACCCTCTGTATATACGGACAGCTTTGCATCAACAAATTTAGCGAATCACTGAATTCGAATACCCCTCTCTGGTTGATTTTACGATTACATCGCCCTCAGATACCACGACAACGCCTTTGTAGCCTCCCGCGCCCTCTACATCGCCGACGGCCTCAACAGCTCCGCTACCTACCCTCTCCTTGAGGCATTCTTCAAGGGCCAGGGCAAGTACTACAACAAGGCCACCAGCAACCTCACCAGGGAGCAAATCACGGCCGATATCGCCAGCTTCACGGCCACCGTCGTTGGACACGGCAGCCTGCCGGCAATCCAGGCGGGATTCATGGACACCAAAACCGACAAGGCCGCCAGAACGGCTTTTAAGGTCAGTTACAACCGCATGTACAGCTTTACGTTTTACTAATGATAAATACAAAACGCACACTGTTTCATTGACTTTGTTTGTTGTATGTACACACGCGGCGTCCCTATAGTATTCGGCGTCTAGAGGTGTCACTGGAACGCCCATGTTCTTCGTCAACGGATTTCTGCTGCTCGGCGGCGAAACTCCAGGGAACTTCACCGCCTGGAAGACAATCCTTGACCCGTTGGTTAACTAACGGCCCACCCGCTAAGGAGTAAGACTCAGGACTCGCTTTTAGTTCGTACATTCCATATAATTGTTAGTATCATGTATATGCAGCTCACAGCTACTATTTTGTTTTTCTTTGACATACAACTCTCAAGAATTCTGAACACCTGTTCATTCAGCCTCCTCAGAATCCAGTCTCTGGCTTCCACACACCGTCTTTGCCTAATACTAGATGCGGTCAATTACATGTGTTTAATTATTGTTTCTCATTCACTAGTATCAAAGTTCTTTTTTGAACCGGTTGGGATCCTTTTCTACTCCTCCCACAAAAACAATGTGTATGTGTCTTATATGTATGTATACATCGGAGAAGAGGACATGTTCTCTATGCTTTTGCTGTTTGTCTTCATATGGTGTGACCCTGAAGGAAGATTTCGAGACAAAAAACCATGCGAAAGTCCACAGGTTACTTCGTCATTAATTTGAAGCATGTATTCGTCTTGTATGTTGACGTTACATTATCAATGCAACAATGATGGTGAGAGTAAGACTTGTTGGCACACTTATCTTGAGGCTAGTGGACTGTGGCGTGTATGATAATCAATAAAATTACATGACACCAACCATCGTACAAGGTACACCTATTAGCAACGACTCCTTGTTATATATATATATATATATATATATATATATATATATATATATATATATATATATATATATATATATATTGTACACCTATATGCAACGACTCCTTGTTATATATATATATATATATATATATATATATATATATATATATATATATATATATATATATATATCTTCGCTACCCGTGCATCAGTTTTGTAATAGGAAGGTATGCATTTGTAATGAGACGGTCCAAATTGTAATAGACAGACTCATTTTGTAAATACATCGTGATGTTTGTATTCTCTGTTTGGAAACAGTAAAATATATATTTATGAATGTAACAACGTTATAATACAAAACGAGTCTTTGTATTACAATTTTGATCGTCTCATTACAAATTTGAACCGTCTCATTACAAATGCATGCCTTCCTATTATAAAACGGATGCACGGGTAGCGAATATTAGTTACCCGCATGGGTAGCGAAGATATTGAAAACTACTAGAGGGGGGGTGAATAGAGTTTTATAGATAATTTAACAATTATTGAACTCAAACAACCACAATGAAAATATTGGACAAAGAGACACAAGGTTTAGAGTGGTTCCAACTATAGCAAATACTATAGCCGTCAATCCACTACCCGGTTGCTTACCCAACCGGGATTTGAAAAGAAATTTATTTTATTACCTCTTCAAGGAATTTACATAAAATACAATCTCTTTTCCTAAACCCTTCAAGCAGCCTTCACCTAGAAGTAATCGCCAACCTTGAAGCAGCCTTCCCTTGAAGTAGATGCACCAACTCCCGTTGCACCAGCCTTCTGAAGTAGCTTCCCTTGCGATAGCCTTCTTGAAGTAGCTTGAAGTCCCCTTCTCCACCTGAGAAGTCAACCCTCTCCAATCCGCAGCCTCCAACCCTAGGAGTAACAAGGAGAGTACAAATGATAAAAAGGAACAAGAAAAGAAAAGGAAATTACAACTTATCCTTTAAGCCCGAGGCTTGATATGCCTAGATCAAGCGTAAGATCTCCTAGCCAAGTATGTGAACTTGTGATTGCTGTGGGTAGGAGAATCTAGCCTATAGGACACGAGATTGAGCTAAGAAGAATGTAGGCCAATGATCACAGTGCTCAAATTGCTTGCAAAAGATTGCTCAAGTATGCTCAAGTGTATTCTCAAGTGTAACAAGTGAATTCTAGTGTCCTATGGCTTGTCCTATTTATAGGAATGGCCTAAGTATGCTTAAGGACGTTCTAGACAACTTCTAGGGGTTTCTAAGTGCTTAACTAGCCGTTAGGTACAAAGTTGTTGCTTTAACAACGGCTAATTACTTTATTCTGCAGTTGCTTTCAGAGACCATCTCGGTCGACAAATGGTCGACCGAGACACCTACTCGGTCGAACTTTTGTCGACCGACAGGCTCTCTGGAACAAGTGATTTGCAACGTCTTTCTTCAACTACCAACTAACTTGTCTGTTGTGTCTAACGGCTACTTTGGATCTTTCTCGGTCGAGAAGATTGTCGACCGAGAGTGTCTCGGTCGAGGAGTTTGTCGACCGAGAATGATCCTGTTTCAAGGTTTCAGTTTAAGCATTAATTATATGTGTGAGTGTGCAAAGGTGATCCTAATTAAATGGGATGACATGTCTAACTATGGTGTTTGGCTAGGGAAAATCTAACGCTTGATTTACATGCAATTCTAAGTACTTGTACATTATATATTTGTATAAGTTTTACAACATTGATTACATTGCATGAAAATATAAACATTTTAGCTTGTGGATTTTCCCTAGTTGCTTTGCCATCCATCTTAGTCCTGCACACTCAAGTAGCTCGTTAGATTAATAAGAATGAAATGTTTGTCATCATCGAAACAAAGGGATTTATCATAATATCCAATTTATCCAACAATCTCCCCCTTTTTGAAGATGACAAACATTTCCTAAATATGAAAGAAGTAAATATAAAGCATGTGAGTTTCATACCTGAAAATTACCTTTTGTAGCCATCTATGTTTTGCAAGTGAGTGTTGGCCAAGATGTTATGAAACTCATTTATATTTTTGATTTTTATATTCTTTCTCCCCCTTTGTCATTTCAAAAAGATATCCAAGTTGAATATTTTATTTTTCTTCTCCCCCTTAATATTATGCTCCCCCTTAAATAGATATCCTATTAGAAACATGGATTTTTGTCTAATTTATCCACAATTTGTTTTCTCAATCATTTGCAAAGGATGTTAAGCCTTGAAATGAAATGAGATTCCCTTAAGCGTATGATGAATGTATATTTATTTCTCATTTATCAAAGGATGTTAAGCCCTAAATTAAATGAGAATCCTTCAAGTACAAGATACCATAATTCAAAAATTTCCAGCTACACATTGTTTTTGTAAGCTTCTTCAATCAAATGGTCAAAGTTGTTTTTATGATCTCCCCCTTAGTCTTATGCTTTGCTCCCCCTTAGATAGATATCTCAAATGAAAGTTTGAGTACTAAGCAAATACTATAAAATGTTGTAGATGATCTCCATGATTTAACAAAGATGTATGCAATTTATGTCAGTCTGGAAAACAGAAACCCGGTCGGTCGACAATTGCTCGACCGACAGTGTTCTCGGTCGACTAGTTGCTCGACCGAGAATGTTTCTGGAGAATTTGTCAATTTAGCCACAATTTTAATAGTTGCATGTTTTAATTATTACTCCCCTTATTTGTTATGTTCTACAATAATGAACTTATAATCCATATTTTTGAAGATGTCTCATATGCCAAAAAAAATAACCATTTGAATCAAGCAAAGATGGCAAACTTCATTCAATAGCATGGAAAATATTACAATCATATAGAAATGACCAATTTATTACAATCATTGTCATTACAACTAGTACAACTTCAACACTTCACTGGAAAGATTTAAGAATTGCATCGATGTCCGGATCTTTCCCAAGGAATGGCTCGGCTCCATAATATTTGACCAGAGTTTGCCAATCCAAAGCACCTGTCGTAGTTAACGCATATGCTTCCAGAAATGTGGGAACTCGGTCAAATCGGAAGTGATCAGCTATATCTTGCAATTGCATGGAGGAAAATTGAGTATGTGCAAGATCCATTGATGGTGGAGGTGGAGTTTGATAGTAGTTGTATGAAGGGTTAAATGGGTTGAGCATGCCAGGATTTAAGGAATGCGGATATTCATCGGTTTGGCTCGGAGAAAGATTTTGCATTCTTTGATTTAAGTATGTCATGGCATGGTGGGTATAGTTGAGTTGGTTACTAAGATGATATTGTGAGATGACAAGATAAGTGAGAGTATTTTGAATGGGATCAACGGAAAGGTTAGTAGGAGGAGGGGGTGGTGGTATATCTTGATGTGATGATTCTCCTTCTACTCTTACCCTTTTATAACCAAAGTCAATCCCCATCTTCTCTACGGTATTCTTACTTATCTTTGGTGGTCTACGCTCCCATGTATACCCCATATCTTCAATTTGTAACTTAAGACAATGTTGAGTGATCTGGCATACAAAATCGGCATACGGTGGATTGCCAGAAAACTCAAGCATGTTTTTAAGTATTATGCGAATGAAGTTTATAGGAATTTCTTTTATGATAGCATAAATTAGACACATGCGGAAAATAGGGACCTCAGATTTATTGGCTCTTGGATGTATGTTTGTGGAAACAATGAGGTTTACTATCCTACATGCAGGTTTCAGGTTTATTGCATAATAGGTTCCCCTATCTTCATGACAAGTGGTATTGGTTTGAAATATGACTCTTTTTATATCACTAAGGCTAGTGGAGTGGTCATCATGGGATAATAAATTTAGTGGATTGCCGGTGGTAAGGTCAATGAATTCTTGGTATTCATCTATATCAATTTCTAGCATATCAAGAATATCCCCTTCGGTAAATTTAAAACTATGCCCATTGACCATGGTGTAAAAGAATGTGGTTTCATTTTCGGTGTGGGATAAGAGATTGGCATAGAATTCATTGACTACCTTAGTGGAATAGAAAGGAAAAGAAGGATTGATGAAGTCCTTCAGTTTTTGCACTTCAAAGAGATTCTCCAGATCGACTATGTTGATGAAGTCCATAGCTTCGACCGGGCGTCGGGGAAGAGGAGCTTTAGAGGAAAGCCGTAGATATCGATCTCCAGCATCTCCGTCGACGAAGGCGATGTCGTTGATGATCGTCAGTGGTGGAGTGGCTTCCCGAGCTTCTCTTCCTTTTCTTCCGGTGACTTTCTTCTTCCCACGGGCAGCTGAGGATGAGGCCATTTGTGTTTCTTGAGTGTGGAGAAGAAGCAAGGAAGATTGGAGGATAAGAATGCTGAAGGGTTGCACGAAAATGCACTAGAGATGGACTATGGAGGCAAGGAAATGTAAGTGTGAGTAAGTGACTCGTTTTTGCTCCTATTTATAGCATTCCAGCGACCTGGTCGGTCGACGATTCGTCGACCGAGCGTCCGCAACGGTCGAGTTGCAGACGCGCCACTTGGTTCCCCAACGGTCAAAAACGGTCATAACGGTCGGTTTACAACGGTCGTATCCAACGGCTATTTCTCGGTCGAGCACTTGTCGACCGACGTTGTCTCGGTCGAGCATTTGTCGACCGACAGTTCGTCTGATATTGAGTCTGTTTAGTATTTGTCGGTCGAGAGAGATGGGCTGACCGAGAGGTTCTCGGTCGACGAATTCGTCGACCGACAGACTTACTGAGTACATCTTTTAAAGCTGATTTTTAAATGCAAATGGTAGATCATTTTTGTAGAGCATATATATGGATATTCTAAGGGAGTAATATTGTTTTCTTATTTTTGAAATAATTTAAGGCTTCTAAGATTAATTACAATAAAATGATATCCAAATAAGCAATTTTTGTTGAAGCTTATTTTAGGTCACCCTTGACTACGACCATAGCGCCCCTTAGTCAAGTTTTATTTTGACCAAGAGGCAAATTTTGCAGATTTTTCAGATTGAATATATTGAGTCTAATATCTGCATAAAATTTAAATATCAAGTTGAAGCATACTACTTAATTGGAGACACAATTTAATTATTTCAAAGATACTGAGTTAGAGATTTTGTTGCAAGCAATAACATATGACTAATAAGTTATTTTGCTTGTTTGCATACAATTTTCTATGCGCACCCAATGATGAAAGCATGGTATAAAGCATATAATGATAATTCCATTATAATTAGTATATGAATAGACCAAAA